>JAWWEV010000043.1:40064674-40111226 GCA_035583235.1 Hafferia zeledoni
AGAGTGGCGTGATTATTGAGGAGGAAGCCCCCTCCTCCTCTTGTGAGTAAACATCTTGGTTTTTCCCCTCAAACCAAAACACATGGAGAGCTATGTCTGGGATCATGATATTAGAAACAGTTTCGGGGGTTTTTTTTGTTTGTTTGTTTGTTTTGGTTGTTTGAGGGTGTTTGGCTCTGTCTCTGGTAATCTAGGTATCTTTAAACAAGACACTTGATTTTTCTGAAGCTTCCTCACCATACGAGGCCTGTTTGAAATACTTCGAAACACACTAGCAAAAGGTCACATTAATGTGTGTGTGTATAAACTAATTTAAACAGATAGGTAATAGTAATGACAAAAATAAGTAAGTTATACATGACCTGAAATATTAAGTATGTTATTTAGCTACATATCAAACCATTCTTGTGTTTTGTATGAAAAAGATAACTTTCTCTAACAGTGTTATGCAAATTGCAATATTTTTAGCAGGTTGATATAGCCATACTATTGCCATGCCACCCTGACACCTGATCCCATCAGATCTCAGAAGTTGAGCAGAGTCAGCCCTGGTTAGTACTTGGATGGGAGACCTTCTGGGAATATTGGGGGCTGTAGGTTCTAGTCCAAGCTCGCTCGGGTGTGGCAGATGAACTTTAGGAGTTAAAGGGTGGGGCCAGTTCCATGCACACTGTGCCTCATCTGAAAAATGCTATGCACAGCCTGGAAGGGCACACCCACGTGGGTAGAGCCCTTCCCAAAATTTTCATTTACAAAGCCTAGCCGTGATGATGATGACACAGCCATATCCTTTTGCTATCTTTGATCTGCCAAAGACACTTAGCTACCTTGTTTGTTTTCTGACACCAGATGTGAGCTTACAACGTAGTAAGAATATCCATGTATGCATGTGTATATAAGTATAGATGTATAAACATGATGAATAATGGCAGTTTTAAAGGCATTTTTATAGGTCTCACATCTCCTGCTACATGAACTGAAAAGTGAAAAAGACAGAATTACTTCTTGCAGATTTTTCCAATCTATTTCTTTTTTTCTGATCTCTAAATTTCCTGTGAAATTTAATTCAAATTAGAAAATCTCTGTTGTCCTCCAGCTATGCTGTCTTCCTAGGTCTTCAGTAAAGAACATCTTAGAAGCAGATAGCAGCTGGGAGAGTGGTTAAGAGTTGTCTTAATCACCACACAAAATTCTATCTGTTCCAGGTTTGATGCCTGTGGGTAACTGGGAGCTATTTTATTTACATTAAATTTGCACGATTTCCTACTGCCTTCTGAAGCCTTTTCCACTTTCAGACTTTGCTTCTGCTTTCCTCCCAAATTTCATGTAGGTTGCCAAGGTACAACCATAAGATTTTGACTGTGTAGATTTATTCTTATTTATGAGTACAGTCATATCTGGATAGCACAGATAAACTTAAAAAAATCATAATATTACATATGTATGAATTTTCCTTAGGAAAGATCTGAGGCCTTTTTCCTTCATCTACACAGTCCTCCCTTCTCACTGCTAAGTAGAAAGGCTGAGGGATGGCACAGAGAAAGCTATTCAAACTGGTAGTATACACAGAAAGTAATAGAATTGTTAATAACCTGTTGTTTTACCACACGTTGGAAAATCTGTCTGGTATTTGCTTTAATAGCTCATTTTACAAACACTGAGGCAGGCAGACAAACAGAGAGGTAAACCACTCCATAGTCAGAGTCAGGGCATAATGGCATAGGATTTGGCACTCTGAGTATACTTGGTTTGGCTAAATTATGCCCCCCTAGACCAAGGGGGAAGGATTTCTGTTCTATCTCTGCTCCACGATGTCTTACATGCTATTGCTCCTTTTAAGACTGATATGTACTAAAGACATGCTCATTGTAATTTTTCAAATACCCTGTTGGTAAATGGTCTTTGCAGTATGGCACATATCCCACTTTTCTGATGCCTATTTCCTAACTAAATTGTTTTGTTCTGCACAACCTATTGTTTCTTTTTCTTTTTTCATTTATCTCCAAAACAAATAATAATGCACTTAGAAAAGTGGTATTTTTGAACAGAGAAGCAATTAACCTCATATGAGCTCCAGTGCTTACAGGACAGCATATATCCTGCTGCATATCTACAGATGGTTCTCATTTGGATTTGCAGACAGCATACTGGATTTGGACATCCTGTGCTCTCTGTTACTGGCTCAGTAAAATTAAAATGTTTGTCTTTTGTGCTGGCACTGGTTACAGCTGTTATGATGGCTGAACAGATTAATGAGAAAGGGGCAGAATAACTCTTAAGTTTACCAAAAACTTCATGGGCAAAGATCATAGGTAGATTGGTCTGGAATCCCTCTCCAGGGCAAAAGAAGGGGCTAAAACATCTTGCATATGCATGTGATCTGTACATGCAGACAGCCACAATGAATTCAAGAGGACTGCTTGGAATTATTGCCACTCCCACACACAAAAGCTGTGAAGATGCTACAAAAGCTAACAGCACCTCACTGTCGTGCAGGAAAAGACTGAACATCACATCTGTGGCAAACCTGCCATTCTAATTTACATTTCTGCCCTTTTCAGGTTTCTGCTGTAACACAGTCCACTTATTACACAGTGCAAGCCAAGGCTAGAATTGACAACCGTGAACATTGGCATCCCTGAGTGGGAGAATGAAGCATGAAAGACAATCAAAATAACTCTGGCATTTAGAGCAGAACAATTTTTATATGGCAGTGAGTTCACTTGGTGGAAAATGCTGTAACTGGAGACTGAAATCAGGTATAGATTAGGTATTTGTGTCTATATGTTTTAAATCAGCAAATATGGCAAAATAGAAGTTTATTTAAAGCACAATTTATTTTTTTTAATTAAAATATTTCATTTTGGAGACAGGAACATTCAAAGATTGAAATACTTAGTATTTTAATTTTAAATGACAACTTATGTATTTCAGACTTAAATATGTAAATTAGAAAATAAGAAGACAAGATGCTTAAAGATCCCCAAAATAATTCAAGGACACCCTGAGCCAAAATTTCCAGGGTTTTTTACATTTTTTTGATCAACCTTGAAAACATCCATTTCAGTCTTCCTCTCCTCTTCCCCATTTCTGAAAACTTCTTGGGTTTGGTAAAAAAACCCAAACAGTACTCTTTTACTACTAATAGCTTTGGCAAATTGATGATAGGACTGAAATATAAGCAACATTAGAAAGAAAAGTCTAGTATATTTATATTGTAAAATCTCTTTAATCATCAAACTCTCAAACAATTAATTTTTATGAAACAATATTCAGAGCAAAAGTTTATCTTCACCCTCTTCAACTCAAACACAGTGAGAAATTATTACTGCTGTGTCCATTTAAACAGACCACTTAACGACACCAGTTTCTAGTTCACAGCAGGGACCGTAATGTGTGATGTTCCTCAGCAGTCTCATGCTGAGATCTGCCTCAGCTTTTCCTTCCTGCTGATTTCATCCTATGCCTGTCAGAATTTTTTACAATTGGCAAAACACCTTTTTAAAAGGTCATAGCAAATAACATCTTCTTACAGTGTCATCAGCTTTTTAGGTGTATGCAATCAGTTACCATTCCCATCATCAAAACCAAAATAAGCTCAGGTATTTCCAGTACAAGATAAGCTAGCTAGTCCATATGTGCAAAAGCATCTTTGACTTTCAGGAAGTTCATATAACTTTTAAATTTGTCCAAGTTACACCATGATATTTTTTAATGGAGGAAATAGTCCTCTAATAGGTGCCTCTTCTGACAAAAATTCTACATGGCAAAATATGTATTGGAATATTTCCCTAGAGAAATATTTGTATTTTCCTGAGAACATAGGGAAACCTCAATAATTGGAGACTGTGATTTCTCTCCCCCCCCTTCCCGTTTTTGCTGTAGATATTCTTCCCAGTGAGACTGTTGCTTGCCTTTCCCCATGTCTAAAGTCTATTGGACAATCCCACAAAGATCACAGAACTCCAGTATCGACCATCCTGTTAGAGATTAAGGAGAGGCCTTTATTTTCCTTTTTCAGTTTCAACTTGTTATTGGTCAAATATATGCCCTTCAGATGCATTCATTTGACAGGGAAATCTTCTAGCTGCTTAGACCAGACACTAAACTGAGACTGCTACCGCTTCCCTCCACATCAACATGAAGGTAAAACAGCAATTAAGGCCTCTCAGGTTCTACCTTTAAAGCATCTGTAATTAAGTTGGGAACAAACAGGCCTATTTTCCATTCACCTGGAAATAGCATGCAGCATTCAGGGGTCATACTATTAGATCAATTGCCTGCAGCTTGTCACCTACTCAGAGTTTAAATGAGCACAGCTGTCTCAAAAAGCATCTAAGAAAATATTTCTTGTCTCTTTTTCTGATAAGCCACTATTCTTCCTCCATTTTTTTTCCTCATAATTGGGCACTTGAATGATTCTATTTCTCCTGTACTTTCTCTGGCCTTTGCAAAATTAGTCTGCAGTCTTTCTAGAAACATGTACATCAGAAGACTGAGGAACAAGAACTTCGTATTCTCCTTCAGCTATTGGCTTCCTACTTGCCCTTCCATACACATTTTATCACACTTTAGCTTATTCACTGAGACAAAACATTACACAGCAAATGAATTGAGGTATGCATGTAAGATCACACACAAGATGATGCTTTTCCGCCATCATCTCATCTTTGGTTTTTTTCCTTGCACATGTTCCCAGAATGTCCCCAGCATGACCCCACATGAAACAAAGCCTTCTCAGGTTCATCCAGATCTCTGTAAGACTGTGAGCTGTCGCTGCCTTCACTTGAACCCTGAAGGCTCTTCTGGTGCACTGACGCTCTTAAAAGTCAAATTTGAAAAAAAACAGCTATAAGCTTTTATTCAAATATAAAAGTGTTCCCCTAATCATGCCTCATTTCAGCACTTTGAAAAACCCTTTTTTTATCCGCGGACTCCTGAATATTGCTCACCTTTTTGTTTATGTGTTTTATTGTAAAATTTATGGTAACATTTTTTAACCAAATATATACTTAGTAGTTTATTGACCTTACTATCAAAAAATATGTTTCATTTTTTTATAAACTTATTTTCTCTTTTTATTCCTATACCTTATTCTGTCCTACAAAATTATTTCCTCTCTATTCTTTTTAGTATTTTCATAAACCAAATGGATTCTAGGATAATAGCTTCTTCCATGTTCCTTCTTGCAAAATAAAATATATTAAATGAATTCCACTTTAAGTTAAATCGCAACTCAGCAGACTTTTTGTGTCTTTATTTTTTTTCTGTAATTTGTTGACTGATAAAGAGTATTTCACAATTTATATGATATCTTCTATTCACATCCTTTGAGTCAGACCAAGATGCAAGTGGAAGTAGAGTAATATACTCTCCTTATGAGATAAACATACTCTTTTTATGAGTTTGATGCAAACTCAGAGACATCTTTGAGGCCCAGGTTAAAAATTAACCAAACACAGGACATTTGTGTGTGATACAAAAAGATATATATGTAGCAGACTTAAAACTCTTTGGAGTTCTGATCTGAGCACAGAGATGTTGAGATCTTTCCTATGTTCAGATTCTTAGCTGAACTAACTACAGCTTAGTCTAGAGGTGAAGAGAAATTGCCTCTGTATACAGCTCTCCAGCCTTTGTCTGAAATAACACCTTCATTTGTACTTGCAACAATTTTTTTAGCCCTTTTGTTGTACATAACTTTGCCCAATACCACATGGAAGATGTGATGCCCTCTAATTCTATGTCACGATGGTGTTTTTCTTCAAAAGCAAATTGATTTCCTTCTTTGCAAAATTGACTCATTAGAAAGTGTTTCAGTTCCAAAGGCAACATGATTGTACATTGTGAAATAAGACCTTTTATTTTTTTACCATTACTGGTACTGTTTTATTTCTTCCTTTACACTCAGTGGACTAATGGAACTCACCTGTGTTGTATTTTGTTCCAAAATTCTAAGTTTTCATTCCATAAGACAGTGTTTCTAGCACTTCCTTTTGCAATGCAAGCCTTAAAAATACCAGTTAACTTAAAGAAACTGTATTTTCTCAGAGTCTGCAGCTATGTACACCAGTGTGCTAGTTTAAAGGTAAACTGGCAGGAGAAACAAATCCACCACAAGAGACATTATAAGTTAGAGTTACAATTTAATAAAAATATTACAATAAATGCAATAGCACAAAGAGAAAATGGTTTTAACCCAGAAGTGTAACCCAGCACCCTGGGGCACAAACACAGTGGTGTTTGTTAGCCCCTGTGCTAAGGCCCACGAGGTTCCCCCGAGTCCAAAGAAAAGGAGGTAAAACCCCTGTTGTTACAGATGACAGTCACAGAGCGGTAGTCTCCTCCTGTTGAGGTTCTGGTCCTCCTCTGGATCTGACAAGTGGTCCCCCAAGTCCCAAACCCCCAAGATTATAACCCCTCAGGTCCAGGTGGGACCACCCAGCACCTCCCCCAGAGTGGGGAATTACACTATGGGTGATTTCACTCTGTGAGTTATGGGGTATTTTGGAATCATTGATGGCCCGTTAGCAGACAAGACACCTCAGGCTGGGTGTGCAGGTGCTAACGACTTCCTGGAGGGGAGTTATCACAGCTGTTATCTCACAGGTGTCTTTCACACCCAGTTCACAACTTGAGGGGGCGGGTGTTCCCTGGGCAGCTACTGCAAATGGTCCATTGTTAACAGTTCTTGGGAAATACTATAGAGGGTTTAGAATACACAGCTTTGGTCACACTCACACAATGATAAACTGGTTCCAGTTTGCTGAACTAGGTCAACCAGTATTTTTGAAAAGCGTTAAAAAATCTTCATGGGAATAACTAAACTTCTAATTGTTAATCTTTGCCTTAAGAACGAGTAGCTACGTACATTTACTTCCGGATGGTTTTGTGTAACAGGTCTATGAGGTAATATGATCTCGTCAGTACAAATATACATACCTCGATGAAGGCCATAAAGATACATTGTTACTGCTCTAATGTATTTGTTTTGGGAAAAAAAAAAAAGTATGAGAAGAATTGGTATATTAGTCATTGATACTCTTTAACTAGACTAAGAAATAGTCCAACATTTTTATGGTGCCACTAATACAGAAAAAAGGCATTGACAGTGACACTTTCCTTATGCGTTTGACTTCTTCCTGCTTCAGTCTACAGAATTTCTGAAGGTACTGTAGCAATAGAATCTGAAAGCTATAGCTGACTGTGAAAGTTATAGGTCACAGTCAGCTTTTGCACCTTGTATTATTTTTTTATTTAAAGCAAAGAACTTAGCAATTTAAAAATCAGTGCTAGGGATAGAAAGAAAGAGTGATTTCATGTTTCCTTTCCTTATACCACGGTGTTCACAGAATATTTGCTGGCGCTGTAGTTTCCTTTTGCATCTCCTAATATTGAATTATATTTAAATGGACAACAACTCCAGAAATCCTGATTCAATTACAGACATAAACCTACACTTCATCGTTTCTTTATCTTCCTTGGAGAATAGCAGTAACAGTACACCAAATTATCTTTGTGGGAGACTTGGAATCTCTGTCTTACAAAGAACATAGTATGTGGGAATGCTGACTTTACATCATCTTTTTTTTTTGTCAAACAACAAAAACGGTGAGGGATTCCTTCTGGAATCTTTGCAGGTATGATTATTGTAATTGCTGAAGTGTATCTCCTTATAAAAAACCCTGTCCACGTCCATATTCACAGCCAGGCAAAAAGGATGCACTTTTCCTTAAAGGACTATGTCATGTATTTTGATATATTTTAAAGTGTAGATTTCACTCACATTATGCAAAGTTGGAATTCAATGCAACTTCCATTGGTCATCCCTTACTTTGACTTAAGTCCTCTCAAACATACGTTTCGGCAGTGGCTGTGTTTTTATGTATGAAGATGTCATGGTTCCTATAATTTCTTTCATTAAGGTGTCTACATGAAAATAGAGCACTTTGAAGAAAGGTGAACTGTAGCTTGATGATGCTTATTATCTTATAAAATTCTCTATTTATTTATACTTTAAGGGTTTTAATTGATAGGAAAGCAAATATTTTATAACATTACTTTTCATATTTAAGAAAACCAACATAGACCACAGATGTACTTATCACAATTTCTTAAAAGGTGCATATTTTTACCTCCAATGCTACAAAATGTAATCATAACAAGTTTCTAGCACAACCTCATCCTTGTGATAGACGAAAAAAAAATCATACAAACAGCAGATTCCTAGGATACACTGCTTTGGGGGTTTTTTTTGGTTTTTTTTTTTGGTTTTTTTTGGGGGTTTTTTTTGGGTTTTTTTGGGTTTTTTTTATGTTTCTAGTTGAGTAGGGGTTTTGTGGTTGGATGCAGCTTTCTAGAGTAAACAAATAATAAAAATGGTAGCAAGTTGTTTGAGTTTCCTATTTTGAATTCCACCAATTGTATGATAAGAGCATGTCTCAAATGGAAGGACAGGTAGACAGATTCAGTGGCTTGCATTCTTTTCAGAATTCAAAAGACACATTCTGGCTTGCTTTAAATGGTGGGGACATGGAGTGCTACAAAGATTTATAATACGTCAATACCTCTTTCATGTACCTACAATTTTCATTCTGTTTCTGTTTCCAGGTTAATTGGGTTAAAACTTATGTTATACCTTTTGCTTTGGTTTATACTGTCCCTACCTACAAAGATAAGAGTCCTTCAGAAAATGCTCTATGCTCTGAGGCAGTAATTTTTTATTCTTTTCTGCTTGTAGAACAGAATCCTCAAAACTTCTTTCTTTCTGAACTTGAATTCTCATCATGTTTCAGAAATGCATCTCCTCTTTTCTGAAATGTAACTTCACACAGAAATGAATCTTCAGCTGAAAAATAAAAACTTGTTAACTAACAGAGAAACCTTATAGAACTACCTGAACAACAGAAGGAGTGTGAGGAAGAGAAGGATGTTTAGAAATCTACCTGTACAGACATCATAACCAAATGTTTATTTTAATATTATAAACAGTATATATAAATTATGAGGTGAAAAGAATGAGCAGCAAGTCTGGTTAAATGAGGAACTGCTAATGTCCTACAAGAGCAGAGTGTAAGCCTGGAGTGGTCAACCTTCTGCCTGTCAACTCAGTGAGTGAAGCTTGGTGCTGCTTTGGATGCTCCTGGCGGATCACCAGGGAGCTGTCCAGGGAGCCACACCATGGTGGATAAAAGTTGTATGTCCTTTGTTCCTTGTTTGTCACACTACAACAGATGCTACAATACAGGGCACATCTTTTCTTTCCCCCTCCCTAAAACAAAGAGGTGTAGACATAATGGAGTATTTTCAGTTATGTTACTGTGGAGACAGTGACCTCCTACAGAAGGAGGAGTGGATATCAGGGAGTGACTTTTTAAGTTCGTATAGATTATCTTGTGTTTATCATTTACCACTCAGATTGTTCAGAGCAGAGAGAGAAGAAAACAGCATCAAACACTACAGTTTTCTCATTACTTTTGATATGTAGCTCTATATTCAGTGGAGAAGTCTATATATGAATCATTGTAGGTAAGTGAAGTAGTATATAATAATTTTAAAAGGCAGTCTTCTTTTCTTAAAAAAATATTGTTGAAGAAAATTAATTGCTTTTGAAGCAAGTAGCTTTTTTTCAACAATTTGCATTTGCAGTATGAAGCAAAAAATCTCTGTTTTCTATATCAGTCTGAACAAACCAATCCTAATTGCTTGTGTGCAAATTGTTGCTTCTACCAAAATAACAATAATGCACATGAATAAAGTATGTCAAACTGTAAGAGAAATAAGCAGAAATAAGAAATTTAATACCAAAATCAGTTGTTCTCAGAGTACCTTTTTGCCAGAGTTGGAAGTTAATGATGGGGAGCTGAATGAAGCCCTCTTAATCAATGAGGAAATGGTTAGTGACCCTGCTATGCCAGTTAGACACCCACAAACCTGTGGGCCCAAGGGGATGCACGGAAGAGTAATGAGGGAGCTGGTGAAAGAGCGTGTCAAGTCCCTTTCAATCCTTTACTAGCAATCCTTTACCATAATCCCAATTGACTGGAAAACAGCAAATGTAATGACCATATACCAGCAGGATCAGAGGGATAATCTGGGAAACTACAGGCCTGTCATCCTGAACTCAGTACCATCGAAGGCCATGGAGTGGATCATCCTGTGTGCCATCATACAGCACATGCAGGATAACCAGGGGATCAGGCCCAGCCAGCCCTGGCGCATGAGAGGCAGGTCCTGCTTGACCAATCTTATCTCCTTTTATGACAGGGTGACCCGTTAAGTAGATGAGGAAAAGGCTGTGGATGTTGTCTGTCTAGACCACTAAAGTGTTTGACACAATCTCCCACAGAATTCTCCTGGAGAAACTGGATTCTCATAGTATGAATGGATGTAGTCTTTTCTGGGAGGAAAACTGGCTGTATGGCTGGGCCCAGAGAGTGGTGGTAAAGGGAACTAAATTCGGTTGGTGGCTCATCACTAGTGATGTTCCCCAGGGCTCATGGAAGAATTGATAAGCCTGCAGGTAATCCCACATACCAATCCATGACCAAAGTATTAAGGAAAAGTTTATTCTGAAGTTGGAAACCCTAAATACACTGATAAAATCCCACAGGGGCTGAAAGAGCAGCCCAGGAAACCTGGGTGTTATAAAAGCCCAGAACCAGGTTCTGGTGGTTTTCTAACATCTTTTGCATGCACATGACTTCAAGATTGTAATCTCCCCTGTCCTTTATGGACTCTCTCTCTCCCTCTCCCAGCAGAGGCCTCACAGCATGTCTGTGAGAAAGTGTTATCTCTACACAGAGATCTTACTTCTCATAACAGACAGAGAATAAACATCTGTAGGTATAATAAATGGAATTTTCCCACACTGATCTTTTCCCAGGCCTAGTTTTCCTAGGAGCTAAAACATCCTTGAGAGAAAACTCTTTATCCTCCTTGAATAAGTCTTCTGCATTTAACTTTATTCTTCCTACAGCTCAGTATTTGGGTTGGTCCTATTTATCATCTTTATCAATGATTTGGATGAGAGGATTGAGTGCATCCTCAGTAAGTTTGCTGATGACACCAAGTTGGGCAGGAGTTTTGATCTGCTGGAAGGTAAGAAGGCTCTACAGAGGGATCTGAACAGGCTGGATTGGTGGGCTGAGAACAACTGAGGTTCAATAAGGTGAAGTGCTGGGTCCTGTACTTGAGTTGCAACAACTCCAGGCAGTGTTTCAGGCTCAGGATATAGTGACTTAAGAACTGCTCAGCAGAAGGGAACTTGGGGGTGTCAGATGACAACCAGCTGGATGAGAGCCAGCAGTGTGTCCAGGTGGCCAAGAAAGCCAATGCCATCCTGGCCCATTATCAAAAATAGTGTGGCCAGCAGGGCCAGGGAAGTGATTGCCTCATTGTGACACTGATGAGGCAGCATCTCAAGTACTGTGTTCAGTTTTGGGACCTTCATGTCAAAAAGGACATTGAGGAGCGGGAACAAGTCCAGAGAAGGGTAACAAAGCTGGGGAAGGATCCAGAAAACATGTCTTATGAGGAGTGGCTGAGGTAAATGAGGTTATTTAGTTTAGAGAAGGGAAGACTTAGGGAGGGTCTTATTACTCTCTACAGCTATGTGAAAGGAGGTTGTAATGAGGTCAGAGCCAGTCTCTTCTGCTATGTCTCAAGTGCAAGGACAAGAGGAAATGACCTTAAGCTATGCCAGGGGATATTTAGATTAGATATTAGAAAAAATCTTTTCACTGAAAGAGTGGTTAAGCATTGGAATAATTTTGCTGAGGGGGGTGGTGGAGTCACTGTCTCTGGCAGTGTTCAAGAGGTGTCTGGGTATGGCTCTTGTGTACATGGCTTAGGGTTGTTTTGATGGGTTGATGGTGGGACTGGATTATCTTGAAGTTGTCTTCCAGCTTTGATGATTCTGTGATTCTGTGAAACCTGCAGAGACCATTAAAAAAAAAAAAAAAGCAAAAACTTTACAAAGCACTCTGGAAACCTGCTTGCCAGATTACCTGCTTTTATGTGAATAGAAATTAAACTGGATATGAAATGTAAAGATGGGACTTTGGAGGTGCAGTTCACATCTTTAAATATCGGTGCAGTGAACTGCCGGTGGTTGCTCATGACTAGTTCAAGTACAATCCTCAAATATGAATATATTAAATAATCAGCTACAAGGACCTTGGTGACTCATATTGTCTCCTATAAAATTTAGGAACACAAACCTGACCTGTAATGAAATGTGATGAACTGGGACTTTCTTGGAGCTTCATTTTGCCTTTGAATAGATCAATAGAAGACAGGAAATTAGATGTCTGTGATTAAAAGAAAAAACAACTTGATGATCATAACCACAAAAATCCTTGACATGTCTATTCAGTGCATAATAAAGGGACTCCATACCACAAAATATTAAAAAAAAAAAAAAGGATTTTCTAATTGATTTTCAAAATATTAACTTGCAGAATATAGTAAAAGGGAACACTGACTAAGACCAGACCAGACCAAATGGTTACTAGAAGTATTCTGGGGCCTTTGTCCATGATTATGACAGATTACCTCAGATTTCTGCTGTTAAACATAACTGACACCTAACAGACTCTTTTCTTTGTTTTAATAAATTACCTTTTGAGCTGATAAATGTGGTTTTGATTGTGTACTTAAATTTAGTTTCTGCTAGATATGCAAACATACACTTTCAAAGGTGTTGAAACTTATGTCTTAACATGGTGATTCTGACATTTGATTTGTTAGTAATAATAACACTATCATATTAATTAAACCTTTTGACTTGGAAATTGAGGAATCTTAAGGTTATGTAAGCTACTTCTTGCCTTTCAAAAGCAGGCAGAATAATGCTTGTTTTCTACTGAGTTTGTTTTAGACACCTTTGTCTAATACTTAGAAGATAAAATAAACCAAACTGAAGTTGTAGGGAAGAGCTTTCATAGAGAAGGATGGGAAACAGGCTGCAAAAATTAGGTCAGGGTAGTGGGAGCTTCTGGGGTATGGTAATTACCAGAAGGGTTGCAGCATTTCATCACACCTAAGTTCAGGTGAAATGAACTTTTATAGTGTTTTAGGATTCAAAAAGTAAAAGCAATAATTGCTTATCAATCAGGTAAATCTTCAGAAAAGTATCAGATAAGAATTTTCCCCTTCCTCAATTCCTCTGACTTTTACTAAAATAAATGTTAGTTCAACTAATTTATTTTGAGCATTACTCACTTTTATATAAAGACACTGTTTCCAGCACTTTTCAGTAAGTGTCCTCTCTGACATTTCTGTATATTGTTTCCCAAGAATATTAAAATCTCTTCTATGCCTGTAGGCTCCATTATCCACCTTACTTTCCCCCCCCATTTAGAATCATTACCTTGAGTGACTCCCAATGTCTTAATAACACTGAAAGTTAAGAGAGTTTGTATTAAAATGTAGTGACCCTCAACTTCTCTGCTTGGCTGAGTGACAGGAATAATAGTTACATGGACAACATTATTACCAATTTGCATCTCCTGCTAGCTCAGGTTTGAGTTGAGAAAACCTGAAAATCTTGGGGCCAAACCCAAACCTTGGCTCACATCCTCTGCTGACATGGTCCTTCACTTGAGAATGAAGAGTAGTTCTTTTCAAATCAGAGCTAAATTCATTTGGACTTTACAGCAAATCCTGAACAGCTTCCTAGGTCTTTGGTAGGGAAAGACACCAGACTGCTGGAGGATTCCAGCAGGGCAGGTGCTGGGTGGGAACAGGCCCACTGGCCTAAAAGCAAATATTGCATTGACAAGGAAGGTGCCTCCTGCAGACTGTGGCAATGAGGGATAGCCATGCTTATGTGAAGTGGGCTGGCATGGATGAACCTTTGCAGGCACCAAAACACAGATCCTTGTATCCCCAAGTTTGGGAGTTTATGCCAGATCGCCTTGAAACAGGGGTGAGAATCAATTTCCTGTCCCCTTAACATGTCTGTGGATCAGAGAGAACATAAGTGATAGTTTCAGATGGTGTCCTAGTTTTGGCTAGGATAGATTTAATTTCCTTCCTAGTACTTAGTATCTTTCTTACTACTTCCTAGCACTTGGTATAGTGCTGTGTTTTTGATTTAGTGTGAGAATAATGCTGATAACACACTGATGCTTTGGTTGTTCTAGGTATTGCTTACTCCAAGTCAAGGACTTTTCTGTTTCTTGTTTTTCCAGTGAGCAGGGGCAGAAGAAGCCAAGAAGGAGCACGGTCAGGACAGTTGACCCAAACTGTCCAAAGGGCTATTCCAGACCACAGAATCCCATGCTCTATATATAAATTGGGGAAATTGTTTGACAGTGTGGAACTGGCTGGGTCAGTGGGTGCTGAGCACTTGTATTGTGCATAATTTGGTTTTCTGGGGGTTTCATTCTTCTCTCTCTCTCTCTCTATCTCATTTTCATTACAATTATTATTATTATTAAAATATTTTTGGGCTTTTTAATTATTAAACTCTTTTTCTGTCAACATAAAAGTTGCTTAGTTACCAGTTGGAGTTAAACTATAACATGTGGATGGAGATATACTGAAGTTATCTCTACCAACAGACTAATAATTTTCCTGATGACACTTAGAAAGCTCAATACAATATGCATATATTGTATTGCTTTTAAAATCTAATTAAGATAATGTTATTTTTATTACCAGTTTTCTCTGAGATAAGCTTTTTATTCCAATTCACTGCAGGTTTAACACTGGGGAGAGTCCTTAAATTAGAAGCATTTACTTTGCTTTTATCCAAAATTAACTACATTCTAAAATACCTTGATATTGTGGAAGTTAGGTTTCTGAGACTAGAGAAAAGGACTGTATGCAAAGGAGATTTTTCTCAGGTAGATCATTGGTATAGAGCTGTACTGCAAGGTAGAATATGTAGTAATAACTAGTCTCCAGAGCTTTACCTTATTTAAACTGGTCACCTACTAACAGGCTTGGGCTGGATTTGTGGAGCGTGTTAGTGAATAATACAATATTGCTTTATGGCAAATGCATTTTTAGCTGCTATAGGGTATATTACATATAATTCTTTAGTGATGACTTATGAGCTTGATATACACCAGGCTGTTTAAATCATTAGAGTGTTATTTTTCTTCCCCTGAGGAATCATAAAGGGAAGCACTGCTAACCTGTCAGCTCCACTCTGCCCTCCTTTTCCCCTTTGTTGTATGTAACCTTAAATATATAGGTGGGATTCCTGGAGCTTGGCTGGTTTCAGGGCAGCCTGGGGACTGATTTGATTGAGCTGCCTAAAGCCCATAAATTCTGGACAACTCAATGGAAACAGGAGGCCAAGTTCAAGGGTAGAAAGCTGGGTGAAAGAGTCTGATGATTTGAGTATCCAAGGCTTCCAGAAGAAATGTTTTCCCCCTCAATCATAAAAAGTAAGGGGAGCTATGACACCTCAATGTTATGGCTGCTAAAAAAAAAAACGAAACCAAACCAAAAAAAATCCCACCAAACAAACAAACAAAAAGAACAAAACAGGAGAAAAGAATAACTCCAGTTTGGGAAGAAGGTTTGGAATGAATTGTGTATTGTTGCGTGAAAGCTGAGTTTTGGCATATTGCCATGGGAGGGGACAATTTTTTTTGTATCATCATAGTGTTATTCATAACTGTAAGATTAAGCCCTATCCTTATGTTAAGAATAGGAAGACTGAAGAATGTGTGGATATCAATGTTAGAAGACAGTGAGACAAAAAAGGAAAATCCAGAGTCACATAAAATGAAGAAAGATTCAGGGTTTTCCTGGAAAATAGTAGAAACACCACTAAACATACAGATTCAGAAGTATAGGAGAAGGAAACCTTTGAGACTATAAAAATGTTTGAAAATTCCTCAACCTATTACCTGTACTGTAAAAACAGCACAAAACTATTAGATATGGCTGCTTTTATAAATTATGAGTTTGAGTCTGTTGTCAAATTTTATCTGAGAAGATGACATTGGACAGTTTTGTTTTATTTGCATTTTCAGTCTATTAGTCATATTGAAGCATAAAAAACTTCAATCAAAAGGTCATTGTTCTGGCCATCAGATGAACAAGACACAGAAAAGACAACTGGTCTCCAGAGACATCTCCTTGATCTCATTCACTTCAGGTCATTTTTCACTCCATCTGGAGTAGGTTAAAACAGAAAATAAAGAATAAAACCCATTTAAAAATTTTATAATTTTTAGTTATGCCTTGTTCCTGAGGGTTTAAATTAGAGTGTTTGGATTTTTTTCTTGACATCATGGAAAACCTAATATGAAAGATGGATATTTTCTGCTTGTTTCTTTGATTTTCCTTTAGGCTACTGAGAGCAGTATCCTAAATGCTTTCTAAATTGCTTTTCCCTTTGGTGTTTTCTTTTTTCTATTTTCCCTTGCTTTTTACATGTGCTGCTCTGTAACTTTTGCTAAATATTAGATTCTAAAAGATTCCTGAGAGACAGAGTTAAATGTCATTTTTTGCCAAGTTTTCTAAGGAGGGCCAAAATAATAAAATTCAGTTACTCCAGATATCTGCCATTTTTTTCAGAGGTAAGAAGTCCTTATTTCTTCATGCAATAGATTTGGACCAACAATCTGCAAAGGACAACCTCCTGCTCAGAGAGACTTTCTCCTAGTGTTTGAAAGGTCTGATTTCACTGATGAATGAAACTGTGAATTGCAGTTGTTTTCTAGGATTATACATCTGATAGGTAGCCTAGTAATCTTTGAATGCTGAAGATAAAAGACATATTGAACCCTCAACTCTGAAAGAAGTGTTGAGTTTCACAGACACCATTCATAACTTTAGTAATGTATGTTGCTGAATGTGATTGACTTTATTTGGATGATTTTAAAGTATGTTATCAAGTGCATTATTAAATGAATTTAAAATGAGCTTAGATGTCAGGGAAAGTTCAATCAGCTTTTTTGTAATTCTACTTGAGGACTTTAAATACAATACTGATTTCAAAGGATCTGAATGTATGTTTTCAAAAGTTCCTGTCTTTCCTGAGCATGGAAATCTTTAGGATATTTTATAAGCAATAAAATTCTTGAAACCCTTGAAATTAACATGTGAACTGCTGCTAAAGACAATTTTGATAAGTAATTTTAATTTTTCTTATTTAAATTCAGTATATACACAACTGATATTACTTCTCTCATGCTTTCCCTTAGTTTTTGTGTTAAAATACTGATTCTTGTTTCATATCTGCAAATCTACACAGAAACACATCAAATCTGACAAAACTGGTTTAAATGAAATCACTCCCTCACATAAATATTTCTATCAATACTAAATCTAGTAATTTTCAGGTTCTGAAACATAGAATTTCTTTCTTTCTTTCTTTTTTTTTTTTAACCTAACATGTCCAATTTGTCGATTTTACATATTTCTGCAATTCCGGGAACCAGTTAGAATTTGAAATGTGCTGTTCATTTTCTGCCAAATTTTGCTGACTCTGTAGCTTTGTATGAGCCTGGGATAAAAATTCATATTAAGGGTTTTAATCAAGCTAAACCTGACCTTCCAACTTTTTGACAAGTACTTCATAGCTATTGGTTCTTCTGCTTTTTGCTAGCCATTCACACAAAGTTCAGGGAAGATGGAAAAATGTGCTGGTTTCAGACCAGCTGATTCCTCTAGCAGCCAGCATGAATGATGATTGTCTCCTTTAGAATGTACGACCCAAGTGCCTGAGAAGGACCCATGATAAAGGCAGTGAGTTCTTCCATTTTCTGCAGAGGAGATGATGACAGGTGATATGGTCTAATAGAAGTTTATGCTATATGAAAGGCAGAAAAAAAGCCTTTTTTATCCACTTCTTACTGTCATTTTTCATATTCTTCTTGGTTTCCCTTTCAAAGCAAGGACTGGAAAGGGGAAGAAAAGGAAAGAAAAACACTGCAGGAGAAATCTGTGCAAGATGGTCCTTTTCATATTGCACTTCCTTTCTTTGAAATACCACTTGATTTTTTTTTGAAAAATGAATGTTAAAGGCCAGAAGCTCAATTCATAAATCTCATAAACATTTCAGCAAATGCATCCAAGTTGGCAATACTAGAACTTTTCTGAGAAATTTTAGAAGTGAAAAGTCAAAAAAAAAAAAAAAAAGAAAAAAAAGAAAAAAAAAAGAACCAACCAACAAAACCTCCTAAACTTCTGATATTTTTACTGGCTACACTTGCCAACAACCTCTATCTACTTTTTTTCTGTTCCATTTCAGTCTAAATTCACAAGAAAACAGTCTCTGGTCATTGTGTGGATGATGGGGCTATGGAGATGGGAGCATTCCAAAAAGTCACAGGCTATCAGTTGGCAGCTCTGAAACTGTCACTGCAACGTTACAGCTTCCCACATGTTGATATGTCAGGAATTTGGGCCACTAATCACAGGAGTTGCTGATAACACTTCACCTTGGAACTATTGTAACTCATGTGCCTTTTACAATAAAACAACTCTTTGAATTAACTTCTTGAATCACATTTCCACCTTTGCAAACCAAGCAGTCAATTTTTCTAGCTATTGCATCTACAAGGTCATAAAACCAGAGGAGAAGAGGAACCGTCATTTCTGCTAACAGATAATAATACACAACTGCAATAACTTAGTTTCCCTTCTAACTATACCAGTGTTGATCAGTTGTCATGGAATAACCCATTTGCAGCACCAGAGTCCTCATAAATGATAATCAGATGTTTAAAGAGACACAGTGAAGAAATATATAATGGAAGAGGGAAGAATGGGGAAAATGAAGAAGTCTAGCAGCTGTGATTAAAATGTAATCTTGACTTCTGGCAGGCAAGATATGTACTGCATTCAGAATATCAAGCCTGTCTGGCAGACTTGATGGTGGAACTGTCACAGGAGCTGCAGAATGGTGAGGTGCTACATGGAAGTCTTGGCATCACCAAGAAAACTTTTTTGCTCTTGCTCTTTCAGGAATCTCACAGATGGAGGCTAACAGTAAATTAAGTTCAAGATTTGAAAACCTACTTCATGATGCTTCTATGTAAAGCAGTGATTTATTGGTACAGTTACTCAGTTTTGCAGATGATTGTTTTAGTAGCGTTAATGTGCAAGAGTGTGTGAATGTGGTCTTGTTAGCCAAGAAGATAAGTCAGTAAGGGGTAAATAAACTGAATCAAAAGGAAAGAAGAAAAAGGAAGAGTAAACAAGGGAGAGAAATTATTAAGAAAGTACATTTCTCTTTTCACTAGTTATTGTGTTGTACCATTCCATTGGTAATTTTTTTTTTTTTGGTTAATTCTTCTCTTTTCCATGGCTTTTTATCTTCTGTTACACGTACATAGAATGGATCTTGAGTAGAATAACTGAAGCAAAGTAAATGGAAACAAAATATCACTTATCCTGGGACTATTAAAGATTATCTTTTAATTCCAAGGTAGTTCCTCCTTTTTGTTCACCAACTGTGGATAGGAGAGAAATAATACTGAGACAAATGGAACATGTCAACAAGCAAATATACAAGAACCACTGAAATCTTCAAAATATACATTGCTTAGCTTGCAGTGTGCAGTGCTAAACCAAAGCTCTTCAAATTAATATCCTTCATGGCAAACAAAGCAGAATCTGAATCTAGTTACATCTAAGAAATTGTCCACTGCACTGTACTGCCAAAAGTAATTTCTGGAGATATCAAGCTGAGAAACACAAAAAGTAAAAGTTGAAGGAATGATCACACCGTAATAATTCCCAACTGAATGCTCTCTCTTCCTTCTACCTTTCTCTCCTTCATTCTTCTTTTCTTCTCAAGTGAAATAGCTGTGGACATCTACTATATCAGAAACAATTAAAAATTATTTCTTTATTTGAATCATAGTTCTAGTTTGCAGCAGAGTTTCAGCTGTTAGGTTGTCAGATTAGGTGAGATTAAAACAACATTTTTTCTCATTACATTTAGACGTGAGGAATTCCTTTGGAAACCTGTAATTCCAAAAAGTACTTAGACTTAAAATACAGTCTCAAATTCAATGTGTATTTAATACAGATCAAATCTGACATGCCAAAATCAAATCAAATAGAAGAGACTATACTTAGGTCTGTATACTTATACTGTAGTGTACTGAAACCTTAGTTACTAGGGTTAAAGATTTCAACTGCTAAGCCCGAAGAGTCACACATCTCTGAAACTCCATGGTAATCAGGGCATACAGGGATTAGTTGCTGTTATGAGGGGTGTTTCCAAATCCATTCATCCAAGAACACACTCCTCTCCACCCTTCACCTTCAGGCACTATTTCTGCTGACACAGAACTGATTCTTTTAGTATCAGTCAATCATAGAAACGTTTATACATAGCTTCACCTCAAAAACCGTTGGGACCTGAACAATTTTTGAGATTTTTCCCCAAATGCTATTGACAGTGGTGTGTGTTGAATTTGGAATTGCTGATACAAAAGATTCCTGTTCACCCCATCCTCCTACAGGGCCTTGACAGAGGTTTGTGGGGCTTTATCTGTGCTTTCTCAGCAAACAAAGAGATACACTTTGTAGAGGCTGCCCACATTGTTCAGATGGTTACTTCTGCAGAAAAAGTAATAGAGTGAACAGAAGCTTTCTGGCCACCTTGTTTTATACATGAATTTCAAAATACATGTCATAACTTTTTAAGAATAACATCTATTTCAAGAAAAAGTATGCAAAATGTGCAGAAATATGCAAAGATACTGAACTTGGCTTAAGATTTTGCTGAAATACTTTAGCTGAAAATAGACTTTGCAATATACAGATGTGCTATATGTGCTTTTTCAGCTAAAGAGGGAAGATGATGACTATGCTAGTGGCTTTGTTTTGTGGGATGTATAAGGACCCCATGATTTCAATCTCCCAGTTGCACAGATAAGTGGAAAGTTTTAAGTAAGACAAATAAAATAAAACCATTTCATTCCATTCTGCATACCACTTTAAAGTACAGTAGCTTCAAACAGTGGGTTCATAAAAAACCAGTGTATTTCTCATGCAGTTTAAACATATAATTATTACAGGGTTATAAATCTGCAGACAGTGGAGGTTCCTTTTATGAAGAAGTCTTTCAGCTAAAATGGTTGTGAACAGATCAATACATTTGTTATGAATAATCCCTTTTAGATCTTGGGCAAATATGACTTAATTATTTTGACAGAAATGGAGCCAAGAGATGCTTTATAGATTTCAGCAGTCTTGTGGCTGGTTCAGTGAGGTGAAGTCTGTAACTGACCTGTTGAGTAATGAGAGCAATAACAGAAGGAAATCAAGAAAAAGAAATGGTACAGTGTAGTTTGGACTTTGAGCTGATTTTTTATTGGATACATTTCTAGGATATGTAATAGAAACAAACCTTTTGTTACCTGGTAGCTTTTCTCACAAAAAAGCTACAATGAAGATACATAAACTTATTTTCATTCATAGCTGTGCCCAAACTACTATGTACCGGTGGTTAGAGTTGTTCTGTCTTTGTCCTTTAAGATGCTGGTTGCTTCCCAAATGCCTTAAAGGTGACTGAAGAAATTGAGTATATTTTCTGAAAAATATAGGAATTTGGGACCTCATCTGACACAGGGCTGAGCTCCTGAACCCCTCCCTAAAGTGAGGAGCCAAAGATGCAAACATTTAATGACAATTAATGGCTTATGCATCATTGTCAGAGAGATGCTTAACTGCAGAGAGCTTGAGTGTTCAACTATTATTATTTCCTTGTTGTCTAGTTCGAGCCTGCTGTCTTAAATGCCATACCAATGCAGAAGAGGTATTAGTATGCAAGACAGAAATCCAAGAGAACGAGATGCTCAGTGAAGGAAATTAACCAGATAGAACAATACAGGGAGAAAAGGTATGAAACTTAGATATTTTGACAAAGAGAGAGAAACAATATGCAAAAAAATAGACCACAACATAATAGTCAATAAAACACTTTTCTTGTTTTGCCTGTTCTGGTTCAAAACCATGTTATCCTTTATTTGCATCAAAGTCCTACTTTGATAAAATCACCAAGTTTCAGATATTTTCTGTGAAAGTCTCTTGACTTTTTCTCTTGGCAATGTTTTTAGAGCTGCACAAGTAATTAGAAAGTGTTTAGGCTAAAGATGGTGACTCTGTACCTCAGAGCTCTGAACATAGGAATCTGAGGCTCAAATCCTTCTTGCAGTACTCCTGAAATTATTTCTGCAGGTTGGGACAGTTCCATTATAGAAATCCACCTGAGAAGACAACAGTGTGAGCTGAAGATGATCTGCATTTAGGCATCACCTCCAAGTCAGGGATATTTGCAGACATCAGTAAGAAGTCAACAGATATTTCCATATAAATATCTTGCATTACACTTGGATGAGTTAACTAGGGTGTTCTTGAAGATATATGTCCATCTCTGCTGGTTTGCAAAAGGAGTCACCATTTTTTTCAGTAATTATCAGCTGTATGATTTGGCTGTGGGTTTTTTTTTGGCAGAACACTGTCTGACTGGTGCCTTGACTCTCCAGAGTAACAGACACTGTGCATGCCAGGAATGATCTTATGTCACATCCTTAGTGAGTGACACATCCCATTAGCTCTTGGATCTGCTGTTATTAGCAGATATCTTTCGTGGTTCTAGCAGCAGACCTATAGGATTAAGCCCTGTCATAGCAGTGTTTTTATAAGTACCGTGTGTGACCCTCCTGCTTCACAGAACTGAGGCTGTAGTGAAGCTGAAGGTGACTTATGGACCTTGGTAGTTCCAAGAATAAGTGATGGGAACAACACATTTGCTGAAAATGGAGTGGCTCTCATTAAAATTTGTAACATTCTTGAGGAAGTGTAACTTTATTCAATATGGAAAACCTGAAAAAAATAGTACTGTGGGAAGATGATTGGGAGTAAGACTAGAGAAAAATTGGAAATTATATTCATATTCTAACAGAAGTAATAAAAGTCTGGAAATTATAGGGTTAAACAAAATTGCTATTTCCTGGATAGGATGTGGTTGGCATGAAAGAAATCTATTCCATGGTTATTCACCACACAGAAAGCCTGCAACCTCAAGCTAAGAGGGATAAAAAGAAGGGTGGACTGGAGTGGAGACATACTGGCTAGGCTCTGTTGAAATCCCCACAGGGAGAGGAACTTGATGTAGCTGATAAACCACACAGCAGCTGTCAACCAAGGAAGAGAGGAGAAGATGTCTTGCTGCTGAACTAAGAATGGCAGTGAAATCACTCTCCTTGGATGAACTTGGTTAGTTATATTACTAACACACACCTCCATCCCAAAGTTACCTACTCTTTGAGGTATGACCACCTCTCACTGAGCTTGCATGCTGTATTTTATTGACTACATCTATGAGAGAAAAGTGAGAGAATTTTACACCAATCAGCAAAAAAAAGTATGTGTGACTAGTCTTTCAAGCTCCATCTAAATGTAAAGACTAAATACTAAATGTAGTATAAAAGTGAGTTAGGAAGGGGAGAAGTTAGGGATGGGAAGAAGTTAGGGATAAGGACAAGTTAGGGATAGGGACAATTTAGGGAAGACTCTATCGTAACTTCTGGAATTAGTGGATGGGCTGAACCTCTCTTCTCCCCCATAGGGATGCCTGTTGGATAAGAGCTGTATTCTATGCATACTAAATTATTATCTTGAGCTAGATTTTATTGGTGATAAGAGTTTGTCTGTATATTGCTTTAAATTTGTCTTTTGCAGTCACTGTCAATCTTCAAAGCTTATGCTATGACAATTTGCCATTATCAATGTGTTTATTAATAATGTGTGTTACTCTGTAAACTGTTTACCATAAGTCCTTCAGGAGCACTAGTAGTTTCCAGCAGCGGATAACATACTTCACTCAGAGTGGGGAGATCCAGGAGGGGATCTCTCTTTCTAAATTGTAATAAAGGATTTGATTCTTATATGCTGTTGGCACATGTACCTGAACAAATCAGTTGAACAGTTCTCCAATACAGTGCACTGTTCAGTGGAGTTCACATGACAGGACACTGATAGGCTGGTCAGGCACAAGGATCTTGGCATTCCTGGGGCATTGACAGACCAATCAAACACAAAGGGTTAGAGGAAATCCCCCCTTCACGTCACAAGGACACATAAGCTTTCAAGTCCAACCAATCATTCTCCTATGTGAAGAAGTAAGCAACAGGAGTCTAACTGTTCTGTAGACCCATGAGGCTAAACCACACACTAACTTGTAGGTAATGGTTCTTATATAAATTCCACTGTCTTCACAAGAGGTCTGCCTATATGAAGGCTGAGTGAAAACTGAGGAAGAAGGTCAGAGCTTGGCTTGTGGTAATGTTTACTCATCATTTATTCCAGTGTTCTTTATGCTTGTATTTCCAATGACCAATGACTGTTTGAAGACAATCAAGTATTAAAAGTGTCATTCCAGGCTGAAGCCTTTATTGTCAAGTAACAGTAAACATACAGAAGCAGTCAAGCAACTTATTTATATAAAACTAAAGTATGAACAGTGGTTCATTGTGTTTAAAATGAGTTATCAATATAACTTGCGTTCTGCTGTGCTGTGAGAAAAAATTTAATTCTGACCAAATGTTGTATAAAAAAGAAAGGTATGATTGTTTAGGCTTCAATTTTATTGATTTTGGATGGGTGCTTTGGGTAATATACAAATTTCTTTTAGGCTCTGTTAATGAAGACTGAGATATGATCCCTTATGATCTACATGGAACAGAATATTCTCTGAGCTATTATCATGAATACAGAGTTTCACATTGAATTTTTTTGTTCTGGAATTAGTAAAAAATATTTTCCATGAAAATTCTGCAATTTACACCCTTCAGTTAAATAGGTTTAGAGACCTGTGCTATTGTATTTACCAAATGTTGTAAATGACATAATACTCCTATAGAAAAAAAATTGTCAAAATTACTAAGCACTTAAAATTTCAGTGTTAAAAAATATTTCTCCTCCTTTCTGCACAGCAATAATATCTTACTTTGATCATTATTTTTATTGGCAATGAAATGCAAGTGCTATTTGCTACACAACAGAAAAAAAGCTTTTTTCAGTCAGCCCTGATACTGCAAGATGATTTACAAAAGTGCAACCTTAAAGATGGGCCTTTAAACCTATCTGGCTCCCTTATAAGAATCAGTGAAAAGGACAAATTATGTAAGGACTAAACTAATGGGGTTATTTTGTAGTTTTGGGCTCAGACTTGGACTTAAATTTCCATGATGTTTTCTATAACATGAACAGATATAATGTGCATGCCAAAAAGTCTGAAGTATCTGTTCATTTTCTTCTCAGGACTTTCAGCTCAGGTGGTTTGATAATTTTTATTTTATGGACACATCCAAATGTTCTCAGATGGAATTTTGCTAGAATAATGCTTCGACATTTGCACTGCAAACATATAATTTCATTTCTTCTATCATCTTTCAGAGAAAAAGTAGGAGGAAGAGGTAGTTACTATAAAAATTATTAGTTTTATAATAAAATGCTGAAATACAGGAAAACATTATATTTTGCTACATAGTTTATGTATATGTGGGAGCACATTATTGTTATTGAAAAATTAATTTTGCACTCTAAGTGAGTCACAGGAACATCTTTTTTTTTTTTTTTTTGGTCAAATATTTTATTTTCTCTGTCTAATTGCTTAAAGTTTCCATTAAAGGATCAAAGAGACTTCCAAAATTCAGGATTAGGGAGTCTAAGCATTTTCCTATATATATTTAAATATAAAGACAGTTTTTAAAAAAATAGGATTTTAAAAGATATACACTCTCTATTACATAAACTTCTTAAGTCAGTAAAGATAAGGATAATATTTTGTTGTTTATAAGTATGCATATAGTGCTTTATAGTTATGAATAAGGGCTGAATTATGAACTGTTTCACACACGACATTATAGAGAAAGCAAAATCCTTGCTCCTTCTGAGCAAGCATTCCAATGATCTGTGATCCAGTCATATGGAATAAGAAACCTTTTCATGTTATTCTGCCCTGCAGAACAAATATTAGGGACTGAAGAAGCTGTTTCTGTATAGCTGATCCAGGGCCTAAATGAACTGAGCTAGCATATTAACAAAAGCCATTTAGTGAAGGTATTGCAATTATTCTTCTTATGCTTGACTAGAAATAAAGCTCACATGAAGAGGTACTAACCTTCATACAATGTAAGTGTTTGGTTCTCTCTTATGGTTTCTTATGTCTCTCTGAGGAAATGAACTGTTCACATTAATGATCATTTGTTTTCTGAGGCTATTTTATAAGATTGACAACTTAAGGTAGGAAACTGTAAAAGAATCTTCATTATCAAAGGGAATTCAGAAAGAAAAAATTGGCATGTTTAAAATCAATTGATACAATTATAAACTAGCACAGAAATTACATTCGTTTTCAGATTCATAGGGCAGGAGACCTGTTTTAACACAAAAATCATTGAGATCAAATGTTAATGTGTTGTTGTCCTCAACATGCATATGACCTATAATGTAAAAGTTTGTCTCACATTCATAAACCAGCAACACACAGAGATTATATGTCATGTCCCAAAAAATATTGACTTGTGTTTATTCTTTTTCTCTCAATGCAGTTTTATATTTGCTAACCCAGAAAGTACAGTCTTCAAAAGATAGCCTTCTGGATCTGGAGAAACAAAATAAATACCATTTGGCCCATTCTCTGTGGGCATGATGAACTGTAACTGCATAAGTGATATTCATAACTCAGATTTTTTGAACATACTGAAATTCTACCTTCTCCCAGAAAAAGAAATTTGTCTCTTGAAATATGTCACAGTACATCATCAAGTGACAGGAGCAAATATTATTGTCTCTAATAAACAAGTGATTGCCTTATTAACCCTGGGTATAAAAGTGCACAGGCACAGGGAAACTCATTACTACCAAGAGATGCGTGGAGCAAGCAAAAGAAGTGTTTTTACCCCAGGGGTCATTGACAATAGCAGCAAATAGGATTATTGCTCAAGCAAAGTGAACAGGAGGCTAGATGAATTCAATGAGGATTGATTTGTGTAGAATTGATTTTACGATATTTAAAATGTCACTTGGCATATTAATCTCTCTGGCCATTAATTTAATAATCAAAGTTAAAAATACTGTGTTCTGCATTTTCCACTGGATACTTCTTATTCTTTAAAGGAATCATGGTCCAAGATAATTTTTGTCAAATATGTTGCTATGTATATACCTTTCTTCTTGACATGGAAAAGTTGTGACATGTTCTAATTCAGCATATGTTGTAAGTGGAACCTTCATTTTGGCTAAAAATCTGACTTGTGGTGTGTGTTTGACTAAGAAAAGATGATTGTCAGCCTGGGAAATATAACAGTACTCTGAAGGTAAGTAATGTAATTTCCTTAAAGCTCAATTTAAACATGACTGTTAGTAGACTATTTTATATATGCTACTGAAATGTCTGATTACCTTCAGAATGTGGGCACAGTCTGAAAACTTGCAGGTGAAAGAAGAGGTGTTCCATCTTATTTCTTTCTCTGGACAGGGTCCACACAATGAGCAATCTTGGAAGCACTACATGATTAACTACATACTAAAGTTCATGGATTTTATGACGGTTTCGTGTTTATTTGAGCATATTCAATGAACAAGCTAATTCTTAACTCATTTGTCAGCTCTGTCATTTCTGTCGATCTTCTGAGCAACCTACTTCAGTGGATTTAAAACATTTGTAAAATGAATCAATCATAGACTGGGCATAGAAATTTGAATAAATTTATAATGACACATGGCCATTAGAGATGGCTTACTCACTAATTCTGTGTTAATGTGTGCTAAATCTATAGAGCTTACTAATGTTTGACAAGTTACATTACGTTCTTGTGGTTTTGGGTTTGATAATGATTAATCCTATAGTAAAAGGGTAGTCTCTGCTTTTGACAGTTATTGAAGAACATGTGGAAAATAAAATGTATCATTTAAATAAGATATTCACATTCTAAAACAAACCATATTTTACTGATAAGAAAAGCTATTAAAATTATACTGCATCAGAGAAAGACCATTTGCACTACCTTTATTTTTATTTTGGACTACTGTTAACTGTCCCAGTTTTGTTGGGAACAAAGTTAATTTTCTTACTGGCTGGTACAGTGCTGTGGTTTTTGGATCTACTATGAGAAAAATGTTGAGAATACACTGATGCTTTATTGTTGCTAAGCAGTGGTTACTCCTGATCAAGGACTTTCCGGTGTTTCATGCAGTCCTAGTAAGGAGCTGTACAAAAAGCCGTGAGAGAGCATGGACAGAATGGCTGACCCAAACTGGCCTGGCATATAAACTGGGAGAGTTACAGGTCAGGGGAGCTGATCATGACTTGGGGACAGGCTGGATCTCAGCAGGCAGTGAGCAATTTTATTTTTCATCACTTGTTTTTCTCATGTTCTGTTACTCTCTCTCTCCTTATCTTTATTGTTATTATTATCATTAATATTATTTCCTTTCTGTTATTAAACTGTTCTTATGTCAGCCCACAAGGTCTCATTTTCCCTTTTGATACTCCTCCCCACCTGTGGGGCAGGAGGCAGGGGATATGAGCGTGATATTTACTCGACATCTAGAACTATTTGAAATATCCTAAAAACTAAAAGGTAATTCCTTTAAGAAGATGATTCTCACCATAGTTTATAGAGTATTTGGTTCAGGGAGTAATGTTAAATAAGACAAGACATGTTGTATTTTCCAAGATTAGGCTCAGATCAGCCTCAGAGACCACCCTTGAGTAATGTTATAGGCAGGTGACACCTGAGCCTGGGAATGTTTCCTTAAGAACAAGAATAACTATAATTTATATTTAGGATGGGAGTTGGTATTACAGAGTATCATACTCTACACTTGATGTAACATCCCTCAGCAGACTTTGTGGCACTAAGTCACATACAAATATCAAAGGTTCAGACCCTTTTCTTTATGTATGTGGCAAAAGCCTCTTCTCTGTGCTTTGAAAAAGACAGTAGGACTCCCCTCTGTGTAAATAGAACTCTGCTTTCAGCTAAAGTAGGCTGTGATTATTTGTTTATGTCTGAGATTTGATTGCAATTGTGGATCCTGAAAATAGAAAGAAAAAAAGTGATGTGAACAAATGTAGTCTGGAGCAGTATCTAATCAAGGGAGAATCAGTCACTGACTATAGGGTATTTCTTTATGATTCTAACTGCTGAGACAACGTAAATTGTTAAGTAAAAAATTAAAAATAAAAAAATAAGGCCTATAAATTGAAAACTGGAGTATGGGGTGGTTAGACAACATGCCCCCAGTTCTGTACTTTCTTTAGCCAGTTTAAATGAAATACGATTTACATCTGTAAAAACAGAAGAGGAATCAAACATTTTCAGTGTGCATTTTGAAGAATCTCCTTTAGCCATACAGTTTATTTTTGAAGCTTAAGAAATTTTTTTGACTCAAACATTTGTCCTTAATAGGAGTTTCTCACAGGGTGAGCTAAAATACTTTATTTATTTGAACAAGTCTTTTCCCATAATTGAATAAATCCTTCAGAATATGAAAGTTTTTAACTGTTCAATATGTAAGTACTAAAGATACATTGACATTTTCCACTGTTTTGTTTTTATGCAAGAAAAATTACCAGTACATGAATCTGTTAATCACTACCTCTTTGGAGACTAACTGAATACCCTCTTGTAATGATACAGTAGCTCTTCTGAAATTTAATTAAGTTTCTCTAAATTGATTGCATTTTAGATTTTTTGTTTTTCACTTTTAGTTGTACATCACCTTATGACCAAGGACCAGCTTCTAACCTTGTTCATTGTCCTTTTGCACTGCAAGACTTGTATGAAGAGAATGCAAAGAAACAACTAAAAAGCAAGTGGTAATTCTCTTGTCACGAAGAAATCTTGTGTTGCTCTGAGACCATGTGAATGATTCAATGTCAACTTGTCCAGTTGTCAGGTCAAGTCAACTTGGCTTCATTTATTCTGTGGGTTAGAGTTGGAAGGCCTGTGAATGGAACATATTGTAATTAGATGTTGTCTTTCCCTCATATGATTTATTAATAGTAACATTTTTTTTCCCATTAGAATACATTCAGAATGAAATCTACAACCAGAAAAGGAAATAACACAATACAAATAAAAAATTTATTTTCCTGCTGTGTATTTCTCAGTTTATAAATGTGAAATGATTTATAATTTTGCAAAGAAATCAGTCCTCCCAAGGTGGAAAAAGTAGTAGGGATCTGTCAGTTCAGGTTCTGAGTTTGTGATTGTCAATTAACAATACCCCAAACCCATTGTAAATTGCCCCGACATTTGTAATTGCTGAAATAGTACATAGGTGGTTCTTACACCAATAATAATAAGTTGGCAAAACATTGTCATCTACCAGCTTCATGCCATAAGATAGCCTGAATTCATATATTATCAGCTAGAGTAATGACTGAATATTCTTAGAAGTCAGGTAAATTAGTCCCTTGCTTGCTTAAGCATTTGGACAATACTTTAAAAGCAAATAGCTGCTGTTTCACTGAGATTTTAGGGAAGAGAAATCTTTGTGTGCCTTGTGGCTGATGTCTTAATTTCTGCTCCCAGTGGATGTATAAGTGCATCTTATCTGACATAAATTCAATTATGGGTAGGTCTGCCACAGAAGAATAACTCCTGAGTGTATAATAATTGATTGAATAGGAACTAGAGAACCAGAGAATATGATGGGGCTCTTCCACTCCCCAACATGAGATACACTAAGGCAATGCCACATAGGGGATAGGGGACTTTCAGAATTACAGAAATCAAATACCTATGGATGTATCACAAAACATTAGATGGCTTTAATTTTTTTTGTTATGGAATAACTATAAGGATTATATATATGTAAGGAAAAAGTGATATTGACAAGACTATTAAAATCAAACACGTATTTACATGGCTAACAACCTTTTCACATCCATATGATCAGTTCAGTGAAGGAGATTGAATTTCTTGTCATCTTGACTTTGCAAAATTCTAGATCTCCTGTAAACACAACATATCAGTACTCATTAGTCTAATATTGCTTCCAGGTTAGTAATTTATGTGTCTTTACTCACAGGAAAGACTGCTTATAAATTTTAAGAAGTAGCAAATAGTGTAATCTTTTCTTAAAGAATCACAGCACAAAATACTTGGACAATCAAGTTTTTCCCATTGAAAACAATGAAGAAAAATTATTTCTGTAGATAATTTTGTTCTATAATGCAGGTAAAACTGAAGCTTCACCAAAACTATTTTTAATTTTGATGTTTGCATTGAAATTGAGCAGGATGAAAATGTTCACCCTTCTAATATTTGATCCAGTTTTAAAAATATGGAAAAAGTCATGTTTTTTAACAGTGAAACTGCATGTTAAAATCATATATTAATACTTCTCCAGAAATAATTCCAAGTTAGACAATGACTACAGGATGCTTGTGCAAGGCAAGCATTGCAGGAGGTCTTTGTATCATGGAGTGTATGTTGACTAGCATGGAAGAGAAAGATTAATTTAGACAAAGTAACTTTTGCATTCAAATATTTTTGTATTCAAGAGAAACAAAAAGGCAAGGCTGTTATTAATTTTCGTGACTATATATATGGTACAAAGTTCTCAAATATAGAGAATTTGCATGGAACTAGAGTCTCATTTCTTTTTTTGTTATCCATTCTTTAATAATACAGTCATAACAGCAACACTGAAATCTTTATTGCTGAAAATTCCACAAAAGGGTTAGAATTTATCAAGACACTATTTGCGCTCTTCCTGTGACAAAGAGGATTGGGTGCAAAAGTTCTATTGCAAACACATCCACCTTCTGGAAAAATGAGTATGGAAAGCCCATTAATGTATACTTCAGTTCCCATAAGTTACTCAACGTAGCATGAGTTGTCAGAATGAAGCATCATGAAAAGCAATGAATACCTGGGGGAAATATTCAGACAGGATTGAATCAGTAGAGTAGTGAGAGCCTGCAGAAACTCCCCCTTTCACAAGTGTTTTTTCTAAAAATTAGGTTCCTTTTTCCTGCCAAACCTTTCTCTAACTTTTAAAGCAGGAGGTACCTAGCCATTTTCTCTGAGCTTTAACTTTTTTTTTTTTCTTAGCAGAGGCAATACAAATAGGCTTCAGAGAAACTATCCACCTAATTTTTCTTCTTTAGCTTTTGTATTCACAATCTGTTTCCACTGTTTCTCCCCCATATATTTAGTTTTATTTATTTCTATATTTTATCCAGATCTTCCAGACACCTTGATTTATGTTTTACTCCCTCTTTCCCTGTCACCAGGCACTTTGTACCTGAGTCTCTTCTAGATCCTGACAATTTGGACTAGTTCATTTAGACCATTGCAGAAAATAAATCTCTTTCTCCTGCAAGAAAAAGAAAAAAAAAAAAATTAAATCAAAATTAGCTATAAACAGAGGATGGTTTATTTTACCTAATGGGTAAGACTGCCATGAGAACACTTGTATTTCTCTAAGCATATGTGCATAGTCCAATTGAAGGAGTAGAGTTGAATTCAGATGTGATAAACAAAGAAAAAGTGAGGAGTAATGCAGACAGAATGTTTTACAGTCAACTCTGTTTTATTTACTCAGAAGATGAGATACCAAAAATAATGGAAACAAGCCAGAGAGTTCAGTAGTTTCTTCATATACATCTCCTTCTTTGAGTCAGCATGAGACAGTGGGTGTCTCATTTGTATTTCCCATAAAAAAATGGTTCTTGGATTCTGCTCACTTGAGAGCATAATGTCTTCATAAATACATGCAGCCAGGCAGACCTGCAATTAACTTAGCTAACCTGACTGTGAGCTGAACTAGCCCACACAGAGCCTATACTTTTGCGTGGTTTATCTATGAACTTGCCAGTGCAACCACAATTAATGGAATTACCTCAGATGTGTGTCTACTACCTTACTCTCTGCCTCAGACCTCCAGTACTTAAATCAAAGTTGGCTCAGATAATAAACAGCTAGGAGAAAGCATAATTTATTGAAAGAGATTCTTTAGCTTACCCAACTCCTTTCAACTACTTTGTATGTTATATTTTGCTAGACTGCCTTTCACATTATGAAGAGCAGAGTATGAAATACTGAGGGAATTCAAGTGAATATTATGTGAGCTATCTTACAGTACCTTACATATCATTTCTGAATTTGGCTCACAGGTCCACTGACTGAGAAGAAAGAACAAGACACTTAGAAGAGCCAGCAAATGAAACAATATCTTAACATCAGGGGAAAACATTAAGGCAGTGTTGCAATGTGAATAATTATAGAACAGTAACTTGATAGGGAACAAAAAACATAGCTTCAGACTTATATGAAATAGCAGATATGTAAATATGACATGCAGTTAAAGTTGATCTTTAATCCCAAACTTTAAGATAAGGGCATATTAGATTATCATTGCTAGAAATGGTTTGTTTGAGGAAATTTTTTGTACAGCACTCAGTTCTCTCTCTCCAAAACTGGAGCGCATGGAGGTGTTGCTGGTGATGCTCCCCAAAAGTCAGATGGGGCTCTGAGTCAGCCTGGAGAGCCACAAACATGGCACTCCCTGACTTGTGCCAGGACCAGCCTTAGAGAGATCACACTGCTCATACTGAGAGATCATGTATTGAGTTATAAATGTTATTTATCTCTCAGGGAATTCATTGTGCATCATCAGTCCAAGATGAATGAGGAAGATTATATTTAGACCGATTTTATTATTGTGTACTTTTGTTTTATATATTTAAAATTATTTCCCCCCACCTACTTCCACTCCAACTTTTTTGCTCTGTGCTGAATTGATTCTTTAATATCTGTTCACAAGCCTAACCGTCATCTTCCAAATCCTTAATATGCATGGAATTTACTGAGATGATGTATTTTAGAGAAAAGAGTATATGACATGACCAAAATTTAAGGTAGAGAAATTTGAATAATCAAGCAAACTAAGATAAATATTTAATGAACTTCACAAGAAATTCCCAAATTACAGTTACTGAAAAACAGCATTTTGATAGGTAACTGTACCATGGTCTGGTTTTCTCAGTCTAGCACTTGAGTGTCAGCTAGGTATTTATGGTAGCATCAACTCTACATAGAAAGGGTGCTGCCAATCTGATTAGAGTTTCTGAAAACTGAAAAACAGGGAAATTGAACTAGTCACTAGTCTTTGGTGTCATTTGCTCAGTTTGTAGGGCAGGGTAAGGATTTTTCACATTGCTGCACAGTGCTTATTCTGCACCATTCTCAAATATCTTTTGCCTATTTATGCACCCCAGTCATCACAGCAGGACTTGTTCCTTTGCAGATGAGATGTGAAATAAGACAAAAGATTTCTGGTTACTGTTTTGGTGAACAGCAGCAGGAGAGTTTGGAGATACAATACAACTATTGTGCTCCCGAGCAGAGTGACAATAAAAAGACTGCAGTATGTGGGTGGGCTAATCTGAGCGTATTGATTTCTCTTGCAAATGCATCACAGAGAAGAAGCCAGAACACATATTTTGAAATGCCTTAGATAGCATTAATAAAGGCGATAATTTCTTCATAAAGAGGAAGATATAATAATATACAATATTAGTAGTAATAATTTATAAATTAACCCATACCTGAAATGCTTTTATTTATTTTAGACATACCATGGTAGAGAACTTGATGTCTGTGTCCATTTGTGATTTGCAGTGCCAATGGACAATTTTAAAATGTAGAGGTTAAAGAGTTCTACATGGGGATTTACTGTGTGGAGCTCCTTAACACTAGATAGGCCTAGAGCCTAGTAATTTAAAAACCACATTCCAACATCACATAAATGAGAAAAGCATTCTCCTATTAATTCTAGTATAAAATTTTAAGGGCTATCAATCAAGTTGCAGAACACAACTCATTGAATAATTAGGGTCAGGAAGAAATGTTTTCTTTAGTTTCCTCTGGAAAAGTAACTTTTCTGATAGGGACTATACTGAATGACTCAAAGGCAATTTTAAAACTCTACAGTGAGGCCATTTTTTGCAACAATTAGAAAAAGATAGGCTGAAAAACATAAACTATTAGCTTGTAATAGTTTCTGGTTGTTTGTTTTCTTTTTTTAGAAGCATGGAGAGGATGATAGACAGTTAGGTAGAATATTTTATAAACTGGTCAAACATCAGCAGTCAGAAAACGGCTCTGGAACATGCAAGTGTAAATAGACTCTTATTCTTTCATTTAACGTCTTGAAGAAACTCAGTTTTCTGCATTAATCACTGGCTATTTATTCACTGTATATCCTGTCTAAATATGTGAGTAAAAGCTAAAGTATTGAGCTTGTTTGAATATGAAATATCTAGTTCTGATATATGAGTGTGAATTTGCATTTGAACACCTTTTTGCAGCTGTAGAGGTATCCTGCTCACTGCACTACACTCAGTAGCATTCCAGAAAACCATGAATAAAATTTCAGGACTCAGTCTCATCTTTCCTCTTGGGTCAAGATGGTTGTAATATTACATTTGCTGTCTTCTGTTGTATGTATGGGACTTGTACAGCCCTTTTCAATTTCTATTTTTCACCTAAAACTCCCTATCAAAGTGTTTCTTTCTTTCAAAAAAAAAAAAAACAAACTAATTTGAAGAAGTGTTTCTTTTTTAAAAAAATAATTTAAAAAATTATTTTATCTCACAACTTTCTGGTGCTATCTTATTTGTATAATGTTGAGAATCACTGATTTATTTTGGGTTTCAAATACGGTGTTTAGTTAATTGAGTTTTCAGAAGATGCAGATGGTTTTGTGAACATTTTTTTTCAACCCATATAACAACTTATCACATTGTAATACTTAGGAGGAGAAGAAAGAGAGAGAGAGAGAGAGAGAGAGAGAGAGAGAGAGAGAGTATAGTTTTGGACACTTTATTTTAATAAAGTTTAGGCAAAATCTTCTAAGCACATGAGTTAAGAACTAAGTCCACCCTTACCTTTTTTTGTCTTAATAATTAATTTTTGCTAAGATCACCTTAGTATTTTTGGTTTGGTGACTGAGCTAGGATATTGTTAGGATGTAATGTAACAATTTGTTTACTGACAAAAGTTTAATAGCAGCAATTGAATAATGATCTAATTGAGTTAAGAGACAGAAAGTTTATGCCTGTATCTGATTTTACTCCTCTGTATGAATTTAAAATGATGGTTATTTTAGTCAAATAAAATGAGTATTCTGTATATCAAATTACTCTCCTTCACAATTAGTGCACAGAAAGAAAACTATGACAGTTGTTTCTCTATAAGGGTGATGAAGGTCAAGACAAACACTTATTTAAGCTGGCAAATGGCTTTAAATTGAAAGGGAGTACGTTTAGATTAGCTATAATGAAGAAATTCTTCACTATGAGAATGGTGAAACACTGGAACAGGTTGCCCAGAAAAGCTGAGGATGCCCCATCCCTTGAAGAGTTCAAGGCCAGGCTGGATAGGCCTTTGAGCAACCTGGTCAAGTGGAAGGTGTGGAATAGGCTGTTTGAATGAGAATTATTGACTGAATATTCAGATCAGAGCTGGTTCCAGTACAGTTAAGGTTGTTCGTATGCAATATTTCATTGATTAAAGGTGTAAAATACCTTCATGTGAATATCTTCTGGATCTATATTTGTTTTGTTTGTGTAAACCAAGTTTAATAAAATGGTTTTCTAACTGAAGTCTCCTCATTCTGATTATGCTGCATTGCATGTGTAGCTGCCCAAGGCTAGACTTCTGGCTTCTTTATATGAGATATCTATGGTTTTATGGCATGAGGCAAAAAAAATTCAGGGATAGAAAATTAGACTTTCAGAGACATTTAGAGCTGATAGGGTATTTAGAGTGATGAGCTCAAGATCTACTGAAGCAGAAACCTAGCAGGTTTGTTGGAGTAGCTGGCAGATGGAATGAGACATGATGATAATGAAGGTATTAAAAAAAAATCTGAACGATATATTTGATTACTTAAGACTGTAAAATTCAACTTACTATTATAGATATTATAATTCAAGGGGTTTGAGGCAACCCCCAAAACAATTTTTTAAATCTTAATTTATTTTCCACATGCTTTATGCTAGTACTTGTCTATACGAAACCATTTAGACTCCTATTTGAAACTGATTACCCTTAAAAGTAATACAGACACATACATGTTTTTGTAAAACCCTGTATTTACACTAAATGTTTTCTTCTATTTATGTCATTTTCAGGTTGTAACTTTCCTTAGCCCTTCAGGCTAGCCATAAGGATTTTTTCTTAATTAGTTCAATCTGGCTATTCTCTTCCTTCTGAGTAACAGCAGATTTCAGATTGCTTTATCATTGGAGAAAAATTTGACATCTATATTCTGAGTATATTTAGAGTTTACCTTGTTCTGGTTCCACACTTCAGCAGTGCTGGAATAGAGATGAAGAGAATCAAGAATGATTCCACTCTCTTGTTTTAGAATTAAAAAAAATAAAAAGCATTATTATAAAAAAAATAAAAAGCATCATCTTCAAAAAAGCTACCTCTCCAACTTCTTTCCACTGTTTTCTTAAATAAAAGTTTTTGATGAGAACATTTTGACCAGCAACAGTAAAAAAATAAGTGATTTGAAACAGTATTTTTGAAAATAAATGTTTATCCTCAAAATTTATTGCATTTTTTTATAGGGATTCTTTTTAAAGATCTTCTCTATTTATTCCTCATTTCATTCATGCTGATAAGGCTGTTTAATGAAATTTTAGATTACTGATCTGAAAGAAATAGAGGATTCTTCTGCATGAAGGGCTTCAAGTAGGATTATAAATATTATTGCCTAGAATGCTAAATCTATGTCCTTTGACAGTCCAATCATTATTTTGTTATTTTTGTATTATTCCAAATTACACTAAAGTCCAACTGATATGAATTTAAGAGAAACATATAAGCATAAGCAGCAACAAATGAACAAAACATGTGAGGATATTGATACACTAATCTAGCTAAACTAATTCATCCAACTAAATGCAATGTTGTAGTTATGCTGAACAGCTTATGTGCACAACTACCTCCCTTAAGACAGCTCTCTGGAACTATTCTGAGAAAGATGTTTTTGTTGCTATGGCACATAAGCGTTCTAATTATGGGCTCTAAAGATGTTTCCTCTTCCAAAGGGTTTAAACCAACCTTTCCTTCAGGCATGCATGACTTTTACATAATTTATTTTATTGTAATTAAATTATGAGTAAAATCTTATTAAAAATGAATGAGGTGTATATATTTAAGATCAGAAGTGATCAAAGACAAATTTAGTGCAAATGTATTCTAAAAGGTATCTAAGAAATCAGCCTTAGTAATTGATTCCACTGGAAATTTGGAACTGAGACACTAAAACCCCCCAACTTATTAGATATCAGTCTTCATCTTTATGCACCCAAAAGACATTTATAATCCATCATTTGGCTCATGGCTTTCTAACAGCTTCCTCTCTAGAACAGAGAAAGCACAAATACTAAAGCATGATCACAATCTAAAAGTTGTTGCTGAAGAGCAGTTTGCTATCTTTGGTTTCATACTGTAAATTTATCTACAGCATGTGGACACTCAAGGTTGTACTTGTTCATGAAGCTTCACATGAATGTACATTATTGTGCAAATTCAATTTCAAAGATCTGTGGCAGGGTTTTTTTGAGCAGTGTACAGATCTGTTGACTTTCAGAGTATACAACCATTAAGTATAAAACTTCTATTGTTCTTCTGACCAAACATAAGAAGGTATTCTCTATAAGAACTGTGTTGTGGTTTAACAGCAGCCGGCAACTGAGCCCAACTCACAGCTGCTCACTTGCTTCCCTGGTGGGATAGGGGAGAAAATCAAAAGTGTGAAACCGAGAACTTATGGCTTGAGATAAAGACAGTTTAACAAATAAAGTAAAAAACCTGTGTGTTCCAATAAAGCAAAGCAAGGAATTACTTCATCCCTTCCCGTGGGCAGGCAGGTGTTCAGTCACCTCCAAGAAAACAGGGCGTTATGGTGACTAGCAAAGGTAAATCCTATCACTCTGAATGTCACCTCCTTCCTCCTTCTACCTCCAGCTTTATATGCTGAGCATGACACCATATGGTATGAATCATTGGTCAGTCAGGGTCAGCTGTCCCGGCTGTATCCCCTCCCAGCTCCTTGTGCACTGCCAGCCTCCTCACTGGTGGGCTGGGATGAGTGGCAGAAAAGATGACCTTGACTCTCTGTAAGCACTGTTCAGCAATGATGAAAACATCTTGGAATTATCACCACTATTTTCATCACAAATACAAAACATAGCCACATACTAGCTACCACATAAAAAATTTACTCTACTTCTGCCAAAACCACCATAGTAGTCACAAAGAATGTAGGATTTCTAAAATTATTTTCCTCTGCGTTAACTTCTGTGAAATGTTAAAAAAGAGGAGTGTGATGCAATCACTTTTAGAACACTGGCTAGGACAAGATTAGGCAGATTCCAGTGAGCTACCTAAGATTACATATATATAAAAGCATTGGTGGTACTAGGATGCCACAGTTGTCATTGCAAACACAATCAAAAGACAATGAACCTGCACTTTTGTAATTGAGGTATAATTTGATCTGCAAAATCTTTATTACTCCATGAAAGGAAGGAAACAGGTTGACTTTCAGGTTGAATTTTTGTGGCTGGCAGAGGAGCTTTTATAGCTAGCAGTTTTAATATTGGAATCATTGAGGCATAATGAACAGAGAATTAAATAATCACTTTCAAGGTAGAATTGCATTGAAGAAACCCCTGCCATATTGTTGAAGAAACTTACAGTAAATTTTGTCCCACAAAAACACAGTTTGAATAAAATAGTTGCAAGTTTAAAAGAGGAAGGAAAATCCTGTGTGTTATAGGAAAGAACTGTTTTCTTAGAAATCAGTCATTTAGGAAGGAAATATCACTACCTCAGCTTTGAATTCACTTTACTGATGTCTCTGCCTCATTGTGCACTTTCATTGTACTACTAAGTATTTACTCCAGTCCTAGGGTCCTGCTGCAAGGAAGCTTTCAAATGTTTAGAAATAGTTGACATTCTTAGAGATACTTTGCTTACACCTTTTTAAGGAAACACATATGTGAATTAAATGTTTATGAAGTGCTATGCTAAATTAGATCCTGAGCTGTTCTAATCCAGTATTTTCTTTCTGACTACATAGAGTACTGGAGACAGTGACAAAACATCTGAAAGACAGGGATGGTACAATCTAGTTTGTGAAAGATTCAGATTAAATTCAAATGCTTAGAAATTAATATTAGTGGATAAAATTTCACCTTTTTTTAAGGCTTATTTTTGTAACTCTGAGTATGATGTCCTTTCTAGCCAACAGAAAATTTAATTAAGTGACAGAAACATGAGCATCAGCAGAAATATTTGTTTTGAAACTGCTTCTCTTAATCTCAGCCTGATGATTTTTTTTTTTTCCCTAAAGCAAATTGAAATTTAATTAGCAATTTTCTATGGGCTATATTTATTAAAAACCAGATTACACTGCAGGAAAAATTGCATCTGGAATTCTTGTAACAATAATAATTTTTCCTGTGCATTATTTTAGGTAGGGACTGCATTTTTGGGGGGTTCTTTTTGGTTTTGTTTGTTTGTTTGTTTTTAAATGTATCATAAAGACCTCAGTTTGCAAAGTCTGTATGCCAGGTTGCTACTTAGTAAAACAGAATTCTCTGCTACACATTGTGCAATAGTATACTCCATGCTACTGAGATGGAGATTTGCCTTTTAGTGCTAAAGGCAGTTTTCACAAAGACAGTGAAGAGAAAAATTCAGAAAATATTTGCTTTTGTGCTGCATTTGAACACTTTTCCCTTTAAGACAAAATGCACTGATTAAGAAGTTATCACTGAAAATGAAATATGCTTTTTTCTCTTTTTTTTACCTGTCTTTTTCCTTTTCTTCTTCCTCTCCCTCTCCCTTTTTCTTTTCCTTTTTTTCATCTCCTCTTCCTTATTTTCTACTTGATATTCTCTATTTTCTATTTTATTTCCCCTTTTTCTTTTCCCCTTTTGCTTTACATTTTTTCTTCCAAAGAATTAAACTACCATTTGCTATGTGGTGTGGTAGAGTTAATGACTTGAAAACTCCTAGGTATTACCATATTAAAAATAAGAATATCAATAGTCATGCAATCATATACAGATTGTTTCTGATTAATGCTGTCACTAATGAGTGTTTTAAGGTTGTTTATAGAATCACTGTCAAAAGTATTGGCACAAGGAGGTTTAGCATAAATCCAAAGCACAACAAAGTTTGTTGGCAAGGTTGACCCTACTACTTATTAGATAGTTAAAGCACACAGAAAAAAAGCAAATCTAGAATCAATTAGTCAAAAACCAAAATCAATACAAAAGTTATCTATAAGGAGGCTAGGGATGCAGAGGGGGAAAAATGATAAGCATAGAAAATTATAAGGATAAAAAGAAATACGAAAGACCCTCTCATTCAGTCACAAGGTTCAGAGCAGACTCCCTTGCTGAACCGAGTCCCAGACTTGACCAACTGTTTAGACCTAAAGGTTTAACAGTACTTAAACTTAACAGTATTTAATTGATAGCTTAAGTTAAACTGTTTAACAAAGGATTCATATAGAATTTACTATAGCACAACTGTAACTCACTTAAAGGCCTAACTTACTTACAAATCCAAAGTCCTGAAGAATCTAGGAGACCAACATTCATAGCACATCTGCTATAGCATACTCACACTCACATACAGACAGACATAAAGGAGTATGGAACAGGTATACCTGTGAAAAATTCCCCTTGAAATCAGTGGAATAATGTAGATGCCTTTGCATTTTCTGAATGGGTGAAGGGTTGAGCCTTGAGAAGTCAGGAGTATCAACCCAGAATCCATCCTTATCATTACCTGATCCTCTGGCTATAGCAAACTGAAGAGTTTGCTAACCTTAAGAGGTGTCCTGCTCAGAGGGAGATTGCTGGTTGAAGCCCACTGCGGTCCAGAAGTGCTCAAAGGGTTCCACCTTGAACTACCATTTACAGGATCACAAGACAATGAGCAATAGTCATAATTTTTCATCCTGGCTGCAGTTTGGGTTGGTAATATTTTTTGAGACAAGACCACTTGGGTTGTTATTCAAGCAAGAAAAATAAGTTTCCAAGGCTGTTCATTAAAAACCAGGAGCTTGTTGGACAGCCCTAGCTCCTGAGAACTGACAGTGTTTCTGGTCAGCTCAAGAGGAGCTTATCCCAGGTGCTGTTCATCAAGGCTGAGGCCTAATGAGCATTTCTCAGATATTAGTGCAGCCTGAGGAGGTGTGGGGTGGGTGGGGATACACCACCACAAATGCTCACACTTTAAAGGTCCGCCTTCTCAGTGATACACTTCCTCAAGGCACATAATTTACTCAAAGACTGCAAAAGCATTGTCATGTAGCAAGGGAAGGCAGCACAGAGAGCTGTGTGGCAGGGCTAAATGGCAGTGGAAGTCAGGGGTAGGGAATACATCTTGCAGTGGATTCTATCAGGTTAGATAGTCCACAGCTCTACTACCATGCTGTAGCCTCTACTTTATGACCCTCTATACCAGATGCATTTGATCAGTAGATCAAATACCATCTGATTCAGGGGTATCAGTGACACAGTGTGGCAGTTATAGGTCAGCCAGAAATCAGCCAGTGTTGTAAAGAATGTGAAGCCACAAGGAGTGGAAACAAGACCATAAAGCTCTGTTGCAAAAGCATAAGATATATCTCATACTATTTAACAGTTTTTCATCAATGTTTGATGTAGTTGCCATTTCTTTAGTAAGTGGAGTACAGATTATCCCCATCATGCACAGATCCTAAACAGTATGTGTCTGAAAGAGTGAATGTACTTTGGAAGGTTTAGAAGATGAGCAGTGTACAGAGCATGTGAAGCGTGATTCCAGCTTTGGGAGTTTCCTCTGACCAGGCAGAACAGCAAATTATAATCAATGCAAACTGGTGTAAATACTCAAAAATCACTGGCTGAGTAGATGAAGGGAAAGCAGTGGATATTGTCTTCTTGGACTGCAGTAAGGCCTTTGATACTGTCTCCTATAAATGTTTCATAGAGAAGCTGTTGATGTATGGCTAGATATAAGTATGGTGAGCTGGATTGAAAACTGGCCAAATAACTGAGTCCAGAGGAGTGTCTGATATGCCAGAGGGTCATGTTGCCATCCAGAGAGACCTCAACAGAATGGACAGATGGGCTAACAAGAACCTCATGAAATTCAATAAAGGGAAGTACAAAGTCCAGCACTGGGGGAGGAACAACCCCATGCACCAAAATATGCTGGGGGCCACTGCCTGGAAAACACCTTTGAAGTAAGGGACCTGGGGGTTTTGGTGGACACCAGACTGAACATGAGTCAACCCTGTGCCCTTGTGTCAAAGGTGGCTAAGGTACCCTGGCCTGCTTGTGTAAAGTATTGCCAGTAGGTGTCAACCTGCTGGTGAGGCCACACCTGGAGTATTGTATCCAATTCTGGGCTTCTTAGAACAAGATACGGAGACATATTGGAGGCAGATCTATGAACGGGCATGAAGATGATTAGGAGACTGGAGCTTTTCTCCTATGAGAAAAGACTGAGAGAGCTGGGACTTTTAAACCCGGTTTAGGGGAGATTTTATCAGTGTATACAAATACCTGAAAGAAGGGTGCAAAGAAGATGGAACCAGCCACTTTACAGAGGTGCCTGGCAACAGGACCAAGAGGCACTTGAGTTCACCACAAACTGGGTGTCTAACAATGATGCAATACAGCAAAGGATGGTTTTCTCAGGGTCACTGTTCTTACCATTGTTCACCTTGTTTGGAATAGGACAGGGGGACATTTTTGTTTCCTCCAAGAATTGTGTGGCTTCTTCTGATATATGGCTTATCTATGTTTTACTCTTCCTATGCATTTCTCCTTTACAGCTTACAAAGGCCAGACTGCATGAGAATTTCTCTCAAAATCTGCTGTCTGTACAAACTGGGGGGAAAAGACTCCTTCCAGTTCAATCAATCAAACTTGCTTTCAAGAGTAGATGGCTGATTAAGAACAGTAATAGGAGAAAGATGGAAAAATCTTGGTAGGATCACTGCAAGGTCACCTCAACCACTCCTTTGATACAATACAGGATTCTTTATGTTTATATGATTTTGAGTGCGTATTTACCTAATTCCTTTTTAAAATTCTCAGTGACATATACTTCACTCAGCCAACTATTCTCAGGCTTTAAGTTTCTCTACATATAGGTTTTTAGTAAACTTTTTTTTAATATTCACTTTTTTGCAGTTAAAGCTATTCTTTCTTTTCATACATGATAAACACAGAAACACTGTTTCTATGGTCTTTCAAGCCATGTTTTATTAACTTTAAATGTCTCTTCCTTAGGCTCAATATTTATTTTAATTTATTTTGTTGGACAATATTTAATAATTTTTATTGTTGTTTGGTTAGTTGTTTTTCCCCACCCCGACTGCATTTCAGCACATAATATCAAAAAGCTCACTGTCCAAAAATGGATGAAATGCCCCAGTTAAAAACCTACGTTGGGAAATGGGGGAAACCTCATGACTTTTCCAGGAAAAGTTCCTTTTTCTATCTATGAAAAGACATAGCTGCATTGAAGTCATTAACATTATTTTGATTTACCTCCCATAAGGTCTGGCAAATTAATCAATACAAATGATTTAAAACATTTCCTAAGGCAGCTTAATGATTTAGCCACATGTCTTGATCACGTGTTTCTTTCAATTGTGTCATTTGTGAATCTTAATTTATGCACTAACATGTGGAATCATAATGACAGGGCAATTTCCTAACTGACATTGCTTGGAACATGCAGAAATATTATTTATGAGCAGTCTGTAATCTTTCAGCAATATATTAACACTGTAAATCATTAATTAAAAGTAGATTGGGAACCTTTAGAACTATTCCAAGTTTGCCAAAATATGATGGCCTTTAGTCAAATGGGGGAGGGGGAATTCTGAATCTGGTATGTTTAATTTGGGTAAACAATTCATTAAAATACTCTATTAAAAAGATCAGGTCAGCATTCAGCTGGGATTACTTGCCACCCTCTGCTATAATCTCTAAGTGGGGGCAAAGAAAAAAAAAAAGAACCTTTTAAAATAATGCACCTACTGGTTTCTTTACAGAAAATTTGATCAAATACTGTAAAGAACAACCTATATGGAGCTGGACTATGGGATAGCTGGTCTAGTTGATTTCTTCCATGCCTGATTTTTAAAGAAACTGTTCTCACATTCAATTTTTCCACTTACTATAAATGTTCCTAATCACCAAACAGACCCATACACATTTACAGTCAATTATCCAATAGCTGGTGATATAAAGGTGTATCCTGAAAAGTGGCATCTTCTCCCAAGACTTTGGCACTTGTTAATTTTTAGAAATTTAAGTATGGATTTCACTAGAAAAACATGCTGATTTCTAATGGCTAAGCTGGTAGGCTAGAGTTGGAAAGAGCTAACATGGCAGACAACTGGATGAATTCATTTTATGTTTGGTTGGTTATATTTGGAGAGAAAGTACAGTGTTCGTTTTCAAGTTCCTGACTGTTTAGATATTGGTTCCAAGGAGAATGAAAAATTATTGTCTTCGCTCCAATTCAGAATAAAAACGAGTTTTACTATTTTGAAATTCTGCATGAAGTGGCATTACCAGTCTCACTTGATCCTTGATGCTCTCTCCTTTGCCTAGATCTTGCCTCAAACTTCAGGTCACATTCTGTTGTTGATCAAGTTACTTTTAATGTTACATTCAGTAAATTTCATAATATATAAATTAAATTCCTCTCAAAAAATACTTTTACCTTTAAAAAAATGCAGTCCATGACTTTTAAAAACAAGCTCAACAAAAATAATGACTTATAGTAGCTGTGGGGATTTGGCTTTTTTTTGTTTGTTTGTTTTGTTTTGGTATACTTTTGTTGGTGAAAATATAAAACTTTACAAATTTTGCAAGCATTAGAATAAATTCCATGCTGATTTACACTGCAAAACCCTATTGGAGGAAAAAATTTTGCAGATTACTGGAGGCAGAACTTGAACCAAGGTCAGTTTCTAATATGTTTCTATTTTTATTTCTGTAAAGACAAACCCTTATTTAAAGGATTAGATCATAATATTGATATGCACTAAGAATTTAAGGTAGATTACAACTTCTGAAGTCTGGATGATGACTTTTTTATTTACTCTGTCTTCTAACGAGTATACCATAAATCTGCCCGCTCTCCTTATCCCTTTCTTTCTGCTCCATCTTCTGATCACAGACTGACTCAAGAGTAATCCATTAAAGTATTTAAATTTGAAACTTTCATCTGGTGAACTCATTATGACTGGGAGGTGCAGTTTTGACATCACCAGTGAGGGATTTCAGTGAAATTAGTGCATTATGGATGTCTGCAGTGTAACTAAGTAGTAACATGAGGGTAAGTGTCTCTTATGTAGAATTGGCTCTATAGGAGATTCAATTGTTTCTTTCAGTTACAAACCCAGAATTAGTTTGTTATAGTTTCACCTAGATGGGCCTAAATCTGAGTTTTTTGAAGTTCAGCCTGGGCCTGGGGGCTGTCAGCTGATC
>JAWWEV010000043.1:40111326-40139452 GCA_035583235.1 Hafferia zeledoni
CTTTTCCTCGGTGTTGGGGGTGGGGGGAGGCTCTGACTCTCTGTCTTGGAGGACTGGCAGTTTGCCAGCTCAAACCACGACATAGTTACAATCCAGAATTAGGGCTAACACATAAATAGGATTTGTCTGCTTTACACAGATGAGAGAAAAGGTTTGTTTGTTTGTTTGTTTGTTTTTAACCCCTTCTTTCACTTGATAGCTATTTCTATATGTGGATAACTAGCACTCTAAGTTAGGAATCCATATCAGCAAAAGTGTGTAAGACATAGAAAAGGAGCAGATACTTCATGAAGTAACTTGTAAATCTCAGGTCTAACTTTCTTGTGGTGTGCAATTTGCCAGACTGTTGCCGATCAGAAATTAGTTGTGCTTCTAAAATCATGATTTCACTGGGATCAGAACACAATGAAGTGTGACTGTGAGTTGACTTGCTGGTTGTTTTTGCCTCCCATTACCAGGGCAGCAGATCATACTTATTATAGTACCCAGGTGAACGAAGTAACATGCAAGTCTGTGACAGTGTTGCAGATAATCGGAGATTTATTTAAGACAAAGAACAACATTCTGGTCACTGTGTTGAGTGTATTTGGGCATTCTGGAAAATCTGTCTGTCCTTTTTGTAACATTTATTACTATTTGTACCATCACTTTTGTGCAGACTCTGTTAAATTAGTTTTCAAGCAAGTTCTTGGACTGTATTTACACTGCATCTAAAACCTAGGCTGCAGTCACTGGCTTTTATATTGCAATTCTTTAACTTCAGTGCTAGGTCCATAATAAGTGTTAGGTTGCAGCCAAGCTAACACATCCAACAGTACCTTTGTTATACTGTTCCTAACAGGAACAAAGGAAAAGAAGAGAGTCTGTGAGCTCAGTAGAATTGTCTCCTTTCTACCTCTCCTGATAACACCATTGTTGCATGACTGCTGTCACTCCATTATCTCATAAGCCTCACGAGTTACCTTCTTCCCTTCCATTCCAAGAAAGGGGATAATTATTTCCTGCCAAAAATTCGTTCTTGTAAATTCTCTCTATTTGCATAATTTATATTCCCTATTTCCAGCTGTGTTCTTTTTGACATCTCTGGCTCATTGATTTTGAAATTACCTTTTGTTTTTGTTTTTTTTTTTCAGTCTTCATTAGCATTGTCTTAATCTTAAATAGTTCATGTCTGTACCATTAATACTCTGGTAAGATAATTATAGTATAATTTTTTAACAGTACACATTACTTTTCTGGGGACCTTAACCTGCATAAAATCCCATGAAGTGGAAACATCTGGTATCAAATCAAAGCATTCCTATTCTTTCTGAAGGAATTATATGGAATTTGTTTATCTGATTGTCACCTTATCTCCATCATAATTTAGCTACTTCTTGTTTGTATCTTAGAAGATCCCTATGTAACATACATACTTGTGCATATAGAAACCTAATTTTTTTTTTTTTTTTTTTTATTTCTGACCCCACTGTAACATGATTTTTGATGCAAAATTTGGTCCATAATCTTGCAATGGATATTCTCCTCTCCCATGAGCTGAATATAGGGGACTGTGGTTTGAAAGAGAAGTCAAAATTTAAAAAATACAACCTCTATGAAATTTCTAACTGCTAGCATCAATTTCCACTTTTTAATCAATTTTACAATGTGTTCCAACTAGAAGTGGATCCAGAGATCCAGTAAATCTGAGTGCAAAGTCTTCAGCTGTGAATAATACTGTGAAAAAGATTTCATATTGCTCTTTTTCCTTTGCTCTTTTAGGTTTTACTAAATGATTTGCAAATACTCTGCAAGATCTGGTGAATGACAAACTGCATGCAAAAAGGTACAAAATAATAATCTTTAGAACTACAGTTTTCATTAAAGAAAAGTAAGGAACTGTAAATAGAAAATTGCTGTTTCGACAATGAAGGTCACATAGGAGTTTTTTTTCAAGACAGCTGGACTGATACCTAGAAGGCTGCTTTAATTATAAAGAAGCAGACTCCACATTAAATGGTGTATGACCAAACAAGCTGCCTTCATTTGACTTCCCAGACAGCTGGAGTAGAATTCAGAGGCAACTAGTTGCCGTGGGGACCTTTCTCTGGCATGTAGCCCATTGCTACTCTCGAGGGGTGGAGAAGCTTCACACAAAAAGCTTAAAAGCATCTGGGCTGCTGTTGTGCAGAATGATACTGCTGACAGATTTACCGTCTGTCTTTGGAAAGACAAAAGTTTGGGAAGCCCAGATAGCACTATTCCTCAGTAGAAAGTCCTTTGTCAATCAAACCCTCCTCATTAGAATAGACGGAAGAAGTTGAATTACAGATAAACAAAAAAGAAATCTCAAGACATTAGTTTACTTTATTTGTGTATGGCTAGAAGAAAAAGCCTGTATTATTAGGAAACAGTAAACTTTAAAGACGTTTGTATTATCCATCACATAAACTTTCTGCATGAGAATAGTTTTACAGATGTACCAACAGTAACCATTTTCATATCCCCCCAAGAAAGAGTTGTGTTGTAATAACACAGAATAATCAATTCATAATATACATTATAATACGTTAGTTAATAGATATTTATTTTTTCTAAATTTTCATTGACTTTAGAGTGTAATTGCTTTCATTCCTGTGATTGTAGACAATAGAATGGATTGTATCAGTCTTACAAAATGACTTCAAAGCTCTAACCATTGGAATAAGAAAAGGGAGTGCAATCATCCCTGAACATTTTGATGTGTACTTGTTTATACATAAAATTATGTCTATTGCCTTAATTTTTAAACAATCAAAGTTTGGAACAAAATATAAATATATTCTAAAAAGCTGCAGTACACAAATATTTTCAGCAACAAATGCACCTATACAAACATATGTACATAATACCTGCATGTCTAAAAGACATGCATTCATGAAGAATAGAATTATGGATTCTATTAACAGTACTCTTTCTTAAGTCTGCAAGTGAGTCTATATATTTCCAAAATACTTTAGTGTCTTTCTGAAAGATTTAAGTAGTTATGCCCAACTGTACTTCTTGTATTGCTGTGGTTGACTAGTAAGTGTGTACTGGATGTTTAAAGGGAGCAAATAGCACATGTTCTTGAAAGGTAAGCTTCAGTTTAATGTGAACCCAGAAGAATGTCAAACATATTAGTTATTATACAAAAGTATTAGAACACACCTATATATATATATATATATATATATATATATATATATGCATATGTATATTGTTTATCACAAATATTTAGAGAGCTGGGTACCGGCAGGTCATATAGAACAAAGTTTTTGTGTGTATTTGAGAAATTTTCATGTTTTTTTTTTTTTTTACCTCAAGTACTTTACCATAAATATAGAGAGGAGGAATACATGCCAGGATTTTCCTTCAAGCTCCTTGGCTGCAAAACACCAAAATCCAGCTTCTCCTGCTCCATGCATGCTGTATAGAAAGAACGCATCACCAGATGCAGGGAAGGATGCAGTTTAGTAATGAGGCCTGAAAACTCTACCCAGCATAATTACAAGGTACCACTATGAAGCAAAAATTACATATTTATTACACTAGTGACCATGGCTTTCCAATGAAAATGGGAGTTCTGTTGCCTTTTCTAGGGTTGTTTCTGTGTTTTAATGCAGAATTCTTGCCCTCTAAGGTTAGGGCTGGGGTATATATCTAGAAGATAGAAAATTCAGATTGAATGTTCTAGGGCTGAGGGAAGAGCTCGAGTTTAAGCACTCTAATGAAATACAGCTTTATCATTGACCATGTCTTAAAAGAAAAGGGAAGTTCACTTCTCCCAGGGAAACAGCTTGGTTTTCCACTTTAAGGGACAGGTTCAGGACTTTAAATTCCAGCCTAAAAAAATATACTCTAATGTAAAATTAAGAAAGACAGAAGTTAGTCAGATTAAGCAGTGTATCATCACCAAATGGACATAAGTGTTGGTTCATTTTTGTACTGAGCTGCTTTCAGTACAGAGGTAGATGACGTACTTCTATACTCCATTGCAGTCTACAGAGCTGATACATTGATGTCAAACAGAGGTATGAGAGTCAAATGATGTGCTCTTTCCATAATTTCCTATTCTCCAGTTTAAGTATATCCTTAGTTCATAATGCTGACTGCTGTGAATCCCCTTCTTGAAGGGATAATTTTCTTCAGGCATAGCATAGAAAATGTAGTTGGAGCTTTGAGTTCTGCTTTGGTGGCAGCATGCCAAAATCCCTTTAAGGAACTAGCTCTCAGTGTCTTTCCATTTCCAAAATGGCCATCACAATATTTCCCCACTTCAGAGAGTGCAAATGTGTTTCCACAGTTGTGAAGATCAAATAAGTAGATTGGTAAAAGTCATCTAGCATAACACATTGGAATGGGAATATATTGCTCTTGTGGAAGAGATTTTAACCACAATATTTTAGCCATGTAGAGACTACTTGCTCCATTCCAATCCAGTGTGTTGGTCTAGTTAAACTACTGTAAATTTCTGTGCCTATGGAAATTAGTTGGCTACTGATGTATGAAAAGTGTATTCATGAGAATGCTTTATTTAGCTTTCCTTACTTGGTTAAATAGCAAAGCACAAGGCAAATAAATATTTGTGTACAGCTGAGGTATAATTTGGGAGTATGTAGACAGGCCTTTTTGTAGAATGTAAATGCCAACATTTATACCAGGGATACAGAGCTCCACTTCTGATTTACAGAAGATTTACCTATGTAATATTGAGGGCATAAAGTGAAGGAGATGAGACTAAACAGGTGAAACTGAAAGCATCATTTAGCTTTCAGATAGTTAGAATGGTATTTTCAGGTATACACAGGCCAGTGATTAAGACTGGCAATTAGAAAAAAAATGTCTCTTGTAAACCAAACTCATTAAAAGACTCAAGTGTAAGATAATCAAGGTAAAAGTCCTCAATTTGCCACTTTGGTCTGTAAGACAGAATCATATTTAAAGTATTCTAGCAACTCATTGTGATATGAATTTTGAATAAACCGTGGCTGTTACGTATTTTCTCTGGGAACATCTTCCAGTTCTCAAAGTTAGGAGAGATCATTGCTCTGGAGGATGAGGATGTTATTCAGAGAAACACTGACAGACAGGAGAAATGGCCTAGCAGAGACATCATAAAATTAAACAAAGACAAATGAAAATCTGCATCTAGAAAGGAATAATGCTGTGCAATTTTACTGGCTAGGAGCCAACTAGATGGAAAGCAGTCTTGTAGAGAATCATCTGAAGGTCCCGCTACACAAGAATGTGTACGTGATGCAGCGGCCTGCTTTCACTGCAAAAAATGCCAACCACATCCCCTGGATTGTATTAGCAGGAAGTGCTGCTGAGAGGTCTGAGAAAATGGTCCTTTCTCTCTACTTGACATCTATTGTGAGATCACTGGGCTACCAGTACAAGACGGCCATGGGCACACAGGAGCAAACTCTTCAGAGTCACCAAGATGATCGGGAGGATGGAGACGTGTGGGGAGATAAGGGATAAAAATCTCTGTGAAGGAAGTAACAGATTTCAAGAGAAGTTGGAAGACATCCAAAACTTGCTTGGACTTCACCCTGGGTAATTGGCTATTATTGGACCTGCATGGAGTTGCACTAGTTGTCCATGGAGGTCAGTTCCAACTAGCATGATTCTATGATTCAAGGTTTAGCTCACAGTGAACATGAATAAAGGAGAAACTTAGTATCCAGAATAAGAAATTTAAGTGTCTTCAATCTGCTGCTTATTCTCATAAACTCCACATTCTGACTGGGATTTGCAAAGTATGTTCAAATAAAATATGTTCAGATTTGCATTTCAAGTAACTATTTAACTGATACACTTTCTACTAACTGAAATCTCATACATAAAAAGTTAGGTGTTTAACTCAGTTAACAGTTTTCCAAGGTTTCTGTATTAGTTCAGTAGTATTAACCCTATTTTATATCAAGGAGAACTAGGGCAAACATTTTGGACTTCAAGAGCAGAAAATGTTTCTCCACTGGCTATCAGAAATGTTATTCTGAGTTGAAGTAGAACATGTCCATGTTCATGGATGTAGACCTTTTTTTGTCTTAGGCTGACGTGGTCCTGCACAGAACTACAGTTTTATTTTTCCGCATCCTGGCTTTCTATCTTTAAGGTGTCATGCTCCCTATCCCTTGCTGTAATCATCATAATCAGACTGAGTTAAGGATGTTTTTAAGGCTACTTTTTTTTTCTTTTTTTTTTTTTCTTTTTTTTCTTTTTTTTTTTTTTCAATCCAGACACCTACTGCCCATGACACTAATGAACATATAGGTGTCTCAGATCTCTTGTTACTCCAGCTTCCACCTCCCTGTTAGTTCATCTCCACAGCTTTTAAGATATTGCTGCCACCTGGTTGGTATTTCTAAAACATCCACTTCAAAATTTAAAATGTTAACAGATGCTCAGAGGAAGTGTATGAAGTCTATATTAAGGATACAGAATAGATTTCACACCCACTATAATCATGTCTCCTGCCCATGTGGTGAGCATATGTAGCTTGTTTCCTCTGGATTTAAACAGGCTTGCCTTGTTTTTTACTTCTCAGGAACATTCTGAGTGTGCCCTTCATTTTTCTCCCACAATAGCACTTTGAAAAACAAACAAAAAAAACAAAACCAAACCCCATATATTAGACATTTCTTAAACGTGGTAAATAAATTGCTAAATGTAGCAGTGGAGAGCCACCATCACTTTAAACCTCAGTATGCTCACGGGTTGGGTGTCTAAAAAACCTTTGTCATTATTTATTAAGTACTTCATAGTTTGATACAGTTTCTTTAATGAACAAATATCTCACTGTAGAAAAAAACCCAAAACCAGTAACAACTAACAACTAAGTAAAAAATTTAAGTTCAAAGCAAAAAAGTAGCATATTCAAAGGCCAAGATGATAACAAAGTTTCTGCATCCTGAATGCTCTTTGGTTTTATGGCTTCAGTGGCTCCCCTGTCTCTAAGCTTAACAATGCCATTTAACCAAAATGGATAGCTTGAGCTGTATATTTAAAGGACAGTGATCAACAGTAAAATGGTGAGCAGATTCAGCTAATTAGGCTTCACATTTAACACTCCATGGAGATGAATGGGATCATTTCACAGCTATCTTCAAGCTAATGTTTGTCTATGTCTGCCATAAATGTGCATCATTCTACATTGCCAGGGTTATCTAACTACACAGAAAAACTTTCTTTCAGAAGGAGAAAGGCTTTGTGGTGGAATTCTCTTTAGAAAAACACACAGGAAGAAACTAATGCCTTGGAATTAATGAATTTTTCACACCAACAAATTTCTTTTGTTCTTGCACATGGGTATTTTCATTTTTGCCTGTGTCTAATTAACAGCTGTTGTGGGTTCCTTTCTTTCTTTTATTCCTATTATATGACTGTGATTATTTTAACTTTCCTTTCTTTCATATTAATAGTTGTCAATGTCTTGGCAGTCTCCATAGAATTTATACAATGGTTAAAAATTTGATATTCTTACTGCATTTGACAGTTCATTAACATAAAAGTATTTGTGAATGATAAACAATTTTAAATGTTATTACTGTTTATAGGAAAAGTACAAAAGGAAATACTTGAGTGAGAGAGACAGCTAAAGAACTGATTATAAAATAATTAAATTACATGTTATAAAAATGAATTCTTATGTAGATAATAGATGATGGCCTGATTATTTCAAAATTTTAGAGTTCTTGCATGTAGTTAACTCTTTCCTAGTTTTAGATTTGAGCCAAGTATAGTGGGTTGAATAAGCATCATGGGAAAACTTTAGCTTTTTTGACTGAGCTGTCTAAACTCTTAAGTATCTACTTTTAAGATAGTCAGATTTGCACTTTTAGGGTTGATTCATCTCATCTATCTGCCTTAAAATAGTTCAGATGCATCCAACTATTCAGAAATTGTTTCTCTATTTACTAAATTACTAGGCCAAATTCAAACAACTGCTGGGTGAGAAGAAGTGTACCTATGTGAAAGTAATGCATTATTAGTAATTTATGAGAGTAATTTATGGGAAAATCCATGTTTGAAATAAAAGAAAAACACCTATACTTAATGACTGATAAACTGGGATAAAGGATATGGCACACATGATATGCCATACTATGAGACTGCAAAAGGGTATAAGAACAGGAGATTTCAAAGACAAATCTGTTTGCTGAAATAAATACTTTTTGTAGCAAATAGATGCATGCCCTCGCCATACTTGTTCACAAGATGAACTGGAACTCCACATAAAAGAGAAAATCTTTTGCCATAGGTTGCATCAGGAGATCAAATCAGATCCTTTTCCAGAAAAACAAAAGGAAATGAGTCTACTATTGCATGCATGTCAGAGACACATAACACTTAAGTACTTTTCTTAACTGAGACATGCAAGTCAAAAATTTCACAAGACTAAAATTTACCAAATTCCATTCAACTTTTGTTTCAAAGCATAAACAGAAATTTTGTGAAGCTATTGCCTCTAATGAGAACAATATAATAGCAGCTGATTCGGCTTTCACTAGTGAGAACAACCAGTATCACCATTCCCATTTTCCAAAGGTCTAAGGAAAAATCCAGCTTTTATTATGGGCAAGATCAATACAGTAGCTTTTCTCTTTCTAGGACGACTGGATTATTTGGCTAATCTCTGAATATGTTTCTGCTCATTCATCTTCTGGGCACTGAACCTTTAAAGCCATATGAAATACTTAATGATATATTGAGCACTTCCAGTGTCTTTTTTTTTAATTTTTCTTTCCTTTTTGTTTTCAGTAAGTAGTTAGATTCTATTTTACCTGTGCAAACACAGTCTCTGTGTCTATTCTCAACAAAATATAGTTTTTACCTGTCTGAAATTTCAAAACATTCTTCAGTAGCTTTACATTATTCTTATTTGCCATTAGTTCTCAATTTCAATGGATGATGAGACTGTTGAGACTAATGTGATGTTAATCAGACTCTTCCTAGAAAATATGTACATGGATGTGCCAGTGAGACAAATAGGCAGGCAGCCAAGAGAAGAATGTTGAAGTTACTGTAGTTTTCTGAGTAAATGTCCTTCCTGGAGCTGTGAAAGTCAACAAGCTTCATTTGTAACCTATTAAGTTAATACACAGGCAGACATTAAGCCATAAATAAGTTACTGATGAAAATCCCTTTTGATCACATAGATTAAAATTAATTTTGCAGAAATTAAGTAATAATTACCATTGAATGAGTTCAATCTTTTGTTACACTTGTGTCAACCCATGAGAAACTTTTTTTATAAATACAATAATCCATGGTGCAAATTCTTTTCATTGTTCTTTTTGGAATTATCTCCAAAAAGGCCTAATTGTCCTTATTTTTGTGTAGCATTACCATGTCATAGATCATTAATCTCAGAGATTTGCCAGAAATAATAATCAACCTTAAGTACCTGAATACACTGAATGATGGTACAAAGATTCCTGTAATTAACTCTTACTTCTGTAGTTAGGCACACAAGATAGAAGTTCAGAGTTTTTGTTCTCATTAAATGGTATGTTTGCTAAGAAGTTGTTCTTTCTTTTAGAAAGCAGGGAAAAGGAATAACTGTTTTATGAGCTTAAATGCGGCTGTGCCTAATCATACTTGGCATATGTGCCTCTTCAGTAGTTAGCAAGATAATAAGAGAAGATGAATTTTGATCCATTTATAAGATAACAAATAATTTAAAAACACTATTGACTGGATGGATAAGCCAAATACTTTTGTGAATGTAAAACTTTTATTAAGTTGAATTTGTTTACCAATGTATTGCTTATGTGTTAGCTAATTATATTTCAATACTACATGCATATACTTACAGGTAGTAAAGAGGCATGTTGGGGCTGCAATACAGCATCCATAATTTGAACAGCAGAACTGTCCTGAGACAGTCCTACTAACTTCAGTGGAATTTCACAGAGAAGAAAACACCCTTATATTCATGAAGTGATGCCTTAAAGGCAACATACTATGAGTCTCAAAAAAATTATTTCCTCCTAATTTTCATCTTGAACATGGGAGATGTTAAATGATGTAATACAGAAATGTGCAGTGCAAATATATTGACTTTTATTGTTGCAAAGACATCAGTTCAATGAATGTTAAAGAAAATCTTCAGAGAATAATTTAATTTCTCTTAAAATTAGTTTTTGGAGACAAGAAATAATAATTAGTGCCTATAGACTTTCTAAGAAACAAAAATTTATTATTAAAAAATTGTACACAGAAAAACAGTAAATCTGGAATTTGCTGGAAATGCAAAAGATTTATACTTGATTTACTCTGCAGAGATCCTATTTCAAAAAGAAAATTTATTTTCAGTCATAAGGTACAATGATAATTTTATTGACATTAATGACACTGTTATCCTAGCCAAACAATTATTTGGGTGATATACTGCACAGTCTTTGCAGTGGCTATAGCTTATAATTAAACTGTGACTTTCTAGAAATGCTTTGTCAATGACATATAGAAAGAGCAAACATCCTTTTTTTTTTTTTTTCAGTGCCCCAGGTGCAGATTATAACTCAGCCACAATCTACCTTCTGCCATCACCTCTGCATAGGATAGAATTATAGAAGAGTTTTATACTTCATGCAATTCTATGGCCAGGTGCCACTGTGTTAGTGCAGTTACATTCTTGGGGAAAGAATGAATATCAAAACTCAGCCTACTCTCTTCACACCATTATGGAAAAGGGAAGTAATAGCTCTGCAGAGGTTGCTTTCCCACCTCATAAATGAGGATGCTTTCCCATTGGTAATGTGGCCAAACGTGTAGCAGGCAAAAAGGAAGGTTACTGAGGTAACATTAAGTGGAGCTGAGGAAAAATCAAAATTACTGTTCCATGGGGAAATTTGCCTATTTCAACACTTGGTTTTTGTACCTACTTGAGTTGAAAAATTAGAACATGTCAAAGAAGAGCATATTGTAGAAACTGCTTTGGTTGTGAGGTGGTGACATTTCAAGTTTATACAGCATTAAAATGCATTTCTCTATTGCTCTATGTTGCTGTATACATCACATAATATATCTGTAGATATATGTGTATCAGAGTGTACTGTATGCTTCCACCCCATATAAGACTATGCTGGATCATAGAGTTCAGAGGGTGCTTGACCAGTAGGCAAGTACGTGACTTTGATGACAACAGTTGTATAACAGTATTGATAATAGCCATTCTTTTAGTGAATAAATGCAATGCATACAAACTGTTTGAAGAGGGTATTATTAGCATTCATTTGAACAAAACTTGATTAAAACTGTAAGGTATGAGAATTCTAAAAAGACTCAATACATGATATAACAAAAAGCTTCCTTCCTCTACTTGGACCTTATAATTGCTATTAAATATTTTAACATAAATATCTGGATTCTGCTTTAAGCTCTTGTTTCTTTCCAAGGAGGTGAAAAGAAACCACAATCTTGTCCTGACAGACAGTGGTAAAATGAGTAATGCTACCATTCAAAATTAACATCATGCTTACAATCACTATAGCTGTACTGTAAAGAACTCTGAAGAGCTGTGTAGTAATAGCATATCTTAGCTGTATGCGAGTAAAAGATATTCAGTCAATTTTTTAGGTTGCTTAAAATATTCGTAAAAAGAAAACATATGGTGCAGCAAAACCACAAGGGAAATTACATATGTTTTTTTTAAAGTTATTCCCACTAGAAAAAAAGCAAGGCCTCTTGTTTATCATTATATTTATGAGGTAACTTCAATGAAATCATAAAAGTATTATCTTGTGAAATGAAGAAGCTTTCATTTGCTTTTTCTGTCAAATCAATAAAAGGCCCACTCTTTCAGGCGTACTGCAAAAAATGAAGTCGATTTCCTACAGTGTAATTGGGTTAAAAGGAATGAGATAGTTGGGTGACACAGGGCTTCCTTGGTAGTGGATCTTTTGCTTAAATACAATTTCCCTTGTTATATGGTGCATAATTCTAAAGCATATGCACAGAATTTGGATTTATTTTAATGTCCCTATGTATATATATATGAAAATATACATAGAAACATTACAGGTAACACAGTTCATACAAATATCAGTAACAATTTTACTTTACAATTTTTCTTTCCTGTCTCTTTCTCCCACCAAAACCAGCATTTAATTTCAGAATACTTACTGGGAACACTGTCTCTATTAAAAATAATATTAATAATAATAAAAAGAAAAAAAGATGTGCACAAAGCAGTTTGCAGTTTGGGAGATTTAAATGAAAAGTTTAGGGTACCAGTTCAAACTCATCTGAATAATTTAAGAATGAAAAACAGCTTTGGAGTCCTAGTTTTTATATTTGTGATTCAATTGTATTTAAAATAATAGAGGAGTTATTGCATTTAAGTGGCTGTGTTTTTTCAGATAAGAGAGTCCTACTCTGAAGATTTTCAATGAGGATTCCAGATGAATTAACTGTCTGCTGGTAAAATGCAATTTCCTACTCAGGATTACTTTCCCATAGAGATAGTCAGTCTTCTAAGTACACTCACTGAAGAAAGTTAAAAAGTTAGGTTATAATATCTTATCTGACAGCTGACAAAGGAAAGTGGTTTATTTGCTTTCAAGACAAATGAGTGTTCCCTAAAATGGTTTTGCAAAATGTTTTTTTGCACTTAAAATTGAACTAATTTATAAAAAATAAAGGTCAGTTGCAGATGAAATTTTATGCTATTATTTCACTTTGCAGGGCTTGAAGAATACAAAGAGGGATAAAGGTAATGAGAATAAGAGTAAAACAAATGAGAATTAACAGAGAGTATCTGAATCTGGGAGCTAGGCTTTACGTCGGACAATAAAGTATAACATAGTAATGGCTGAGCCTCCTAAATAGACCTAAGTGGAAAAAAGTAAAGTAAAAATGCTGCAAATTATGAAATATATAATTCGTAAAGAATGTAAAAGATTTGGAAGGGTAAAATTCTAAATATTTAAGGTAGACCTTACCAGAACACCTACTTCTAAAATGTCTGCTGCCGCTCATAAGAAGCTGTGCATTCAATACAGAGTGAGCTACTCTGCTGCAGTCCAATACATTTTCACTTTTGAAGAAACATGAATGATGAACCACACATCCATGCCAGAATGAATCTAAAGAAAATGAAAATTTAGGTTGGAATTCTTCCATTCATATTCTTTGCTTTCATCTATTGCCCTTGGAAACTTCATGTAGATACTAAGAGAAAATTAATTACTAACTTTAATCTTCCTTTAAGTTTTGCATGGGCAGTAGAGGGTGTCCAAAATGACCACCTCTCCAAGCCCTTATAAGGGTGCCTGTCTGCCAAAGAAGCACTGGAGAATTTAAATGAAACTGCACTTGCACAAGTTTTTCTGCTAAAACCCAATCAACTTCTGATAAAAATAAGTTGAGAATATCATCATATTTCTTCTTTGAGTCTTTGGTTAAAAAAAAAAAAAGAGATAGATTGCAGATTTTAGCCAACTATTTTGTTAATTTATCAAAATTGTATAAGAAATATCAGAAAGAGATTTGTCACTGTATTTCTCTATTGTTTCCTTGGGAATGTTAATGAGTAATTATGTGGCAAATTTTTGATGATTGAGTTTAGGCTATAAAAATCTGAAAGTGAATTGATTCAATACATATTTGCAATATTTATCTGTATATATGTTTTTATCAATGAGGTTCAAAAATCCCTCAGAAATAGTCATGCTTTGTAGCAATGCATTCTCAATACATGGCTTGGAGGAAGTCATGCCAGAAATGGATGGATGAAGAAAATACGCCAGCCACTGAGAATGCTTTAACAACTGATGTTTTTAATGTGGTTTAAATGCATTAAACGTAAAAACTGCATTGTCATTGCCTTCTTCTTCCCATAAAACCCTGCCAGGCCAGGGGGCTGGAAGAATAACAGTTACCTCATATTTCCTGTCACCCCCTCCCATTGAATGTAAATCCATTTACCCCTATTTGCACAAAGCCAGACTTCCCCTTGTCCCTTATTGGTGAATTTGTATCCCTCCAAAATCCACATAAACCTTTCCCCCTGAATAAACCTCCTCTTTGTTACTGCCCTCGCTGGTGGTCCCTGTGTGTTCCTTCCAGGGGGCTCTCAGAGGCCACATGGTAAGGGTAAGCACTGAGCACTCACTTCTCCTTGTTAATGGATTGATAATCCAGGACCAGGAGAAGGTCATACCTTTGCAGAGTCCTTCAGATCAATGAGGCTACACAAGAAACCCACCACTACAATAATGCTTAAAAAAAAATAAAAGACTATGAAGCCATAAACAGCCAGCATGCAAAAAATTCCTGAAAAAGGATGTGTATTAATTATTGCCTTGTCTTTATAGTAACATTGTGTCTTTTTTGATTGCTACTTAATGGATTATTTTTTTGGTTTTTTCCATACAGGAAGTTTTCAGAATTTATTTGTTAGATCATGTATGAGATGGCTAATTCTCTACTGAGATAGAATCCTTGGTAATATTTCTTGTTATAGAAATGTTAAAGGGATATCTCTCCATATCCAAGTGCAGAAAAAATAATGTAGTATTTTCTTCAAGACTAAAGGATCTTATGATTATTGTCTTCACTCTTCCATCTGAGAATCAGAAAAGTTCTGATTGTAAATATATGTAATCTTCTATAGTCATGCATGTAATAGTAGCAAAACTGTAATGAAAATTACAGTTGCAGTAACCAGTTATTACTTTTTTGCAGTCACAATCAAATGTCAAAGTAGTAGATATTTTTCCCATCATAGAGATGGAAAATAAAATTTCTATTCAGTGGCTCAAAACGCATTCTAGAGCAATACAATGTTAAATGAATAATTAATAATGAAAGAAATAAAAACCCTATTTTTTCCCCCAATACTGTGGGAATAAAATAGCTCTGTGAGGTACAAAGTTAACTGACAAATGAATAGCAGCAGATGTAACAAACAAAGTTGCTAAACCACACAGCAGTGCTGTAATGAATCTAAAGAAAAATGAAAATTAAGGGTGGAATTTATTTACATTTCATAATGTGAACTTGGATATAATCTCCACAGCTATTGAGTTTTGGACAAAAGTCAAGAACATTTAACAATTTGAAAAAAGAAAATAAAAATTACAGTCAGACAGAGTATATTTAGAAGTTTTGCAGTAAACTGCCAGAGGGCATCTCATCTGTCTTGTGATAACAATATGCAGTACTGAGCAATATTTGTGGGGTTAATTGCTTTGTTACAAGAATAAATTTCTAGTGTCTCTCTGTTAAGTTTAAATCTGTTAAGTTCAAATCTGTAAGGCTAGGTTAGTGTGTGCATAAAAATGTCTTAAAGATGATGGTATGAGAAGCCTTGAGCAGCAGTTTAGGTACCATCCAAGGACTTAACATTATTCGGAGTACCTGGGGTTCATATTTGATGTACACTCTCCTTTTAACTCTTGTGTCTGTTGCCTCCACACAGGTAGTTGGTTATTGCTTTATTATACAATGAATAAATGAGCACCACTCCATTTCCTTCCTATTGGCTCTGCAACTGTGAGCTGAATCCAAGATTCATATTATCCATTCTTTCATGCACAATTGCTTTTGAGGATAAGTGAATGGGTTATTTCTTTCATTCCAACATGTGTGGACTCAAACTCTGCACAGAAGGAACATAAGAAAAATATTCTTTTTGTCTGGTCCACTACTACTAGAAAGAAACCCTAATTTATAGTCAGGCGGGTTCCTTTAAAACACTTGTGTGCTGTACTGGTATTGCTCAGACATTGTGGAGCAATGGATTTTGGGGTGGCCCAAATCCTGCAGAAGCAAAATATGCTTATAGAAACTGTTTCCATATGTAATACAGTGCACGTGTCTGTTCTCTGCTGCTTATAAAGGATAAGAAACAGATGGTCCTTCATGTTTTCAATTAATAATTTGAAGTTCTGGGATCCACCTTTATTTTAATACACTCAAAAACCAAATCTCTCAGTTTTGTCTTATTTTATTAAACACACACTGTAGTCACCCTTCTGCCTTCAAATATTTGTGGTGGGATTTTGTTTGTTTGTTTGCTTTTTAGGGGTTTTTTTTTGTGGTTTTTTTTTTTTTTTTGGTATGTTTCTATCTTATGGTACAAAAGAGGCAGTTTTCTTTGTTTTGTACTTCTGTAACAAAACTCAGTGAGTCCTGTAGGAGTAATATCTCTTAATTATTGCCAGTTATAAATATTGGCCCATAATCTGCATGTTGTGAAACTTTGTATTCCATTCTAATTCATATCTGTTTATCAAACACTACAGCAAGGGTCTGTAAATAGATTTGAATAAATTTCCAACAGAAACTGGTATCAGCTGATATTAGTGATGTGTGATATATCACTAACAAAAATTAATTTTCTTAGTGATAAATCCTTTAAAATATGAAACCATCTTTTGGAATTATTGTTTCAATTATTCTGGGCAACAAATAATGAATATTTAAAGGCAATTGCAATGGGATCACTTGTACTGAGAATTCTAAATGGGTAAAAATCATGAAACGTCGGTCAAGTTCACTGCGAAGATGAAGTACCCAAGTAATTTTTAAAATCCAGTAAGCATAAAGGGAAATTTTGTGTTGGATTTAATGCTTCTCTGCAATGTGAATAAAAAAAAATGAATTCTTTTGGGGATACACCACTACTGAAAATACTGGGTTGCTAAGCTGAAATGATAGAAGTCTGAAATAGTCTAGCACATCTACTTCTCTGTCTTTGCTACCCACTAAATTTATATACTGTGTTGATAACAATGTATGGACACAAAGCTTCATTCTTCAAATGCTATCCATAATAAAGGAAAATGAGAACATGTACTATAAATAGACAGAAATAAAGCTTACATCTAAAGATTTAAAAAGACAACTGATTTCAGTGGGCCTTGAAACATGATTGCTTTTGAACCCATGAGATAATATTAAATGAGGAAATAACATTATTTCTTTCTTAGCAAAGAACATATATTTTCTAGAACAAGGAAAGAGCACATTTTATTTTTATATGTTCTTCATTTTTGAGGAATTCACTATAGATCTTCATCTCTTCTCCTTTATGCTTTTGTAGTAGTACATAGATCTAATATTTTGTTTACATAAGAGTATGTTTTCAAATTTGTATTTGTCTTTTTTTCTCTCACCTCTTTAAATATTTTCACTTTTGCCTTCTGGAGAGTCTAAATGTTTGTTTTCATTGCTTAGTCTGTTTTAAAACAGAAATGTCCACAATTTTGTGGGGGTTATATGTTTTTTTGTTTTGTTTTGTTTTGTTTTGTTTGTTTGTTTGTTTGTTTTCCTCCCTTTTCTTATTTTTTGTTTTTGGAGGTGGAAATTATTATGGAATGACATGTTATTTTACATTGTCACTAAAACTATGATTACTACAAGTTTATTGACTACTAAAGAATTTAATAATTTGTAAACTTTGGTAATGACTAGAAATGCTTTCTATAGTGGTAAAAAATTAATTCCTTTATTATTCACTCAGAAATATCACATTGAAAAATGATGATGATGATGATGAGGAGGAGGAGGATGATGATGATGTTGAGATAGAATAAATAATTCCATGTCAAGTGTATTTGTACAGTGGTTACACTTGTATTACTCTTCATGCCAAATCCTTTCTCCTTTCAATTAAAATAAATTGAGCTCATGATAAGTCTGGAGAAACTGTATATATGTGTGGTAATGTGTGTGGGTGTGGGAATGTGACAGAATTTGGAAAATAAATGAGTTCAGGATGGAGGTTGCTTGAGCTTGCATATTCCTATATGCGTGTTCTAGAGAAAGTGGGGATTCATGAGGACATGAAAAAAAGGAAGACCATGTAAGTAAAAATTATATGTGTCCAGAAGGTAAAAAAAGGATGGAATATGAGGTTAAAAATTAAGGATTACAGCATCTGAGTATGAAGAAGACATATTGTTACCTGGTGCAGTCATCTAGAATGTTAATAACATGATGATCAGAAAGTAATAATGTATCTTACTTTTGATTTATATCTTTGGTATTACTTTTATGAAATTGGCACTTGCTTTAATAAACTTACAAAAAGGCAAACTTTGGTCCTAAAATTTGGAAGATACTATTTTTGTTAGCCTCAGAAATATATGTCTTGCTTGAAAAATTAAAATTTTCCCTAAGCAGCAAATACATTTAAAAAATAGGTGTTAAAATTACTGTAAAAATCAATGTTCTGAAAAAAATTAATATATTATTTACCTGAGTGATAATAAACATAAAAAATATAATGGTTTTGCTGTTAAAGCCACTCTTAAAAGTTGCATAGATCATCACTTTTTATTTCACCTACATGTTAAAAGTCTTTTTTTTTTAATCTGAAATAACTTACATACCCGATTGTTAGTTTCTTTGAAGAACAGGTGAATTTAAACTCAAGTAGCATAATAGAATCTCAAAACAACAAAGGAAAAGTCTTTAGCTAGTTTTAGAATGTAAAGCAGTCATGTAAAGTTTACAAATTTATTTATTTGTGCCATTTTACCTCCTTATGAATGTCTTTACAGAACTTCTTAACATAGTATAAGTAACCAATGCACATAATTATACTTTCAGACACTCCAGTTGAAGAATATATCAGGGTTAATTGGGCAGGTCTTGTAACTCCCTGATATGCAGTTTTTGAAAACTGAAAGCAGATTCATGAATATTAGAAAGCAAAGGAAGTATTGATGTCTGAAGTCTTGATTGATGCACATGGGAAAAGTATTGGAGAGAATTTTAGACTGCTGCTGTCTTAGATATTTTTATTCTACCTTTGCTGAAAATAAACTTCTAAGAAAAAAAGCCCCAAACCTAAACAACAAAATGAGAAAATGGTTTCTACTTAACATTTCAATTATTGTTTTCATATAATTTTCCCTTTGCTTTCTTCTCCTTGTCTGTTGTTAATAACAGGCTTTGTGTAACCAATATAGTTCATTTGTTGGCTACACTGGTAACCCAGTTTGCTGAATAGAATACTGAAAACCATTTTGTGTACTTATTTGTCATTTTCAGTGTGAAACAAATGTTGTGCTAAAGGCCACTGTTTTAAAATCACTTCACCTTCAGAAACTGTTGAGTTTTGAAGGACCTAAGTCAAAAGCAAAAATTTGCCATCCTTATGATTTTGAAGGTTTTTGTTGGCTTAAATAAATGTGCCATTCAATTTTCCTTGAAACTGTACAGCATCCATATTGTCCTGCCAAAAGTGCGTACCCCTGTGAAATCTATGAAAGGAGGTATTTCATAGAATCTCAAAGCAGCTGAGGGTGGAAGGAATATCTGTAGATCATCTAGTTCAATGACCCCACACAGAATAGGTGCAATGAGAGCTGGTTGCTCAAAGCCGTATACAGTACATTTTAAAATATGTCCAGTATGGAGATTCCACAACTTCTCTTGTTGATTTACTGGAATTGCTATTGGCATTCATATTAGAGGGTAGTTTTTACTACACAACCGTACCTCTTGTAACTGATGAATCTATGAGTGTTTGTTTTTGTGCTTTTGTGTAAAAGAACTGTGATTAGGTAAAGATTAAAGTGAGTAGAGGTGGTTTTCCAGTTGTTGACAGTGAGATTTGCCTTGGCATAAAAGTAGCACAATCAGCACTGCCTCCTTCTAGTGCTCACTGTCCACTCAATTTGCACGGTCAAGGGAAAGCAGATGAAAAAACATCAACATGACAAAGAGATTTTTCAAGTGTTTGCTAGACTAGTAAGAGTTAGAAGATAGTAAAAGTCTTCATACCTGTTGTATGGGGAATTATGAGTGTTGACATTTTGGACTGTGTTTTTGCTTATGCCATCTGTGAAAGATTTATTTTTTTCCTGCCAAGTTCTAGGGGAATAAAAGATGATAAAGTGAAGGTTTCATCCTTGAAGACCGAGTTTGCATAAATTAAAGTTTTTTGGGGTCTCGTATTGGTTGACAGCCTTTGGAGGACAGCTGAAGGAGGGAGCGAGAAGGAGGGAGGGCAGAGCCTGAGACCTCTACCTGGGCAGTTCTGGCCACACCTCCCTAAGTAGATGTTACTGGCAGGCTGAGTAAAGGTGAGAGGACTTGTGTTCTGGGGGTGGGCTTGTTTCTCAAAAAGCACAGTGGGGATGCCTGCTGTCAGCCGGCTCCTAGAGGATGTAGTCCCTGCCTTTGGGACAGTTGGTAAGACAACCTGTGTGAATAATCCTTGGGTGAGCGAGGGATATTTGCAAGTAGGGCTCCTGTTTTCCTCCTCTTTCTTCCTTGTCTTTGGGTTCCTGCTATTAACCTCTATTAATAAAGATACTGTGTTTCTGAACTCTTGACGGTGCTTAGTCTCACTTTTCCAGCATGTTTAGAACCCACTCTGTTACACTTGTGTGTGACGAAGTCAGAGATGTGATTACTTTTGTCTTGAAAAATGAAGAAAGAAAAACTATATCAGTTGCAGCATGGGAAAACAAAATGAAGATTAGGTTTATGTTTCACATGATATATTAAAAGAAGGCTCTAATAAAGTGAATAGCATTTTTGGACCTTAATACCCTCAAAAGCCATTTACCAGGGGCTATCCTTAGCTCGTTCTTTCACAGGATCATAGCATGTCTTGGATTGGAAGGGACCTTAAAGATCATCTAGTTCCAATCCCTCTGCCTTGGGCAGGGTCAGCTTTCACTGGATCAGGCTGATCAGAGTCGCATCCAGCCTGGCCTTAAATACTTCCACAGAGGGACCATTCCCAGCTTTTGCTCATGTCCAGTCTCCCATGCATCAGCAACCCCAAATCCTTGGCAGAGCTGTTCTTCATCTGTTCATCTCCCAGCCTAGATTGATACTGGGAGTTGCCCTGCACTTGGACTTGTTAATCTCATGAGATTCCCATGGGTCCACTTCTTGAGCCTGTCCAGGTCCCTCTGGATGGCATCTCATCCTTCAGATGTGCCAATCACACCACTCAGCTTGGTGTCAGTTGCAAATTTGCTGAGGGTGCACTTGATCCCTTCATCTATGTTGTTAATGAAGATATTAAATAGCTCTGGTCCCCTTATGAACCCCTGAGGGACACTGCTTGTCACTGGTGTCCATCAGGAACCTAAGCCATTGACCACTACACTCCAGGTGTGACTATCCAACTAATTCCTTATCCACTAAACAGTACATTGAATCCATCTCTCTCTAATTTATAGAGAAGGATGCTGGGGACACCATGCCAAAGGCCTATAAGTTTAAATATCAGCACTAGTCCAAGGACTCTTCCCATCAGGCCTCACTTATGTAAATGATGACATAGCTGAAACTTTTAGTTCCTCTTATAGATTCCTCATATTTTGTGCATTATTGTACAAACATTTCAAATGCACTCCAGTGTGTTCAGCACACAGTGGAACAGAGTGAAAAACCTCAATAGAATATTGTCCCTCAAACATTGTTACGCTGTCTGACTCATCTTGTCCCTTTCCCAGCTTGAACTTAGTTGAAGCCTCTTTAACTCTGTACTTTTACACCATTGATGAAGGAGTTTTTTGATTGGCACAAAATGCAAAATATTGAATGCAATTATTTTGATTTTTTCTACCTTGCTTCTGAGGTCCTGAAAGGATTCAGCAGAATCCTTCCATTTTAGCAGCATTTATTAAAACCATGTAGTATTATATTGACAAGTACCACGTCTAAATTCAAAACATTAAAATTTATAGACTTTCCTGAATAAAGAAAGAAACTTATTAAAAGCTAAAAATGAAGATAATGGCTTTGTTTAGAATCAGAAAGTTGAAAGGCTCTCTTTTTTACTATCAAAATATAACTTCTTTGATATTGACAGGGTTTTATCCACATTGCAAATTTCTTCTTTACCTTCATATGTTAAAATGAAGTAAAAAAACCTAATGTGCTTTTGTTGGAAAACAGCCAATTAAAGTGTTTACAAGGCTAGAAGGTGAAGGTTCTCTGTGTAATAGGAAGGGATGACATTTCTGTCTCATGAATACAATGATTTAGTTCTTTGACCTACTGTTGGCAAGAGCTGGTGTATGGTGAACACTTTTGGGTCTGACACATTCATTAGAATAAAACAACCTCCAGGCCCTTCTTTTGGCAAGAGATGAGGTTGAATGTTTAACTTGCATGAGATTCCCCCCCCGCCCTCAGATGATCTATAATGTGACTCTGAAGGCTGGCTTGACAAAATAAAGGTAAGAAATGAGAAATCTCTTGGCTTACCTTCCCTGTCTCACAAAGGGCATGCAAAATAGAAAAAGATAAGGAAAATATTTTGAAAGGGTTATAATGTAAACACAAGCAGCTGGTTTAGACACTTCCACATGTGCACGAAAACACATCAGAAAATCCATGCTGAAATTCATTTTTGTGTTCCAGTAAGAAAGGTCAGAAAGTTTAGATGTTACAAGTAAGTTAACTCGTTGCTTATTTGACCATTAAACTCTCAGCATGAGACTATGTTTTAAACTTATGATGATCTGAAATGCTAACGGTAAATGAAGTCTGAAGACGTATTAACCTGTCCAAGATGTGAACCAGAGGCTGGTTAAGTTTCACTGCTAACTGCACCAAAGCAGATGAATGGATAGTAAGGGGTAGAAAAAAGATTTGAATCTTATCTTTGCTTGGCAAAGTTACATGACAAAAATAATTGTCAGGGCTAAACTTGGATTAATATTATATCTTTATGTATCTTTGCATTACTGTGAGGCTAAGCTGATTGCACATATTTACCTATAAAATGCTTGAAATTTTCTTTTTATGCATTCATAATTGATGTATGTTATGAAAGGACATTTCAGTAGGTAGCTCAGTTCAACCTATTTGCTTTAGAAAACAATTTGAAATGTTTTCTGTCAATTCATATCATGATAAATTTAATTGCATGTATTAATTGATGAAATTAAAACTCAATTAAAAACATCACAGAAGTCTTTGGGTTTGTTTTTTTACAACTAACTTTTCATCTGGCATTGAAGCATATTGTTTAGGTATAATGCGGACCACAAGGAAACAAAGTAAAACACACTTGTAATACATCTATCTTATATGGTATTGTATCTGACTTTCTCAGTGGGATGTCTTAAGTTCTAGAGTACGATTTGTTTGGTTTGTCATTTAAAAAATGAGATATAAGATACTTATTAAAAACTAAGCCCAACTGTATGTATTTTTTTGCAATTACTTGGGTTATTCACCAGAAAGCCTAAGCAAGATTATAAACACCAAAATATAACCAACATCAAAACACAGTCAAATAAAAGGCAAGTACAAAGCTTTATAACCATTCTCTGTGCAATTTAAAAAAAAAAAAAGGAAACATTATTTCTTTTTTTATGCATACAATAAAATTATGATAAATAAACCAAACATATTTAGAACATCTGCACAACCTTCTTTGTGTACTGGAGCTTTTAAAAATCCCTCCTAAGAAACATAATTGCTCTATTTAGTTACTTTTGTAATTTTCTTAAGTGCCTTTCCTCACAGCATAGGTAGGCTGTCAGCTTGCTCTGAACCATGGCCTATACTGCGCGTTAAACCTTTACTGTCATTGGCCGGACAAGGACTCAAAATATCCAGCTTGGGTCTCCCTTAGTAGCATTTGCAGTGTTGGACTGACAGCTGGATTGTACCCCTGGTTTGAACTGTAGAATTTCAAATGGCTTCATTGCCTTCAGGAACTCAGCATGAATACACACATATCAAGATGATAGAAGGGAATTTTATCCCTTGCAATTATCCTAATCCTACTTTAGTGTATTCCTGTCTAATAATTTTTGGGTTTGGGTTATTTTTTTTTTATTCTTTCCTAAATGCTGTAAAGGACTCTAAACTGATATAAACAGGCATAAGTTACTGACTGCCTTGAAGAAAAATAAACTGTTGTCTTTAGGAAATAACAGAAATTAAAGGAATGAGAGGCTTCAGAAACAGCACAATTTACTTTTCAGTTAAGTATTCATTCTTGTGGATTGACCAAACCTGAGAAGATTTATGGGGGTTGTGGGATGTGTATCAAGGACTGATTTTCATGTGACATGCACTGCTTCCAAATACTGAATGAAATTAACCGTGGCATTGAAGAAACACAAAAACTTTGATCTATCTCAAAATAGTTCATGTTTTTGGAAATACAGTTGATTTCCTGCTATGACGTTCTGTATTTCAAACTCACAAGTAAAGCCATGCTATAAAGCAATCACATGAATTTCACCAATCTCAGAAGCTTCCCACATAGAGGGACAAGTTTAGCTGTGTTTTAATTAGCAAATTATATATGTCTGAGATTGTAAAGTGGTATTGATGTCAGTCATCACAAACAGGCAAACATCCATGTCATAAAGGTCTCTTCCCTGTAACACATGAAACTGCTTGCTGGGAATAGTTTTTCTACAACCCATACCAATCTTTGCCCTGTGCCTGGGAACTCATTATGTCAAAGCCTGGTAAAGACTAAAGGTATTTAGCAGCTGTTTTAGCAATTTCATAGTGATGACACTCAAGTTTCAGAGGGTGGGAGATTCTTTAACACTGCTTAACTTTTTAATATGGCCATCATCCTCAGGACTGTTATCTATAACACTTTAGTTTGCTGTAGCATTGTCTATATGTATGGAAATTAAAATAATGATGACAATAACAACAATGATAATAATAATAAAATATTGGACCTCCGTCTTTGGGAAGTTAAGTACAAATAAAGCCCCTAACTTTCTAAACCAGAGTGACTGTAATCAAGATACCCTTTGAGGGTCATCACTGACACATACTCTACCTCCAAGTGTGCACAGACACAAGACAATGATTGACCATCAGTCTATACCTGCTTGAGAGATTAGTCAAGTAACTTAATATTATTATGATTACTTACCTGTATAACTATCTATATTAGTAAAACAGAGATGGCCAGGGAATAGTTCTGGACCATTCCTAGTGAACAGGTTAAGTGTGGTCACTTCATTTTGGAGGGAAAAAAAGGAAAGAAGTGGTTCTTGGCTCATTTTATTTGGTAGCACAGTGGCATCCACAGTGTCTAATATCTACATGGTAATGTCCCATGGCGTAATGGAGAGCACTCCGGTCTCTGACTCCCAAGGTCATGAGTTCAAGTCTCAGTAGGGGACCGCCGCGGCAGTTCAATGCCTCCCTGCCATCCGATCCCGTCAGATCTCGGATGCTCAGCAGGGTCAGCCCCGGTTAGTACTGGGTGCTGTAGACAGTCCTAAGGACTGTCACTGTCCAAGCTTGCTCGGCCGTGGCAAATGAGCCTTAGGACTTAAACGGTGGGGCCAGTTCTGCGCACACTGTGCCTCACCTAAAAAATCCACTGCGCAGGCTCGAAGGGCACACCCACATGGGGAGAACCCTTTCCAAATCTTCGTTCGCGAAGGTTGGGCCATTATTAATGTCTTTAGGTAGCTAAAGACCAGATTTCCTTTTAGAATAGGGCTCAAGTACAACCAACCATGTCTTAGCTTTGTTATCCTGCAGTTAATCTGCCTTAGCACCAGTCTACCTACTGCTTCCTGGAGCAAGGTCTTGTTCACTCCAAGGAGTTCCATCCAAGCCTTATGTGTTGGAGCAGTTCTTTGTGCGAGGTGTCTTTGTTTCCAGGACCTCCTGAATTCAGAAGAGATCTTGCTTCAGCAATTAGGATGTACTGTATTTCTCATTAGCTTATCATTGCAGAAGAAGCTGAAAGACTGTCTATCTAACATATTCATTTCACATGTTTGCAAGAACGATCTACCATTGGGATCACTAGCTCCTACTCAGAAGAAGTTTGAAAATTTTCCTCATATGAAGAAAGATTTTTCTTTTTTCAAGAAAGGGCTTTCTAGTTTGCAATGCTTAGTGAGTTCAGAATTTTCTGAAATTCATTACCTCTTTCAGGTCAAAATCTTCAGAAAATTTAACCCATCTAAACTCCTTGTCTCAGTTCAAGAGAAGCCAAAAATGGTGCCACTTATGAAACACATCTTGACGACAAGAACAAACTCATAATATAATCCATCCTTCCTCATGAGGAAATGTTTTGGAGTGGTACCATAGTTATGTCATGCAGCATGAGTATTCTGGCTCTCATTCACTCTGTAAGCTTACACTTTGGAAATTCAGGTAGATAAAAAGTAAACTCTTTTCCATATTGAAACTAGTCACAGTGAGAGTACTTTTTCTGTCTGCATAAACATATCTAATACAATAAGAAATTTCTGTAGATGTATTAACTTTGGTGGTTTTGGTGATGACACTAATAACATCTCCTTAATTCAAAAATGTGGCTTTCACAGATTATTTTTAACCACCTGAACCAATGTAATGTTAATTAAATAACAAATGATCCACGTCTTTATTCCTCTGCTGGCAATTTTCCCCCACTGACATTTTTTTCCTGTGCTTGCCCAGAGTGCTTCCTTACATAAAGAAAAACATACACCATAAATATCTCTTTCTGGACAGTGTTTGACAGTAAGTCCAAACACAGAAGTGGAATGTCAGTGAGCTGTTTCTAAGTATTGCAAATGTAGTCTTGCTTCTTCAGATGACAATAAAGAGATAGGGAAAAGCTGTGAAATAAAAAAACCAAACCAAGCTAAATCTATGCAAATATTCTTCACCTTTCAACTCTGTTTATCTTGTTTTACATTATTAGACTATCTAATAAACAAATAGAAATTGCCATCAATAAAAAAGCATATAATATTAGAATAACACATAGTTAAATAGATAAATACATACCACCTGAATTTTCTACTCTGAATATAGAATTTGACATTTTCTGTTCAGTACATTTCACCATTGTTGTTTATAGCCATATAGATTAATGTTACTATATTGAAAGAACTGTTACCAGCTATTCTCCATTGACCTTTACTTTACTTAAACCTAAAATTCACTGACTTGAGTTTCAATACTTGACTTCGCTAAAGTAAATTAAACATTTGATTTGAAAAATAAACTCTTATGAAACTTTCCATATCTTTAAATAAACACCTAAAACGAACTAAAAGCTTTTAGAACATTCAGTCTTTCTGAAAATGTAACCCCAAAACTAAAATAATAGTTCTTTAGAAGACTGTTCTGCTTTCTGTACTGTTGATGCAATACCTCAATGCCCTGTTTGCACACTATTCTGTATTTTCACTTAATCCAGATCTGTTTTATTTCAGAGTGCAATCCTACAAAAGATGGCTCATAGCAACAAGGCTGTCACTGAGTCCTAAATTAATTGCCACACAGCAAAAAGAACCTTTTACATGCTACACACAGAGGCTTTATACAGGAAGGAGATAAAGATGAAATCTGTTTACAAAGGAGATGAAAAACATTCTTGCTTTGGTGACCAGTTGAGAAAAAGAGTGAAATTTATAGTCAGGAAAAAAATGGGTTCATTCTAAAACTTAGAATTTTTATCATGAAGCGGAAAAAATATGTATGTAACATTATTATGGAATTATTTACTTACATTTACTCATATTATCTTTTTTCAGGAATTTGTTTTCTTCACTGTAAAAACTTGGTAAATGTCATAGAAATAGTAAATTTTCTCATCCTCTAGGAGCGAGAGTTCTCCATAATGGCATTCTTTACACCTATCCTATTATAGCACACCATTTTTTCTTACTGTCTTTCTTCTTTCTATACTTAGTATGTTTTGTTGTTTAGATGGAAGAAACATCTATAACTTAATTTTTTCTTTCTTTTTTCTGTTATGTAAAAATATGGTTGACATCTGGATATAAATAAATTGTCTCAGTGTAATTTAGAAGAGTTCCTGGAAAGTGTTTGAATAATTGCAATAGCCTACAGTTCTGAAGAGAATTATTTAATGGACATGTATTGACTTCGTATTTGTACTTTGCGAAGCTGCAAATTTTACTTCCTATTTTATATTTTTAAAGGAGTCCTGTCTTGATGGACTGTGCTCTCAATGGATTAATAACCCACTGATACAGTGGAGGGGTTTTTCGCTTCCAGGAGCAAGGCTAGGAAAGCAGCAAGTGGCTGCGCTCCCTAGGATCAGGCCCCTTAGAAGCTGGGGTTGGCTCCTCCCGCTCCCGGCCTGGCGACCGCCCCGAACGGAATAAGTCTGCACGAGCCAAGAGTCCACAAGGAAAAGCCAGTTTTAATGGCGCGCGCTTCCTTATCA
>JAWWEV010000043.1:40140320-40238791 GCA_035583235.1 Hafferia zeledoni
TTCCCCCCCCCCCCCCCCCCCTTTTTTTTTTCTACTACATTTTGAAAATTAATTGGCTGAGGTTTGGTGTCCCTCCCTCCTGAAAAGTAAGAAAATATAATTTTAGTTTATCATTTAACAATATTCATGTTCAGCTCAGTTAAGCTACTTTTAATCCATCCTTTCAAGAAAATCCTTACCTTTAAAGACAAAATTTCTAACATTTAACATTATTTTCCTTTGTTATGCTTTTCACTGTCACAGCATATACTGTGACTATCTTATAATTCTTCACCAGTTTTTATTTCTGGCACTGTAGGAAGAGGAGGAGATTGGTCAATGAATCCATTAGATAGGCAGAAAGACTGGCCAAGACTTCCATATACACCCTGAATGGTCATTTGCTGTCGTGTAGCTGCTACAAAAGATTATTTAAGCCAAAATTCTGTTATCTGATACTTGTATAGGAGTTCCACTGACTTTATGGGAGGTTTGGGCACAAATTGAAGAGTAAATTTGGCTCCTTTAACAAAATATTTAGAACACTTCTGATGAAGATTAGTTGCTGAATATGCAGGAAACTTGCAAAGTTTACTGTCTCATCTATATTTTGTAGTGCTTTACTGACAAATTTTATTCTCCAACTAGAATGAAACTATCAGACTACCATCTGTAGATCTAAATATCTGGATCTCTGTCAAACACTTTATGAATTCACTGTTGCCAGTGGCAGTGATCATTTTGACAAAACTGGCACTTAACTAATAAGTGTACTGGAACCAGAGCACAATTCTGCAGACAAAACATAATACAGGTACAGTAAAACAGTTTTAATACATTTTCTAAAACTACCTTCAGCAGATAAAGAAAGAGCAGTGCATATTGTTTACTTTGAATTTAGTAATATTTCTGACCTGTCTCCTATAACTTCCTCATATTGACACTGGACATTTTGTACCAGACATTGAGGCATCTCAGACAGTGAGTTGGATTGAAAGCCAGCTAAGGTGAAAATATATATATATATAAAAATTATGGTGAGATTGATCAAATATTGGAACAGGTTGCCCAGAGAGGTTGTGGAGTCTCCATATTTGAGATATCTAACACCTGACCAGACAAAGCTCTGAGCAGTCTGTTCTATTTGCTTCTGGTTTCACAGAACTGGGATAAATCATCTCCAGGTCTTCCTTCCAACCTCAGGTATTGTGTTCTGTGACTGTGTGAAGGACCTTTTTATCCATCTGCTGCCTATCTAATCTTCAATATAGATATTGATATAGTAATTTTTATTTACTTTGTTTTGCTGAACCTCCTGTTTTCTTGTCAGTAGCAATACTTAAAAGCATAAGCATCTGCTCTACTGCCTGATTGAAGTGCTTCCAAAGGTTGTGCACAAGATGGTCAGGAGAGTCTGGTGGGGGTTTTCATCAGAACATCATTACAGAGCAAAGAGTAAATTAGCCTTTTCCACATTTTTCTAGGATTAGAAAGAAATCCCTATTTCTGTGACTTTATACAATTGTCATGTTATATGTATAATGTGATACTGCTTGTGTTTGCTCACTATGAGCACAAAAGATTCTGGCACGAATATTTTACACTTACTTTTCAAACTGCTTTCGCAAACATCCACAGCACTGGAAATTGCTTTTCTGCAATTATTGAGCAAGTAAATTTGATCATAAGACTCCCCAAGAAAGGTAAATACATAACCTTTTAAGTATATCTGAAATGCATTAACTTTGTGTAATTTTGACATATAATTTTCCATTCTTCATTCTGCTTTACTTAATTGAATAATCACATTAGACAGATTTTTGTAATTTTATATTCTGCAAAATTACTTCTCTGCTTCATACCTGTTCCCTCAATACTTTTGTTGAGCTTTCTAGCAGACAAAACTACCTACATGTAATATTTACTGACATAGATTCCAGGAGACATTAAAATCTGACTTCAGGTTCTGACAGTTGTTACAATAAAACCTTCCCGCATATACTGTATATGGGTTTTGGAGCTACAATGGTTAAGACAAAAATAAAATAATTTACCCAAACCCCCAAATAAATTAATCTGTATTGTCTTAACTTAGAATTCAGAGTATTTTAAACAAAATCATCAGATTCACTGAGTATCCATTGTTGTAGAAATTGGATAGGCAGTTGATGATTTTGGAACATTCACCCCAATGAAAATCAATCTTTTCATTTTCAAGTATATCAAAGCTATGCAAATTGTAATGACGTCCTCAAATAAATGTTACTCAGTGCACAAAACCTCTGCAATTACAAAACAGGTTGTGCTTTTCTTTTGACTTTTACTTATGAAAGGTGAAATGGCACTACCTTTTGCAAGTTTTTTTAATTATATATTTTTTCCACTTGCATAAAAAAATATCACCTCAGTGTGTAGTCAGCTCTGTAGAATAAAGCAGGTTGGGAACCCACATGCTGTTTAGACCTCTAGAATTACATTATCTGATCTCTCATTTGCTTCTGAAGGTAAAATACAATTTCCAGGCACTTTATCTGCTGAAGGAAGAGCAGTTGACCCACCTTCTGTGAAAACTGTGTATTTTCTGACAGTGAAATAACATTATTTCAACATAGATATTCATAAGTGCTATATGAGACTCCTAGTCACTATAAAGAGGAAAAGAAACAACTATTTATTGTATGAAAGCATACAGAAGTATTGTACATAAAGAATGAGGTCAGTTATTATATTTTTGAAATTAAATCAGTGAAGGAATGATAAATTTTCTTTTCCTCCTTCCCCATTGGCACCAAAATATAAATACAGCTAGTTATAGACTTTTAAATGCAATTATTAATCAGTTTTGTCATCTGTACCCAGGCGTATGCAAATGTTCAGGTTTGTTTCCCAGATGGATTTCATTAAGCTACAGCAATCACACGCGTTGGACAAAGCACCAATCTGTACTCAGTTATGTATACACAAATACACAAATTTCCCAACAGAAAAGGAAGCAACCAAGCAAAGAAACACAGATACATGTATACAGTTGGATAAACTCTTACCACATATGAAATACCCAGACAACTCACAGTAAAATAATATCCAAGAACTGATATAGACCAAAATGACCAATAATTATCTAGGACATTTTGTAATACTATCTCTTCATTTTTTCATTGTTGTTTTGTTTTTGTTTTTATTTTTTTACTTGTTTTTGGTTTTTAGTGTTTTTTTATTGTTGTTGTTTAGGTTTTTCAGTGAAATTTAATTTTGTGAGGGAAACTGTCTTTAGACACAATCATGATTCTTTCTCCTTATTCTTCCCAGACTACTTAGATAAGAACCAATATTCTTGTAAAATATTTTAAAATACTGTTCTATATTAAAATATTGCAATTCTACCACAGTCAATCAACAAAACCCTCTGTGCAAGTCAAATGAATTATGGTGTATTCAAAATAAAAATTCTCCAAATTCATCTCACTTAATTTATATCCATGAAATTAAAGCATCTTAAACTTTTAAACTTCAACAGTTTTCCTTCAGCTGTATCCAAACAAGCCCACTGGCTGTACACATTGTACTGTAATATAAGTTTAAGGGTAAAAGTTGGCCTGATATTTTTATAATTTGTTGTATTTTAAAATGGTAATATGAATGTTTTCTTTTTAAATATTTCACAACTTCATTGACTACAACCAGAGTAAAGCTACCTAATGGAATTTGACTCATTACAGTACAAAACTATTTTAAAAAGTTCAGACACTGTGGTAAGTCAGAGACAGCTACCACCTCCTCTGATAAAATTCTGTAACAAACTTTCATTTTATTACCTTCTATAGGTTTCTAATTTCCATAGAATTATAGAAGCAACTGTTCATAGCATTAAGCTAAGCATTATGTATAGGCTATGCCAGCTGAACTTAACACTGTCTTGAAAGTCCCTGCACAAAGATGGAAATCTATCAAAAAATTTGCATTATTGAGATGATTGAAATCTCCCTTAGGATGAAATACTGAGAAGTTGTCCAGCAGCTGCACTCTAAAAGCTGTTGCATTATAGAACTATTTGAGGCATTCAGCTCTTGTACCTAACATAGAAGAGATGATTTATCCAAAAATAAATTAAAATAGAGTTCATATGTAGCCTAAGGTGAAATAATCTATTGTCAGAAAAAAAATCTGATCTCTTCTGCAAGCAAGACTTTCTGACACATCAGTTCTAGCAGTGGCTATTAAAGAATTGATGGATATTTTGGCAAATAGTTCTTTCAATTTGCTTAGCCTCAAGGAATTGTTTTTGTATTTAAAGTTTGTAGGAAATTGGTCTCTAACCATGTACTTCAAGTACTAAAAAAGCATTTAAAACCCAGCTGTTGACAAGGGATGACTAAGAACTTGTTGCCAGCTTTTAGTGCACAAAACGTTTTTGCACAAGTGAAGATATGAGTCAAAGGTTAGAAAAACTTGTTAGCCTTCATAGAAAACCAACAGGTTTTTTACAACTTTTAATCAAAACCAAAATAATGGACCAGATATAAGTACAATAGAACTGATGTGACTGTACAAAGAACTGGTGGGTAATCTCCACTGAGACTTCATTCCCAAGGATGAATCTCAGATACACAGGAATTTCTAGGTCAGTACTGAAATTTATAATATACTTTTTTTTCTTCTTCTTTTAAGTCATGAATAATAATAATAAAAAAGAAACACTCCCTGAATGATTTGGAAGCTCGTGCTGAGTAAAAATTAGAATTTTATTCAAACCAAACATTGCAGTTGGCTATCCCAAACAGAATTTCTGATTTAGCTCTCAGGGACAGCTCTTTAATTGTATCCAGCTTCTTAGTGTGTCCTAAAAGCCTGCTGACACCTGTGCTGTTATCACTCACTGGACATTTCTCAGTACACTTGCTCTTACTTCCCAAGAGCCAACCCCACACATTTCTTGTGCATTTGGGTTGTATCATGGTAGGACCTATCTCTCACTACATGCTCTTATGTGCTGGTCACGGGACAACCCATGGAGATGGAATGGCTCCGCACTTTAGGTGAAGGATGTGCTTGTTCAAAAGCACCTGGTTACCTGGCCTTGGATGTGGGGCTCATTTCCTTTGTTGCTCTTTGTCATTGGCATTTGTTGCCATTTATCTCATGTATTAAGAAAAATGAATCTGGGAGGGTCTCTGCTTCAACAAATCTTGACTTTTGCAGTTGGAGTCAATAAAAGGAATCAAGTATCTAGAGTTATGAAATTATTAAGAAATGGCCTAAAGAGAGTTCTGTTTTTCTTCTTTTCTATTTTTTTTCTTGTGGTAGTAACCAAGAGGTGCTAGGATTGTAGTAGTCACAAAAGAGACAAAATAGACAGATTTATACTTGCTTTGGCCTGTCTCAGGGAACTCATTGAAAACATGAATATTTTAGTGCTGTAAGAATACAACATTTCCTAATAATGAGCAGCCTGCTGAGGTTTGTTTGGGGATATTTCTGCTGAGATAGAATGGCTATATTAAATTCTACTTTATAAAGCTCCATCTTTCTGGGGAAAGAAAAAATGAGTATTGCCTAATCAGCTTCCAATTCTGAGCTTAGGAAAGAGTTTTGGATCTTGAGGCACAACCCTTATTTTTAATTTCTTAGCCTTAACTTTCAAGTATTTTTTGCTTTAGTGCAATCTATTTTTTTCTCACAGGCCATTTTTTATTACTGCAATAGAGTTTTTTGAAACTCTTCAGTCAGCATCATCTGTTACACTAGTTCCAAATTGCTGACATCTATTTAAACACTGATACTTTTCCATTTACATGGATATTTAACTCAAGGTTGTTATTGTGTCAAACATACTAAGTCTTGGAAGGATACGAGCTTTAAGGCTTAATTATAACATTTTAAGCATCAATGTTTTAGCAGGAGGAGGAAGCATTTGTCCCCATATTTCCACACAGGAAGCAGGGCTGAAGTTCAATCAGGCTGACACAAAAACAGATGAGGCTGGCTCAAGTTCCACACCAAAGAAGGAATACATGAACTGAGTAGACTGAAAGCTTAATTTCATTTGTGAATCAGTTTATTTTTGTGGAGCACTGCTGGAGACCTTGCTCAATGCTCATCACAGTTAATAGGAATTAATATTTTTATTTTAGTGGATTTTTAATTAAGCATTTGGACAGCTGAAATACTAAAATTCCTGACTGTAGCCTTTGAAAAAGGGGAATGTTTTTTACCCTCCATGTCTTAGGTATCACCTTCAGGCAATAAGAGATTCCTGAAGATATTTAAAAAGTTACTAAGATAAGGTATTTAATTGTGTTGTCTTTTCTAAACTTCTCATACTGGATTCTTAAAAAGGCAGAATAAAGACAATAATTGTCAAACAAGTAATCTGTTGCATAACTTGACAGTAGAAGTGTGGGAATTGTATATGTTCAGTTTATTTGTTTTGACCAGACTTGAATAGTCCTCTTTCCAGTGCTGGTATTTGCAGTTTCTTATGTTAGCATGACAATACAGTATTATGAAGTCCAAAAACAAAAATTAAAAAGAAAATACTGTTATTTATTTTTTTCTGTGAAGTGTTTCTTATTAGCAATTCATATAGTACAGATATGTATCTCTGATCTGATGACATAGAAAAATGCAGCAAAAAAATGCGTGAAGTTTTACATACATGCCAAATAAAGAATCCACTAGTTTTAGGTTTCTTAACTAACCATAAACCGAAGGTTGTTGTCTTACAAGTTAGACATTGTAATTAACGGTGTAAGCACTGCTTTGTATCAATACAGAATCAGTTCAGCGTAAATCAATACTATGGGTAATTAGCCGTATTCTCTCATTTAGCAGTTAAGTGGGGTAGGAAGATGCAAAAGATTTAAAGCACCTGCACTATGAGGTCTCTATCCAAAAGTCAAATGGCAGTAATGAACAGGGTCATCACTTATTGAACAATTGTAAGTTTGATTCACAGCTCATGTCAGTAGAGGATTTTGCTTAGTTTAAGTACCTTTCTGTCTACATGACAGAAACAACTTCCCATTAATACATATCCAAAAAAAGACTGACAAGTACTTTTAGAAATTCTTGATATATTACACAGTGATCATGTGTTTGGAGTAATAAAATGTGTACTCTTGTGACTAGTATGGCTATATTAAAACCCATTTTAAATGATCCTCTTGTATGGCAAAAGTACCCAGTTACCTGTCACCCAGTACCCAACCTTCCGAGGTCCTGATATCTTCTCCCATTTTGTGTTCCTCATCTCTCTCCTAATTTCTTCCTCTGTTGAATTTCATCACACTTTTCTCTGAGACTTTTACAATGCAGACTCTTTGCAATGAAACTGAGGTTGAAAATGTATGCAAAGAACCTCACTTGAAGAATGGGACTGAACAGAAGTGAAATAGAAACATAATACACTTGGCAAAATAAAAATCAATTTCTTTTGCTCTTAATTCAAAGAGTACTTCTGAACCTGTATCATTTAACTCCAGAGACCTTTTCTGTGTTTCCTTTTATAATCAAAAATGTAGTTTTGTACTTTTACCTACTTGACATCAGCTTTTAATCAAGTAGGAAATTAGAGTTTTTCTCAGCAGATATTTGTTGGTCAGAATTAAGACTCATTTGATGGATAACTTCATCTTTTTATCATCCATTCTTCAATCTTCAGCGTCATTACTTCTGTTTGGTGTTACATTTAGAAATAAGGCAGCTAATGTAAAAGCCAGGAGATGGAAGGTACCTTAGCATTATAGTGCACATACTTTCATTCTCATTCCAACAGTTTTGCTTGTTCTTTCAGCAGATTATATATGCTGGTTTTGTTCATAACTGTACATACCCCAGTGATTCTAGAGACTGGCTTCTCGGTTTCCTAGGAAGCAAAAGGAGTAAAAATTACTAGCTACTTTATATTGCCAACAAATTTATATATACTATAATATCTTTATTTTTAATGTCCTGGTTTTTGAAAATCTAATGTAAATTGATTAATTAAGCATTATACAGTCATTGTAACTGGGCAAAAGCTGGAGGGAAAGCCAGTATGCTCCAATGGAGTAAGATTAATGGCACCAAAAGGAATATGCTTTGTCTTTGCTTTTGACCTTTCAGCCTATACTTACTAGGTCCTGTATTTCCTAAGACATAGACTTATAACCTCTATTTAACATCTAGGAAGCCCATGAAATAAATGTAGAATATGCAAATACAAATCAAGATCATAGAATCACAGAATTGCAGAACGGCCTGGGTTGGAAGGAATCTTGAAGATCATTTAGTTCCAACCCCTCTGATGTGGGCAGGGACAGCTTCCACTAGACCAGGTTTAAAGTAATTCTTCATTTTCCTGTCACTACATCATCTTGCAAATAGTCTCTCTCCAGCTTTCTTGTAGGCTACCTTCATGTATTGGAATGCTGCAATTAGGTCATCATGAAGCCTTCTCTTTTCCAGGTTGAATAATCTGAATTCTCTCAGCCTTTCCTTATAAGAGAGGTATTCCATCCCTCTAATCATGTTGGTGCCCCTCCTCTGGGCTCACCTCAACAGGCTGATGTCCTTTCTGTGCAGGAGACCCCAGAGCTGGATATAGAACTCCAAGTGAGGTCACACCAGGGCAGAGTAGACAGGCAGAATCCCCTCTCTCAACCTGTTGCTCATGCTGCTTTTGATGCAGCCTAGGACACAGTTGAATTTCTGGACTGTGAATGCACATTACTGGGCCATATTCAGCCTTTCATGCATCCCCTAAGTCCTTCTCAGCAGGACTAACATCCACCTTTTTATCTCCCAGCCTGTATTTATACTAGGAGTTGCCCCAAGCCAGGTGCAGCACCTTGCACTTGATCATGGTAAATCTCATGAGATTTGCCTGGGCCCCCTTCTCAAACTTGCCCAAATCCCTTTGGATGGCATGCTATCCTTCAGGCTGGTCACCCACACCAGTCAGCTTGGTGTCAGTTGCAAATTGTCTGAGAATGCACTCAATCCCTTTGCCTGTATCATTAATGAAGGTATTAAACAACACTGGTCCCATCTCATTAATCTTTTAGTTCTTGCATTCTGGTCTCAGAGTTATTTTTTCTAGTTAGAGTAATTTCAAATAAGTAAATTGGAAGCAGAATCTAAAGCAATTGTCTGAGAGTCCAGACCTGAAATCCAAAAGATTTTTTCTTTAGATCTTCTTTCCCTGTGATTCTCAGCTGCCCTGTTGTAGAACACACCACTTCAGTTGCTGCAATCAGTATTATTTTATTGCTGACCCTGAGGGATCTTGCTTCTTGGTCAGATAAAATTACTATTTCCATGCCTAAGCAAGACTTGATGGTTTTCCATGGTTCCAGTTTCTCTGCTGTGGAATTCACTATTGTGTCAGGCAGAGGTCAGTGATTTTTTTTCTGATCTTCTTTTCATTGTTTTTCTGGCCAAACCTGTAGTGTTTTCATAACTCTCAGTGGCTTAAAATCAGGGATCTACTCTGGGTCTTTTAAATCTCGACTTTGTTTCTTATTTTTTCTTACCAGGAAAGTGGTAAGAAAACTTCAACTACAGTGGCAGAACATTCCAGGTAACCATCAGCTAGCTGGTTTTTGGGAACCTCCTTAGCATTTATGATTAAACTCTCTGTTCAATTCTCAAACATCATTATATATTTGCTATTTATAATACTAAATCTTGTCTGTCTGTCTCTGGTGTATCTAGAAATATCTTTACTGATTTGATATGTAAGAAAAGTCTGGACTTATTTTACTAAACATCAGGCTTCATATATCTAAAGGGTATATCAATAAAGAAACAAAATGTGATCAGTCAAGCCTTACTAAAAGTTGCTAAGTTTATTTAAATTTTATCACTGTATCAATGGTTTCCTAAGTAGCAATTTTTGAAAGGAAGAAATAAGAAAAAGGTTTTCTTTCTATTTTTACTTTCCTGGGAAACATACTTTCCTTCTGTGTTTTGTTTTGTTCCTGTTCCTTTTTTATTTACTGCCACCTCTTCCTAAAAGTCTGGATTTATATTACTTGGTGATTTTGTCACTGTGGATTTCAAAGCTACAAACCATTTTACTCTACATGTAGTACTGAACTGAAAATGTCTAGAAAATAGATTTCCATGAATTCTTCCAGTATTTTCTGCCACAGGAGAGAGAAATAGCACTGAAAAAAAATTCTTTTCAAATTTTCAATAATTTCTGGCATTTGGATTAGAACATTGCTGGGAATACTAACACATGCCTCCCCCCCCAAAAAAAAAAAAAAAAAGATAAGAGAGCCTATGTGGTTTTGAAAGCTTTGAAGATCTTCACAGATCAATATTTGTGACTAAATATTTCAATCAAATTGCATTTCATGAATTATAGAATTACTTCTAATCATAGATCTATACCTGCAAAAGCAGATTTTTGCCTATGCACTGCTACACTGTAATAGATGCACTTGAGTATATGCACTAGTGGTAGCTGGTTTGTAATTTTAATTTTTCCTCACAGCTTTCCAAAATTTCTGAGTATAAACAGCAATATAAATAATAAAATTTTTAAGTAACTAATATAATTTGGTGTATTTCTGTACAACTGTGGTTAGATGAGTTCTTTAACTCCCGAAGCTATTTGGATATAAACCAGACTTGGATAAAAACTTTATACCTCTTTTATCACAAAAAAAAATTTAATCAAAGTCCCTACTACTGAGCCCTGAAATAAATGATAAAACATTTAAAGGACAGGGCTATACTAATGCAGCTGTATGGGAAGAGATTAGTTTTATCTGTATATGTACACTCTCTCATGCACTCAGTAATGATAAAGGATACAAGTTCTCAACATAAATCTTTAGATTCTCAGCAAATGTACAACATTCACCTACAAATGTGTTTATGTTGCTCACCCAGTTGCTGAGCAGTGTTAGATTTTGGCTCTAGGATTTGGAAATTGACTCCACAAACTATATTACACAGTTTATTTTACACAAAATGATGGAAACATTTCATTGCAGAATGACAAGGACTCTTAATTTTGCAAACTGGATGTATTTCTATTCTTTCACTATCTCAATTGTAATAGCATTGCTGTAAAAAGTTTTTTTCCTCTAATTATCTGCATAGGGGATTAATGCATCTATAAAAATCACAATGTATTTTACATTTCAGTGACAACATTTTCTCATGGTAAAATTTACTTCAAAATCTTTCCATTTTCCCAGTTGCATCCTGCTTTAAATCACAGAAAATTGCCCATAATTCTTGGAAGAACAAGTGTCTGGTAAATGATCAGTCTCTGGGCATAATAACAAAATAGGGAGGAAAAAAATCTATTTTCCTTTGATTACTTGAATTCACAAGATTTACTTTGTGGGCAAGAATCGTGAATCCATACCACACAGATAGTTTACTTAGCAGCAATCATCCTTCCTAGCAAATTTCTTTCTAGTGTATTCTTTGTGTTTGATAGAAGAGACACCAGGTGCAAAGATCTCTGCAATTAGGCCCACATATCTTTGGATCTGTCTTTAACTGAGTTGCTTGGAAAAGGAAAATATCTTCCATGTAACTGCAAGTTCAACTTGTGATATACCAAGAAACACAATCACACACAAATAACCCATATTCATGAAACAGTTACAGTTTCTAACAAGAATTCCCAGTGGCCTGCAGGATTATGTACTTCTGATAGCAAAATTATTATTCTATTATAAATTCATTTTCCCATCTCCCTGTGACTAAGTTTTAATAGATATAAGGTTATAAAGTGGCTATTTCATTCTTTTCTAGGAGTCACCAGACTACATAATTTCCCAAAAAACATTGGTTTTCAAAACTTTTCATTGTAGTTCTAAGTCATATTTCATCATTTTATACTGTTTAAAATTTAAGTATGTAATTTTTTTACTCAACATTTTTGTTACATGCATTTTGAGAAGATAACACCACAATTCTCCTCTTCATACAAATGGAAGGAAAAGATAGAAGAGCATTCAAATTGAATTACTTACTTCCTTATGAGCCACATATAAAAACACACATCTTCCAAGAACTGTCTTGGCTCAACTCTGTTTAATTTGTGAAACTTGAGAGCTCACAGCAGGTGTTAATTGCAGGCCATTCTGGGATGTTTACCTTGCATTACTGTATGTAGTAAATGGAAGAAACATAACCATGCTAGAACTTTCCAGTTCAGCAAGCCAGAATTTCAGATCATTTACCTGAAGTTCTGTGGCTTTACAACATATTTTGAGCCCTCTCTGAGGTTAGATTTACATGTAAAAGTTCTGGTCTTTTATGCAGCCATCACAGATAATTCAAGAAAATTTAATGCTGTGAGGTCCTTTTGAAGCAATGCCTTTTATATTCCTGAAATTATAAACTATGAAATTACTGGTTTTTTCTGTCCTGTGATTGTAATACCTTCAGGGAAAATTAAATTTGTTACATGCTGAGTCATTTTTTATTGGTGTCATGTCACACCACAGGAAAAATAATCATGAATTTTGTTTTTATAGGAGATTTATAATACTAGTTATTCCATTAGCTAGAAGATTTGCTTTCATTCATATTTTATTTGTTTGATTTCCTACATTGTAGCAAAATCTTATATTGTCCTTTCCTTAGAAATAATAAAGCAGAACTTAGATGTTCTGACGTGCTTAATAGTAATCAAGGTTATAGTGCCTGCCCACAAAACTTTCAATTTAGCATGAAAATAAGGAAGAACATAGCAACTTGAGCTTTGTGCCTTTAAAGAGAGGATATACAGACCCTAAATAATTTCAGAAGTATTTCAATATTTCCACAGTCTCTCTTCCTCTCTTGGGAACATGTGCTGTAAAAACTTTCCCTTAAGGAATTTCTTACAGACCAGCTCTGCTAAACACACTCCAGAGGAGACACTGAAAGACAGGATGACTGTTTTCTATATTCTTGAATAAGGTTTGTCATTTAATTACAAAGCAATTCCTCTTTCCTTGGAGTACTTTTATTTATGTCTTTAGTGCCCCAGGGAAAAAAAAAAAATGTGAGGGACTCCAGTTCGGGAGTGATGCAGCTTTGCCCTGTGACCTTCCCTGCTGTACCAGACCACTATTACTGACAAAGTGCTCCACAATTCAGGTTTACAAACTGTCTTAAAATCATCCTTTTTTTTTCTGCTGTCAGTGAAATTATGGACTCAGTTCCTGAAAGATGTTCTGTAAATGCAGCTCCTGTGAAGTCAGCACTCTGCATTGTGATGAACTAGATGTACCAGAGGACAGAAACTTCCTTTTCCTGAACGTAAGATGGATTACATTGGTGTTGTTTTCCGTTGAGCTTTTTGAATTGTGTTTTCTATTTTGCCATGAACCACTACAGTGATTTCACCAGGAGGATGAGAAGAGAATGGGTACACATATTTCTGAACAAAATCCTATTGTGGTAACTTATGTTACCTCCATATTTATTATATAAAATATGAGCCTTTAAATTGCCAATATCTTACTCAGGGCTTCAAAAGTGGAGGAAATGTTTCTGGAGACAAAGGAAAATGGAGAAACTAAAGACTTCAGGAAGACCAGAACTATGACTTTCTGTGCACTAGGCTATCCTAGATGCCTGAATTAGCCCTTTGGAAATTTACTCTGACTGGGGTAAGGAAAACTTCTAAAGCTTTGAGTCTATGAGTCTACCCTGACAGGAAGTCTGGATTTCCTGTAGTTTTTAATATACAGCTTTAAAGTTATTCTTGGGATACCTACTTGATGAAATGTGCTCCTAAAAAGATAAAGGCATAAGTGTCTTGATTTGATCCTGGAGCCAGCAGGCTGTAGCAGGAAAGACAGAACAGCAGGAAGCTTCTCTCCCCAATTCTAAAAACAAATGAATTTGGTTGTTTAATGGATCATCTGGGGTCCATTTGGAATGCCCTTGGAATTACACTCCTTTCCCTCCTCAAGGACACTGATGCTGCTGGAAAAGCTGCGTTGGACCAATGCAAAACACATCTCCCACGGACAAAATTTTATTTTTCATTTTGCCTTTTTTTAAGTATCTAGAGTTTCATCTGTATTTCATATAACCAAGACTTATGTTGTACTTGAGTCCCAACAGTATTTTAGAATTTCAGTGATCTCTTTCCAGACAGAAATTTAGCAGAATAGCATTTAAAGGGAAAGGTAACTTTATCTGAAAAACACTGCATTTCACAGCCTCTCTGATAAATAGAACCCATTCTTAAGCAATATACATGTTTGAAAGAATATTTACAAAACACAAGGAACTAATTTAATCTTTAAAGTAACTACAAAGGTTGCATAAAGAGAACAGAGATGTCTAAGTTATCTTTATAAAGATGTTTATTGATTTTTAATGAAATTACACCTCTTTCCCATTCTCAGGAACTGTCTTAAAACTTCGTAGTGATACTATACCTACTCCAATTCCACTTGTTCTATCTTTGATAGTAAAATAACTACAGATCAGAAACAAATGAAATAAGTTTCCTAATATACAAGTTCTTAGGACATTAAAATTAGTTTATTGAAAGGTGTCTGGGAAGATTTCAACCATCTCTCCTGATAGATATTTTGACATAAATTTTAACCCTCATTCATTTCTTTTGATCCAAATGTATCAAGTGGAGGTTAGTTAAAGAGCATAAGCTTCAAAAGGCTTCCAGAACAAAACAGTTGGAAGTAATAAAGGATTTTAAAATCTAAAAATCTAATGGATAAATACTGACAAGATTTTTATGCGGAGAAAGTTATCCTGTAGAAATTATATTGTTTGCTGTTGTGCAAAGATACTGAATGAAGATGTCTCTACTGGAAGAGACTTTTGCACAGATTTCTCAGATGGTATTGTAGCTTTTTTTTGGAGATCAGGAAGTCACAGTGGTCAGAGTCTACTAGTTCTAGCTTCTACCAGTTCACTAGATTTTGCACTGCAATACTTTTCATTTATGAATTGTAAACTGGCAAGACAAGTTATAAAAACCCCAATAAATTATAGAAATTAAAACGGGAAAAAACAGGATGGTGCATGTGAGAGCATTTGTGTGGATCTAATTAACATTCCTGAACATAAAAACAAAGTTAAAACATTAAGCAACATCAATACTTCTTCCATATGCTGTTTCAGCTTTCAAACATTGAATATGACAGTCTGTTCAGACGCAGCATACTGTTCAGTGTAAACACAGTGCTTAAAGCAAAGCTTTAAACTCATGATTTCGCTTTGAAGTGAACATATTCTGGGTTGAGTTTCTGAGCAACCCTCCATGTGTAGAAGACAATATTCCCACAGGACTTCATCATTCTATCGGAACAGGAAACCATGTGCATTCTAGCTACATTCTGAGATCAAACCTCTGAATAAGCTTATCTGTATGACAAGTCAAGATGATCTGGGTCTTGCTAAACATAATAACAAACTGAATTATGTCAGTGTAGGACAGGATTAATCATCAGTTTTGTAGACTCATTTGTTGAATTTTATATTCTAAAATTATAGGGCTGTCTTTATTCCCCTCCCAAAATGCACCCCTCAGGATCCTCCTGATGGTGCACTATAGATGAACAAACCAATACATCATGCTGTGAATGATACACATAAGTATAATATACTATATTAAGTATAGTCATGCTTAAACAGAAATAAACCAAAATAGGACAAACCAGAAAAAAAGTAGAAAAATATACCTCTATTCTAACAATCTTCCTAGTCTTTTCTTTGTTTTAATTTTAAGGAAAAATGCCTTTGGGAAGGATCATTTTACTCATTTTCAGTACCGCATCTAGTCTTATATGGCCCAGGAATGTAGCCCATCAGGCACTTCTGAAACAAAAATAATAATAAAAAATGAGCTAGAAATTTTTGTGTATTTAAACAAAAAATAGAAGTAATTCATACTAGAAGCTCTTTTTTTTTTTTTTTTTTTTTTTTTCCCCCTTCCAGGCCCCGATAAAACTGTGAATTGTTCAGGATTCTATATTTTACTTCGGTTTTCCCACCATAGTAGGATAAAATGTCCAGGAATACAGATCAGTAAGCATGTGGAAGCACTGAAATGTAATTTATTTTTAAGGCAACCACCTTAGTTTTTGTAATTCACTTAGGAATCTGTGTAAAGGTCTTGCATGCATTAAATTATTGTTTCACATTTTAGTCAACTCACAATGGGACAATCAGCTTCAGGTTTCACCTATGATTCAGTCTTGATCACAGTGCATTATTATACCCACACAACCATTGTTTACTTTTCTTTCTCCAGATAGAGATGATTAGGTTGCTTGCAGTTTTCTTAATTAAAAATCTGCTTATTTTGACTGGACTTAGGTTAAGAAGATTAAGGGATATGATGAATATACAATTTATGACTGAAATGGAAAGTTATCTGGGAAGTAAAATAGAAGAGAAAACTAATATTACGTTTTGCACATGTGGCCCTAGTACACAACAGGACACCTTTTCAATAGAGACCTTATTACTGACTGTAGGCATCCACCTTCCTATTTGCACACACTACCTTCAAGGGATTATATGTGCACATAGACAGCCTAGAAATTAACATGGATACCAAAAGATCAACTGTACATTTCAGCAGCAGATTTTGAAAAGAATATTCTGTATGCAAATTAATTGCAGTCAGTCCAACTGATTTTACCAGCAACGGACATTTTAAAGCCTCATCCTCCTTCTTTTATGAAAAGTTAGTTTAGATAGTACTGTATTAAAATACAATTATCTGTTCCATTTGGCAAATTGCACATGGGCTAGACAGCATGGCTACTATATAGAATAAGGGAATATAGTTTCTAATTCCCTTCAGAAAAAAAAAAAAAAAGAAAATAACATGTAGACATGTATTTTCTTTTGCATTCCTTTTGTATCTGCCAGAGCAGAGATATAACCTCAGCAAATCTCTAATAAGACTCTGAGTGCGCAAATTCATGGTATAGCAAGGATTGGTCCTCTCTGAAACCATATGAAAATATTGCATGAAGGCAATGACGAGAATAAGTGTTGTTTCCCCTTGTTAAATACTTGTGCAAATAGAGAACTTTATGTGTGTGACATGTGAATTCCTACCACCCTTCTAGGAAATATTGAGTCTGATAATAGTACTCAACTGAACTTATCAGTGTCCTGGAGTATCTCAGACATGGATTGTCTTCACTTTTTCTCTGTCCTTCCTGTTGCCACTGCTGTAGTGTGTTTGAACTCTTACTTATTTCGTACAGAGTTAACCAGTTTTGTGTGTTGTCAGTTTATGGTTTTCAACTCTATTCTTAGCTTTAGCTAGGAAAAAGCAGAGTTGGACTTGGAATAAAAATGTGCTAAATAGTCAAGATAGTAAAGATACCTGAAAGAGCTGGAAATGTCTCAGTTTTTCTGCCCAATGCTTGTGTCAAAATATAAGAAAGTTACTCTCTCACTTGTTTTCCATGCTTTTTTTTTTTTTTTTTTAATAAATATGTGGGAATTCAATTAAATGTTTTTGGTGCTGAGGGTAAAAGATATCTCTACTTGATGTGGTAAGTTGCTTGTTGATTTAGGGTTTTTTGCTAGGAAAATGATCTAGGATTAAGACTTCCAAATTTTGCCCTATTTATGTAAAATCAATGGTCACCTAGAGAAAATGGATATTTAAAAAAGATACTACCTTAGATAAGAGATTTTGGACAAGCAACAGATTTGAATGAATTGCTTATTAAAACCAGTGGTATATAAACTGCTGATCAGCACGAACAGGATGGTCTTTTCAGCAACAGGTGTAAGCTTTTAGAATTCCATCACTGACTGCTTTTACGAAAACAGTATAAGATACCTGAAAGAACTAGGAACAACTGGGGGCAACTGGGCCTACCTTTTTTTTTTTTTTTTTTTTTAATGTGTGTAGCTTGTATCTGTGAAAAGAAACTCTTGCTTTCTGCATGTTATATGCACTCTTTTTTTCCTGTCTCCACTTGAATTTGGGTAATGAGCCAGATGAAATTATGTCATGAATTGCTAGTGGGATTGCACTGACCTACATCTGCAGCGTTAGACAGAAAGTGCTAGAAGAGTCTGAAGACTTAAGCACACTTGATGTGCTGTAAAGCTGGTGACATTATTAAAGAAAGAAAACTGCTAGGAACTAATAGGAAAATTGTGTATTTTTAACTGAAGTGAAGAGATAAAAACATAATGTTGAGACTCCTAAGCTAAATCTTTATAGTAAATAGAAATAATGTAGAAAGAGTTTATTTGAAGAAAACAGATCATTCAAGGTGGTTTTTTTTCCCCTTCAAATTATTCATAGCACAATTTTGTATTTATTTTGATGTTTTATTTTGTTTCCTGGGTACAGCAAATATTTATTGCACTGTGAAGACCCAGGGTATTTTCCCTTTGAGAATTTTGCTGACCACAACTGACACATGCTGTAAGGCAGTTTAGATTTATAAAAGTTTATAGCTTTAAGCTTTCCTCCAAAAGATGCAGTCCCATTCTTCACACATACATGGCAGCTTAATGCTGCTTCTTCACAACTTCCTTGCTTATGCTAGATGAACTTCCACCACCTATGAAATGTTAATTAGTTCAGCACACTGTTTTTGTTTAAAATGCCCCTACAATGCCCACAGTGCTTAGGAGCAGCACTGCAAACAACACTGTGGATATGGTGGTTAAATTGCCATAACAAGACTGATGAGACAACGTCAGAGCCCAAAGGTGATATAACCCATGCATGCATTCTGTGAATGCTTCTAAAACTTAAAAGAGTATGGAGACCTGTGGGCACCAACTGTCCTTAATCTTCAATTGCGAGCAAAGAAAGTCAGATTGATATGACTGATGCTCAGTTGTTTACTGTTGGTAGATTATTTTGAGCTTTGGGATTTTGTAGATGCTTAGTGTTCCAGATTATGGCATCACTCAGAAACACTCTTCTTGTCATACTGAAGTTTTACCTATTTAAGAATCCCCCATATGAGGAAATATAATATTATCCATGGGAATTGAAACTGCAAAACAAGTTGAGTAAAAGGACCTCCAGGACAATGAATTTCCAAGTATCTTCTGATTTTGGTGGATTTTAGCCAGTAAATGGATTATGCTCAGTTGTCCTCTGAAATAAATATGCTATGACAATGATGAATTTAAGTGTACCTCAGCATCATGCTTAATTTTTTAAAGAATGTCAGTCTGAAGACTTATAAGTTTGCTACTCTCAGGCTAGTGATAAATGAAATTGTGTAACACTGCCGAAGGTGGTTCACCTCAGCTGTGAATGTACATATATTATGACATCTGGATAACCTATTACTCTGTTACATGCAGAATACTAATCCAGATGGATGTTGCTGCTGAAAATTTTAAAAGCAAAGGAATTGATTTATTCACTTTATGAAGGACTAAAGGTGTGTAAATGCTAATTCTTTTAAAAATATGTTAATCTCTAACACCTATCAGGGAGAAAAACTACATTTTAATGCTGATCTTTCACAGAGTCACAGAATCACAGAATAGGTCAGGTTGGAAGGGACCACAGTGGGTCATCTGGTACAAGCTCCTGGCTCAACAAGGTCTTTCACATCTATCATCCCAATGTTTAATAATGGAAGACAATTTTTTTTTTCCTCAAAATTTTGCTCTCCTTGTGAAAATTTAAAGTCCACTGGAAAATCTGTTTTCTCAAAAAAAAAAAAAAAAAAAAAATCGAAAACCAAACCAAAACAAAACCAAACAAAAAACCCCAACCCCCAAATCCCCACCCCTTAAAACAACTCTGGCAGGACAGGGTCTAGTGATTTATATACTCAGTAACTGAAAATGTCATGTACCATAATTGTGAATGTTATGGCATTAAAAAAACTATTTTAAGTTGAAAACTGCATTTTTTAAATTGCATCTAGCTGTCTTTATGCAACCCTGATATAAAGACTAATGCTGCAATTTTCACAATTTTTAAAAGAATTACAGAAGTAGATCCCATAGTTTTTATGTTTTGGTTTTGTTTTTTTTTTTCCTGTGGATTTCATGATTTCACAAAATTGCAATAAAGAAAATAGCAAGTATATGGAGATTGGACAATGAGCACATTTTGTGAAATTTTTTTTAAAAAGTTTTCAAATTACTGAGACATTTCATATTTTCTTCAACCTTGTCTACCTAAGTACTACCTTTAAAAATGTATCTCCAAATCCTTTAGGCAGCTTTTAATTCACCATTTTCCATTTCACATCACAATTCAATCTTTTAAGAAATAAAAAATATGTAAAGCAATCCTAACAGAAAAAGAAACAAAATTATCCTCCTAAAAGCCTTCAGAAAACCTTGTGCCTGTACTTCAGAGCAATCCCAGCAGTTTATATTATTTCTGTAATTACAGCTTTTGATTTTCATATTAGCAAAGTGGAGGTGTAACACAGAATCAACCTTTATTTTGAAAATCTTTAAAATTTCCTTAGATCCCATTCAAGCTAATAAAATTGGAATAATAGCTATTCTCAATATAGTTGTAGAAATAATTTCTTTATGAATCTACAGCATGTCTAAAAAAATATTGCAGGCACCTTTGAACATATTTTTTAGGAATTCTTGTGTCTGACCACAAAAAAAACCCCAATAAAAACCCCCATGCATCAGAAGTCAAATTATAGGATACATCAAAACCATAAATGGATAAATATGTTTTTGAAAGAACTGTTCTACATAATTAAGAAACAGTGCGCAATGTTTACTGGAAACATATGTTTCTGTTTTCTGCCAGCACTTGGAGAAAAGTTTGGGAGATTCAGATAACAGCTCTTTGTTCTCTTCTAATGTATGGTTGAATAATTATTTGGTGTCCTATTTTTTCTATTCCTGTTCACTCAGAAAGGTTTGCTGCTTGCAACAGTATGAGTAAGAGATGTGTTGTGGCTGACTGCCACAGATTCTTTTACTTTATCATAATATTAGCAAAAGCAAAATTAACGGTCCTTTATTTCATGCTCCAATAAAAACAGCCTTGTGATGACAAGTATTTAAATAAAAAAATGATAGATTATTCTGTTGTAATTCTTTGGTGGGAATTAAAACTTTTTGACAACTGCCTGTAACCAATTATTCCTACACTATTGCAAACCTCAATTGCACATAAAAGTGGTCTATAAAATAATTTTGTTTCACTGATCAATTTTTAACTTTTCTAGATGTTTTAGTCTACTTAATATAACCTTGATTGCTCTATAAAATGTAAGATATTCTATGTCTATTGGTAACACAATAGGTATTGTCAATCACATAGTAAAGTATTTACCCAACTTTCTTCTTTACCTGGTCACTTTGCGGTTTATTCAGAGGTTTTCTTCCTTTATCAGGCATAACAGAAAGTTCTATGTGACTATCTTCAGTTCCCACTTCTTACAGACTGATGTATTATTTTAAAGCAGTTTGTTTTAGTATGCTATGACTTATGTCAGTCAGGAAGCTGCTAAATACTAGATTTATCCACTTGTTTCATGAACATTACTTCTGGTACCATGATAGAAGTTAGCTAATGGAAGTAACACCTTAAACCATTGTGATCGACACAAAATTAGTTGCTAAGATGCTTGTAAGAAATACAAAGCTCATCAGGCTTACGAGATATAATTCTGGTTATACTTTTATACTTTTTCTCTTGGTATGTCAGTCATATTCATGATGCATCGTTTTTTATTTTCCCTTTATTTGCAGAATTCCAGATACTTTTGATATCTGTTCTTTTTTTTTTTTTTCAAATTCACCTTTACATTACCTTTTTTAAATCAACCTCTTTTATTTATTATTCCTGAGATTTATCTTTTGTTACATTAAATGTCTCAAAAGTGTAGTCAGACCTTTGAGCTATTTTTTAGGTTGTTTTATGTCAGTGTGAGATGGTATTCTGAAAGTACCATATCTGAGTCATAGAAGACTATCTAAATAGATATGACTGTGGGTATATGGGTGACAAATGCTTTGGTGGGAGACACTTGAAAACTGTCAGATATCCAGGGTATATATCAAATGGCATTAGATAAATATCTTGGTCAACATATTTGAGCCCAGATTCCCTAGATAATGATTATGGAACTTCAAGAAAATTCTGAAGTCTTTGCATGTGTCTGTCTCAGTATTCAAGGAAACATTCAAGTGTTCAAGGAGAATGAAGTTAGGTTTGAATTCTCTCAGAGGGGAGAGACCAGAAATTAGAGATATCATTTTTTGAACAAATACTGTAAACCATAGTAATGGGTGGCAATGAAGCTAAAAGAGAGGACAAAGCTCTTTGCAATTATTTTTTATACCTTGTAAATATCCAGGTCTCAAGGATTTTCTTCAAAAGTCATGGTTCCAGCTGCAGTTTTTTAACAGAACATAACAGTTTTTCAGATAGAACCTCATGTATGATTTATGGATGGATAGATAGATAGACAGACAGACAGATAAACAGACCAATTATGTCTTGTTGTGTATCCAGCTGGTTTTTCTGCCTTGCCTGTCTCTGAGTACAATAGCTACTGGCCAGCTCAAAAATTACTATATTGATGAGAATTCTGAACCTTTATGAGAAATTCTTCCATTTTTAAAAAATAAGTATTTTCCAGTCCTTTTTATAATATATTTGGTTTAGTTACTGTTAGAAGCAAAGAATGAACTGAAGCTCAACTTAGCAGAAAACAAAGTTCAGTCTTGGCCTCATAGTCACTATAATCACATAGCAAACTAGTAATTATTCTTAATTCATATATTCAGATATTACTTCAGGATAGTTTAATGTATTATGCCATTATGTATGCATATTGGAATCTAAATGGATAGGAAATAAAAATTTAATACATTTTCCAAGTATATTAGCAACCAATGCCAACCCTGTGTCTTGGTTTTCTTGGACAAGTATTCTTTTACTGCTCTGAAACATTGTCTGACAACTCTCCTTTTCCTATTCCACTAGGAATTCAGCCATTTGGTTAGGTTTTTTGGATGTCAGGGCAAGACAAGAGAAGCAGAAGCAGCAGCTTTGATTGTGCTTCCTGACCTGCTGCAATTTCATGATCCCAGATATTTGCACAGCTCATATGCTCTATCTGTCACATGAGAAATAATTGTTCATGTGCTGTAGTTAAATAAAAATATACAAGAGGCCTGTCAGTAAAATGCAAACCCCCGTAAATGTACTATAATGAGTTGGCAGACATTTTGAAATGTTCTCCATGTGTTGGATCATCACAAAATGTACTTTGAGCTCATATTTGTATTCAAAGGCAGAAATAGTGGCACCTTAAAAATATTTTCAGCTGTAGAGGGTTGACCCTGGCTGGATGCCAGGCACCCACCAGAGCCATTCTATCACTCCCCTTCTCAACTAGGCAGGGGAGAGAAAATATAGCAAAAGGTTCATGAGTTGAGATAAGGGAAAGGAGAGATCACACAACAAATATCATCAGGGGCAAAACAGACCAAACTTGGGGACGTTTATTGAATTTATTACTAACAAAATCAGAACAGGATAATGAGAAGTAAAATAAATCTTCAAGACATTTCCCCTCACCCTTCCCTCCTTCCCAGGTTCCTCCCTCACAGCCCTGCAGGGAATGGGGGTTATGGTCAGTCCATTACAGGTTGTTTCTGCCACTGCTCAGGGAGAAGAATCCTTTCCCTGCTCCAGTGTGGGGTGCCTCTCATAGGAGACAGCTCTCCACAAACTTCTCCAACGTCAGTCCATCGCATGGATAACAGTTCTCCATGAACTACTGCAGTGCAGGTCACTCTCCTATAGGATGCAGTCCTTCAGGCACAGCTTGCTCCAGCATGGCCTCCCCAGAGTGTCACAAGTCCTATCAGGAGACCTGCTCCAGTGTGGGCTCCTCTCTCCATGGATGTCTACCAGGGTACTCTGGCATCCGCCTGCTCCAGAATGGATCTCCTCCACAGGATGCAAGTGAATCTGCACTCCTCTTGGCCACCATTGGCTGCAGGGGTACAGCTGCCTCACCATGGTCTGCACCACAGGCTGCAGGGGAATCTCAGCTCTGACACCTGGAGCACCTCCTGCCCCTTCTTCTGCAATAACCTTGCTGTCTACAGTTGTTCACACTTTCTTATTCTTCTCTTCTCTGGCTGCAATTCCATTTGAGCAATATTTTTTTTTCCTTCTTAAATATGATATCACAGAGGCATTACTGTAATTCCTGATTGGCTTGGCCTTGGCAAGTGGTGAGTCCATCCTAGAGCTGCTGGCATTGGCTCTGCTGGACATGGGGGGAAGCTTGTGTCAGCTTCTCACAGAATTATCCCCTGTGCCCTCTGATTACCAAAACGTGGCCATGTAAATCCAACACAACTGCTTAGTTCAAAATAATACTATGTTCATGTGTAGATATGTATGTGTATGGATGTGGACCATATGTAAAGCATATAGCCTATGTTGCTCTTTAGTCCAGTTCCATGGAGCTATATTTAAGTTGTTCCATAGTAACTTTGATTCATTGAAATTTGTCAGAAGTTTGTGACAGAGTTGACTGATCACTGCTGCTGGGTTTTCACTTCTGTAAATCTTGATGCAAAAAGTTCTTTTTAGAGTCAGTTTGGATATCTAGCTCATTAATGGTGCAAGATACAGGGTTTTCATTCTTCTCCACATAAGCAGAGTCAAAAACTTCAAGGCTGATCTCTCAGCTCTTAGCTTAATTTTCAGGGACTCACACAAGAACACAACTAGCTTCAGAAGAGAAGGATGACTTTGTTGAAAAAAAAAGTTTTTTTGAAACCAATGATGACAGTCTTTTATTCTATTTAAATTCATCAGATGATATTAAAGTAAACTGTTAAAACTGATAAGTGTCCAAACACCTTGTCATGGATCACTGAAGGTGGTGCCCTGTTTTCACAGAATCACACAATATGCTGAGTTGGAAGGGACCCACAAGGATCATCAAGTCCAACCCTTAGCCCTGGACAGGACCATCCCCAAGAGTCACACCATGTGCCTGACAGTATTGTCCAAACACTTTTGAACTCTGGCAGGCTTTGTGCTCTGACCACTTCCCTGGGGAGCCTGTTCCTGTGCCCGACCACCCTCGGGGTGAAGAACCTTTTTATAATATCCAACTTAAATCTCCCCTGACACAACTTCAGGCCTTTCCCGATGGTCCTGTCCTGTTTTGCTTATTTTTTCATAAGTTATCTAGCTAAACTGAGGAGTGTAACCACTTTTCTAGCCCAGAAGAGCAAGATGCAGCCATAGTGTCTGGGAATGAGACTTCTGCTCTCCCTTGCTGAAAACATGAATGCAGGAGAAGAAGAAAGGGCAAAGATCTATTTTAAAATGTTTTGCAAAAAGAGGTGAGCTCTCAGCAGTTGGAAAAGCCATTTGGTTTCTAGTGTTTTCCTCTCTCCTTTTCTATTTAAATCATGGCAAAATACTTTTTTCAGTTCAAAATGTCATCTTCAGTTTGCAGTCTTTCATAGGGTGCCTCCTTTAACACAATTATATTTTTATATTGAACTGTTTTCAAAAAAAAAAAAACAAACCACAAACAAAACATTTTTCCAAGTTTATTTAGGCATTTCAATTTAATTTACATGAGATTTTATTCTGGTGTAATTGTTTTTCTGACTACTATTATTCATCTATATCTACAAAGACAGAATTTACGTTTGCATAGAATTGAAAAGAAGTGTATATTTATGTAGCAACTATACATGACAATACTAGAAGTATCATAGTTGTGATAGTGGTTTTAGGTACTTATAAATGGAGTTATAAGGTTAAAAAATATGAAGAGAATGGATAAATCCCTTTCTGAAAAGTGTGTTTTATTAATATGAGATACATTAAAAAAGCATAAGCATTTCATTTATATTTAGGCAACTACTACAGACAGAATGGACTCTTACTTTCTACTTCATAAATCTTGATTCATGTTTTCCAGCCCCATTTGCCAGTCCTCAGAGACCCAGGAATGGCTTAGATAGGACTAGATGTCTATGTTTAGGATACTGAATCATGCCCCAGACATTTATTAATGGTTGTGAAACTATTAATGAAAAGGTTTCCTTCGTAAGGAATCTGTTGAACCTGTTTGTGTGGCTTTTGTGAAAAAATTGTAGTTTCAGTTCTTCACCACTTCTTACTGATGTCTTGAGTTCTCAGCAACAGGGATAAAAATAAAAGTCTTATACCTGTTCATGCATGTCGGTGTTCAGTAACTGGTAGGCTATGATACCTCTACATTGCATGAGATTTTCTGGGTGATTTCCAAAGATGCTTAGCTTCCAGGGTCAGACAAGAACAGATGAATCATCATGGCTTGAATCAGATTGAACAGATTAAAATAGTGAATGTCTTTGAAAACCCAGTTTTGTTTTACTGTTAGAGATGCAAACTTCTCATAAGTGATGTGTACATGTTGAGGCTGCAGTGCAAACTTTTTCCAGTAAGAACCAAAAAAGAGCCAGTCATTCAGTTACAGAATAAAAGGAGTTCAGAGACAATTACTTCAGAATAAGAATCTTCTTTTTTTTTCTTTCTTTTTTTTTTTTTATTTACCACAATTAATACATTTACTAGATTATTAATTTATTCCTAGGTTCAAGTCCTCCCTGAATTTTCCTCTGTTCAAATGCCTGTGCATATCAGTCTGTGCAAAAAAGACATATGCATTCCAAATAGTGAATTGGAAATGAAGAGATGGACTGCATGGAGAGTCTGCATTAATTACCCAATGTGTGGGCAGACAAGGAGACGACAGTGGGTTAGAGCCAACAATTTTAAAAGTACCTTATGGACTTAATTACTGAAGTTCAAAAAGTCTTCAAATGCCAATTAGAACTGTTATTTGTAATAGCTAAAGCAATTAATATGGAAATACACCAAGAATGAGCCTTTCAGTTTTAGAACCCCAAGGAATACTTTGTTACAGGTCTTTCAAATCGCTTTCAGAAATTTGGAAGGAAAATTGAATGGGGATTTCCTGCTGTTGTGTTAGATAAACAGAACATTTTTCTGCATGAGTAACACACTGTAGTTGCAACACTCCACAGTGAAATCTCATATCTGAGTGAAACAAAAAGTTACAGGAAAGGTATAACTGAAGACTACTAACATTAGTCATGAGCTAATGGCACATTTGAGAATCATTTACACTAGAGGATGATTATTGTCTTTTTATAACCTTATTAAGACTGTATCAGACAGACAAGGGCTCCAAAAGTGGGAAATATATAACAGAACATTTAATTCCATCTACTAGACTTAGTAGAAGTAATGAGGGAAGGATATGTTTTTGCTGTATCTAAGCGCTAATACAAAACATTTATTACTTTGTCTACAGCAAGATCGCATTAAAAAAAAAGTATGAAAAAGAATCTCATTACTGTCTTTGTAACCTTGAATGTGTTCCAGATGATGTCTATTACACTGTCGGGTACAGTAGCAGCAGAAATAGAACACTATTAACAGAAATGCATGTAAGTTATTTCAGAAAAGGGCAGAGGTCTCTCCATAGATATTTCTATTTTTTTTCAGATTAAAGTTAAACAAATTCTTTAAAGACCTCTGTGAAAGACCTTCCAGCACTCTAATGCAAAATGAAGGCATGGCATAGAATGTATTTTTTCAGGTATCTCTTTCACTTAATCCATTGGGTGCATTGTCTGAATAAAATGTATCAGATTCTGTCTACTCTGTGGAAGAAAAGGCAAATTGTAACTTTCACTATAGTCAGCTACTATTTTCCAGTATGATCCATAGGTTTCATTATTTACTTTCTCTATATGAGATAACAATGTGCATGCATATATCCAAAGAAACACATAGAAATGCAATTAAAAAGTCCATCCTTTGTGAAAAATCAAGATATGATCCATAGTTAATTTGATTCAAGGCATGCTTTGGGTTTCTATTAACTTCAATGTGTTTCCACAAATGTCCTTGGTTTATCCAAGTTAGAAAAATACCTTAGGGTATAAATGGTTCACATCATACTAATACTTTTCCGTACTTGTCTCTATTTTTACAAGCCATGCTAAATACAGGGGTTGGAAGTTTGAATGTAAATCACATTCTGTGAGGGATACAATTTTCATGGGAGATGCACATTTGAATGGCTTGATCCTGAGGAAAGAAACCCACAGCAAGACAAAAAAACTCTAAAGGCCAAATTATGAGATAAACCCAAAGAACACTATATTTTATTTGGAAGTTTCCTGTGGAGACAAACAACTGACTCTCCATTTGGTTCTTAAAACAGTGAGCTTTGGAGCTTAACTGAAAAAGATTCAGTAGTTTTCATGCTATATGAAGAGAAGCTTTAAAGTAGGTACAGAGGCCTTTCATACTCCTCTCTCAGCATTTTCTATTGGTTTCCTTGTGATGTTTACTCAGTATGCTGGCACTAATATATTCCATTGATTTTGAATTAACTCTCTTCATTTACTACATAGCTAGGATAGTAGTCTTCCTCAGGATTATGAATTCACTGGATCCCATGTTTAGTTTTCTTATATTGATGGGAGCAGGAACAAGATCTTAGTATGTTCAAAAGTACAGTGATTTCTGACAGTGAAATAAGTTCCTTCCTTAGCTTTTCTGTGCTGTCTCTGTACTAGTATTCAATGGTCCTACATATTTCCTGTAAATATAAACCAGATGCTGAACTGATTCAGGTTAAAAACAAATCTCAAAAAAGGGTTATTTTTTAGTAGACTTATTCCATTTGAACTCAAACTCCATGAAATGCTATAATGGTGTTAGTAATGGCAAACTACAGAAAATGAAAAGCCAAGGGGAAGAAAAGAGGTGGGAACTTTTCACCTGCAATTGCAGCCAAAGTAAATTATTTGACAGAAATTTGGGTTTTTTTTTTTTTTTTTTTTTTTTTGAAAGGGTTGGTGTTGTAGAAAGAAATTCAATCTGTGAACCTTGTTCTTCACTAGCAGTGATTTACTACACATCTGCAGAAGATCTTGATGTAATTAAACCTTCTAATTGTCCTGTGGTGTATGAAGTCCAAGTCTTATTTGGATGAATTTGCACTTTTTTTACAAACATTTCAGATGCATACTAAAGCCTCTTCTGTCATCTCTGAGGATTTACGTGATTCAGCTGGTAGCATGTGGAAATAAAGAACTGAGCACTTGTGGGCATTTGGAATAATCCTTCTAATATTTTTTATAAATATGAAATCTATTAATTCTGGATGAATTCTATAAGATGGTTATCCAGTTTGCAAATCTTAAACCTGCTTTTTTTTTTTTTTCAAAATTACTTAACTTGGAAAATCTTGTATTGTTCTAAACTGGTGCAGAAAAATAATTGCACGCACATAATTAAACATGAAAAATAAGCTAACAAGGTTTCTGAAACTCTGTATGTTCTGAAATTGTTTTGTCTGAAGGAGCATCAGTAACAGGCCATAAAATCTAAACAGGATGCATGTCCTCTTCATATAGATTTCAAACAAGCATTTTGAGAAGGAAAAATTGAGAAGTTTAAGAACATCTGGACCATCCCACCTTGTATCATGTCACTATAGAGTTTATTTGGTCTTGGTTATGCAATGAAGTATGCAGTGCTGTCCTAATATGGTAAGATCTTACAACAGAAGATGCCCCAATGGTGAGTATTGTAACATAGTTTTATGCCTATAAGCTGTAACTCAATCTAGTGTTTCTTGATGAGAGAAGATAGAATATGCCAGACAAACTTCATTGATGGAATGGAAACAGTTTAAGCTGCTTGTTTTCCACAACAATGTCACATTATAGATTTTCCCACATATTTGTTCATCTTAATTGCAAAATTAACCTTGCCTCCTTTGAACTAGCTGTAATACTCTGTCTGAAGGTCTTGTTCTTCACTGATGAGCTGGTGGAGAGGTTAAGTCATAACGCCTCCTGTGGAAGAATGCAGCAAAAATGTGACTTTGGAAGCATACAGACATTTTCACGTTTTGAAATCAACAGGAAAAATCTTCTGCTTCTGGCACACCTCACAGTAAATGGCATTCTGAAGAAAGACGTTTCCACCTGTATTTACTTGCAAAAATTGAAATATGCAAGTCCAGCGAAGGTGCCAAAATGTAAATACAGTAGAGGCATAACCCAATTTTTTTGGAAATTCATGGCACCTATTTGTCGTGGGTTGAGCTGGCAAAATGCCAACTGCCCAACCCAGAGTATCAGCCTCCCTCCCCCCTGCCGAGAAAAGGGAGAAAGGAAAAAACCGGGAAACTCAGGTTTAAACTTAAACTAACTATATATATTTATATAGAAAAGAGAAAATTAAAAGCAAACTACAATATAACACACACTTACACAAGTTAGCTATAACAACAATTTTCTACCTCCCACCAAAACCAGATTCCATCACTCTAGATTCATAAAGCATCCCAAAAGACACACAGCAAGGCAAAAGAGAGAGATAACGATAAAATGTTTCTACTTCCCTGAATGAAAACGAAATACAAGTAGCAGCATCATCAGTGAAGGCCCAGGACAGCAGGACAGCAGCTGTGTGTCTTGCCTCTACTGCAGATATGACGGCAACTGAGAAACTCCTCCTACCCTACTGTATTTGTATCTCAGGTTTGCGTCATCTGGTATGAAATATGTCTGTGGTTACTTAAGTCAGGTGATACCTGTCTCTCCTAATCCACGTAGATTCTCTGAGCCTGCTAAACTGAGGACTACCTAAAACTAAAGCCAAAACTACCACACTATTTTACAGTGATTTGGGGCTGTAATATTAAAACTAAAATTTCATGGATAGTCTTAGACTCAAGAATTAGACCCTGTTCATCAAACCCCCATCCACTGAACCTTTCCAGGCCAGAGATAGACATCCAACCCTACCCTGAGCAACTCATTCCAGTGACTCACCACCCTCAGAGTCAAGAATTCTGTCCTCATATCTAATCTAAATCTCTGCTTTCTCAGTTTAAAAGTGTTCCCCCTGTTCTATAATCACCTGCCTATGTAAAAATTAACCCTCCCTCTTTTTTGTAATTTATATTTTCTACACTATCTTTTCATATTTTCTATAAAATAGTCCCCTTTTTAGTACATTCATATTGTCTGAGGTTTTTTCGATTTTGCAAATTTAATTACTGATAATTTTCATAGATCAGATCCTGATCATAGCTTTATAAGGAACTTATACTTGAGACAAGTAGGTTTTTTTAACAGTATTGTGAATATTTACAAATTATTTAAAACATCTTCTGGTAAGTGCATCTTTCCTAGTTTGGAATACCTGTTTGTCTTCTGGAACAGAAGATAATAACTGTGAATGTTAAAAAAATTCTCAGACATGAAGAAAAGCTCTAAGAAGGTATTCTTCACCCTCCAAGCCATAAAATGTATCTATATGAACTGCAATAAAGTTATTCATTGATGCAGTAAGGTCCCAACCCCTGATTTTTAAATAAGAATGTGTGTACTTGAAAAACAAAACAAAGCACGTGCACTACAGGAGTTGCTTTCTGTGTCTGTTGTTTCTCTGACTTATTGACCACTACACTGTATTTTGAAATAAACCAATTGTTCTCCTTCAGAAGGCATTTAAAGAAATAAATTTGGAACAATATGAAATGAAAAAATGGATTAGCCTCTAACCCTCATGAGCAATCAGCCTAAGCCATGAAGCCTGAAATGTGATTATTCACATCATTTTCTAAGCTTGCATAGCAAAAAATTTTAATAACAATTGTAAAACTATCCAATCTTTTGTTAAATCTAGCCATATGACCTCCCACAGAAAGTTGTCTCCACATGTTTATACTCTTGGTTAGGAAAAATCATCTTTTTTTTTTTTTTTTCCCATTAAATTTACAGTTGTTTAATTTTATCACATCCTCCTCTTTCCTATGATACCCTCAAATTTTCTCTCATACCTTTGCCTTTGAAAGTACCATTCTGAAATCACATATGAATTTTTCTAATACAAAGAAAGATTTTTTCTCTCAGTTTGAGTCACAGACTATTTAGATGATTGATTTCAGTGGAGCCTGGATTATATCCTTTTTCAGGGAATATTCAAGAAAACTTCACATAAACATACTTAGCTATCATTTTTGTATCTCAGCTAAGATGACATACAGGGTTGTTACAAATTTAAAACTGACTGGTAAACAGTAGTTTCAACATTCAGATACTCAGATACAGGAAAAAAAAATGGGTTTTCTTTGTTCTGAAGCAGACAAAAACAAAAACAATACAGAAAAGTTGTTGAATCAGTTCATGGATGTGAGAGATATAAAAAAGTCAAAGGTGGTTTTAAGGTCATTTAATATCTCAGTTCTTTGCTTCACAGAAGAAATTACAATATTTTATCCTTTTTAGTATGCTCAGTAAATTCAACCATGTTAAGTCTATTTCTGTCCTTACTTGAAGAAAAGGAAATAGCCAGATCCTGTTAGTCACCCAGCTAACGCCAAGCTGAGCATGACTGAGTGCCTCCACAGTGCACCAGAAAGTGATGTGACTACAGTTAAATCATTTATATAGTCTTTATTTCTGTCTCGATGAATGACATTTATTTCAGTGACACAGGGAATAAAATGAGTTTTCTGGTTAAAACAGGCTGACATGTGCTAGTAGAACCAAAATCTAGACAGACAGGGATAAATATTGGACCCATGAATGAAAAGTCCCACCAGATTTGGTAGGATCCTGCCAGTGTAAAGGTAGTACATTTAACATAATAAGCTTTCTGTGTTGGTGCAGAGTTTTAAATGATTCTTTATGGAGGAGATTTGCAGAAATATTGTTGAAATTGCTACCAGTTCAATCGCTCTGTAAATGTGACTGTCCCAATGCATGCTCTTAGTCTGTGGCAATTGAATTACAATGTGAGCCAATTTGATTCTCTTTCACTAAAGAAAATTAATTCTTATGGCCTTGAAACTGCTGACTGCTATGCTGTAAAGTCCTAGCAATGTCTTTTCATCTTTGAGATGAAATTTAAATAAAATTACCTAAATAATGAGAAAGGCACAGTCCTGAAATAAGTAATTGTTCTTTTTCTCTTCCTGTCTCTTGCTTATTCTTTTTCTTTATATCAACATATTTAGTTACCCATCTTATACAAATATAGCTACACCTGAATGGAGTAGTAGGTGATTGCTGCAGTTGATGTGTCTCTTGGGCCCTTGGTTGAGAGATTAGATTCGTATAAACCTTTCTCTGTGGCAGCTCAATGGACTGCTAGACTGTCACCTCCTGGGAGGGAAAACTGCTCCACCTCAACATGGGATATGGACAAATCTGAAATACATGCCCAGACCAAGGAGCTCAAAATTAATAAGCCTTTTGGCTCTATCTGCTTAATCAAGCAGACTTCAAGTGTCAAGACATAAATTAAAGATAATGAAGAAATTTTATTATTTAAAATACCATAATTGCTTTAAGGCTGATGTTGCTTTGGTAATAAAACCTTGATATTTTGAAGACTTTATTGCTTGACTCAGATTGTGAAAACACAAGGTATCAATTGCTGGTTTATTTGAAGAGATGGTCCACTGTGGGGTGCTAAAAATATGCAACTTGTGTTCTGAATGATTTTGAAAATGGAACCATCAGACCATGAAATAGTTTGTGAAGGTGAATTTTACCTTCCATGGAACAAATTGTTTCTGTAGGTGCCTAGATCAATAAACTTTACTGAACATTTTTACAGCCAGGCTATGGAGACTAGGGAATACTTTTAGATGTGTAGTGATGAAATCTACTTGTTTAGACCCAATGTTCCAGCACTCTGAATTTTATCCATGTCCTCTGTAGTCACTGTGAATTTACATTAATTATTACCCTTAAGACTATCAAAGGTTCAATAAATTCTCATTCTATGTGATTAAAATCTCACTGATTGGTAACTGCATAAGATAATTTTGAGCTTAAAGAAGGTAGAAGACACAAAATGAAGCCTACTAATTGTTCTGGAAAAGGTTAGATTAGAAGTTAATGATTCATTGTTCACAACCTTTTTGTTTCACCAAAGCTATTGTTCAGAAATAAACATGCCCAGCCTGACTAGGATGCTTGCTGAAACCTGTGATTCTTGGTGGTGTTTTGATTCTGATGCTAGCAGTGAATCATTATAAGCAAATTTCTAAACTTTGAGAGAATACAAATGAGTTTATGACAAATGTGTTTTCTTTTTAATTAAAAAATTCTTACTAATACTTTTTAACAGATTCACATATACTATTTTTCTTTCTGTTTATACAATACGCTGAATAATAAAAAAACCCAAAAAAACAAAAAAACCCCCAACCCACACTAAACTAACCTCTTCCCCTTTTTAAGGGGAGAAATGGATGATACTCTTCCAAATATTACCCTGAGAAGTAAGTGAATTGGGTGGCTTTAATGGAGTGTACTTGTCACAGCAAAATTTCTAATTCATCTTCAGTAACCTGTAGCTATGGTCATCTTTCCAAGTGCCAAACTAAGAGCAAGCAAGCTGACTTGTCATTTAGATGCTGAATCTTGAAAATTTTCTTCTATGAGCATCATACGCTGGAAAACTTCTTTTCAAGACCACGTAAGCAAGTTTAGCCAGCCAAAACAGAAAATAAAGTGAGTTAATGGCATTGGTTCACCTATAGAGTAGTCAACTTTACTTGATTTCTTTGCTGTTAACTGCAGACATTCCCAATTTCTTTCTCATTAAATGCTGTGAATCTGAATTACCCCAAGGTATTCTTGCTTTATTTTTTTAAGGAACATTTAGAAAAAAAGCCATGATCAAAATAAAGGAGATGCTTGAATATAATTCTCTCCCTCCCTATTATTTATTATTTTGTTTGTAATTATTCATGTGTGTATTTATATGTTATATACAATTATACTATTTTGTGTTTAAGTTTCAGATAGTAGATTATTATTTCAGGAAGAACTTAATATATTTCCTGTATTTTAAGTTGTTCATCTATGTCTACTGAAAATTATGAAACTAATGTTATAGTTTAGTATTATTTAACTATAAAAACAGAATATTGGGAAAATGCAGTTAAGTAGTTCTATCAAAATACCCCACATATTATTACTTTCCATAATCTGATAATTTTTCTTTCATGTTATTGATAACCTGTCATAACATAAGGCAATAGAGCCAGTGAGTGGTTGAGAAAACTGCTGTTGAAAAAACTGCTGTTGAAAATTAATCACTTCTGAGAAGTCATGTGTGCTCAAAGACCACAGCATTAGTTTTAGCTAGCCCAAATTCAGAATTGAGCACCCATGGTATTTTCCAGTACATTTGACTGAACCCTTTATGTTTTGACACACTATCGTTTAAACCAAGGTCTGTATGTATATCAGAGTTTCAAAGCCATCCTTCAGGCTTTAGTTACCTATTCCAAGGGCTTAAACCCCCTGGGCACTGAGTGAACAAATAGTCTTTGGTATTCCACTGATTTCTGACTAAATAGAGTCTACCACCCTCCTTTGGAAGCACGCTTTATACTTTCATAACCTTGTGAGTCCATGGCTCAGTAAAACCTGGATATATGATATTCTGGTACACACATTATTCAGGGTAGCCTGAGCAGTACAGAAATTGAGAAGAGTAAAGGAAGTATATTCATAAATAGGCAAGTATATAAGGGCATAGTATATTCATAGACAAGTGCAAGTACATTCATAAACACTGAAGTGCTATTTGACTCTTGAAAGTTCATGTAAGCAGCTTCATGGGGTTCCATATGTACTACTTCTCAATGATTTCCAGATTTTTGTGAATATATTGTAAATGGTATATAAAGTGAAGTCCTGCTACATTCGGTTTTGTTTTACCTTGGATACTTCTAGAATGCTGCATAACAATATGATACACTCTTAGCACTTAGGTGATACATTGATAATCTATAAGAATTTAGATTTGCAAGCAGAAGACTGCTGAATGTTAAGAATAATGGTCACAAGTTTAATAAGAAATGTTGAAACAAGTGGAAAAACACTGCTGCTTGAATCAAAATGACCTCTTCAGAAAAAAAGAAAATCTTCAAAGGACACAGGCAGTGTCCAAATTTTAATAGAATGAATGCTTTACAATATGTCGTAGAAAACATCAAACACACACTGAAAAATCAATTTTACTGTTTTGTTAAGTAACATACAGTGTTAGTAAGATTATTAGTCTAATATTAACCATTTTGAGAACACACTCGAAGATTTTTAGGAGAAAAAACCCCAACACCTTAAATGAATAAAGCTTTTTAACCAGGACCTAGGCTGAAAACTGATTTATCGATCAAATTATGATAGTGTGATAAATTCTATCCTTTTATTATTCATACTGGCCTGATATAAATAAACAAGGTTTATCCTTGTTTTATTTCTAATTGGATATAGGTAAGCCTTTTTCACTTCATTTCAAATCAAGAAAAGGAGCTTTGTTACCCATTACAAGAAGTTTCAAATACATAGAATAAGACAGGTCAGAGAATATGAATTATACTTACAGTATTCTGTCAGTCTACCCAGAGATCACAAGAAGATCCAAATGCTGTATTACATTGATTCTGTTGAAATCCATGAAAGACCACATCTTAATAATGTATCTACAGATTTGAAGCAAGGAAAATTACAGACAATCTCCAAACAATAATCTCTGGCCCAAAAAACACCTTTCCAAAGGTGACATTTCCAACTTGAAATCTGTTCCTGCAGGCAGGCTGGCAAGTGACAGATTGTTATTTGAACAAAGGAAAGTGCAAAGTCCTGCACCCTGGGAGGAACAACATCAGGCAACTAGTGTTGTAGTACATCTGGAAAGTAACTTGACAGAAAAGAACCTGAGGATCCCTGTGAACACTAAATTGAACATGAGCCAGAAATGTGCCCTTGAGGGAAAAAAAGGGAAATCTGTGTCACAGACTGCTTTAGACAAAGCACGGCTGGCAGATCCCCTCTATTCAGCACTTGTGACCCTCAACTCAAGCACTGTGTCCAGTTCTGGGCTCCCCAGTATGAGAAATACAGAGATGCTGGACACAGTCCAGTGAAGGGTAACAAAGATGGAACATCTCTCCTTATGAGGAAAGGCTGAGAGAGGTGGGACTGTTTAGTCTAGAGAATCTACTTAGGGTGGATCTTATCAATGTGTATAAATACCTTTTGGAGAGCACAAAGAAGATGGAGCCAGGCTCTTTTCAGTGGTGTCCAGTAACAGGACAAGAGGTCATGGGCACAAACTGAAACACAGGACTTTCCCTCTGAACATCAGAAAACACTTCTGCTGTGAGGGTGACTGAGAACTGGCACAGGCTGCCCCTGTCCAGAGTGTTTGTGGAGTCTCCATCTTTGGAGAGAATTCAAAAGCTATCTGGAGATAGTATTGGGAAATCAGTCCTAGATGTTTCTGCTTGAGCTTGAGGATTAGACAAGATGACCTCCAGAGATCTCTTCCAATCTTAACTATTCTGTGATTCTTTAAGACTACACTGTTAATTAAGCTATTTATGGTAATTTCCCAAAAGGGCTTATCTGAATGTCTCTGATCAGGTAAAAACTGAAAATTTTCTTAGTTCAGGCTTATGTAGATCAGATAATGTGCTTTCCTTCTACATATCTCATCATTTATATGTAAATTATGGAAGTCAGTAAGACTGATTTTATTTACCAGGAGCAACAGTGTTGCTCATGTAAATTACCCTCATGGAAAACACAAAATTACACAAGTATTGATCCTTTAAGAAGCCATTCAAAAGAGGTTGTCTTCCATTAAGTTTATGAGAGTCACAGATAAAAGCTTGCTATACAGTATCTGTCTGTGTACTTTCCATCAAAGACAGCAGCTCATATATCTTATTTTTTTTGTATTTTAGTTTGCTATAGTAATTTTCTCAGACATCTGCTAGCCTAGTGCAAGGATCTTCCTCCAACCTGGCTATAATTACTATCAGCTTGAGGGGGAAGGAGGAAAAAAAAAAAAAAAGGCAGCTTTTTTTTAAGCACCTATCTGTAAGAAAGAAAAGAATTATTTACCCAAGTGAGATATGAAGATACTGGCTTAATTATTACCAGGTTTTCACATTTGGAAACTATAAAAATGAACACACATCTGTTTTAAAGCCTTAATATTAAGTAGCAGAAGAAATTCTTGCAGCACTCAAACTTTTTTACATTCTGGCTTTTCCAAAATTCCAGATATAAAACATCTTAATTTTCTCATATTGTTATTGAAATGGATTTGAAGTTTCTTATCTTTTTTTTTTTTTTAACCCTTTTTCTCCTTATGTTTTCCACTTTCAGTCTGTGACATGTTTGTGTTTGTTAACACCCAACCCTTGGCTTTAAACCAGGATTTTTCATATCCAGGAAGACAAGATTATTTGGCAAAGAACTGCTCTTAAGATTAAATTGAGACTGTCCTGTTCAAACCCTTTCTGTATATGATGGAAATCCATCATTTTAGTTGCACCTGTTTATTTCCAAGGTAGATTTCCATGTTTTCTTATCATGGAATGCTTTGGATTTCACCCTTTCTTTTGTTTAAAAATTAAGGAAGCTGGAGTAACTTAACCCCCTCAAATTCTAGGGATGATAATTAAGAATAGAAGGAGATTATTTAGACATGGATTGTTTTGTCTTGGCTTTATTTTTCTGTTCCTCTTCCCATTAATTTATTTAATACATTATTTATTTGAGTCCACTGATTACCACCAACTAATTAATATAACCATATAATTAGTAACTTCATTATGAGAATGTACATTATCTGCTCTGCAAAGATTACAGCCACACCCCCCTCATTTGATTAAAAAACATCTTCATCCTTTAAATGGACTAAACAATGTCTTCATTTCCATGAATATAAAGTTTTGACGCTGTCAAAATAAGAATGCATTAATCCTAATGCCCCATTTCTTTATGATGTTGCTTATCTTTCCGTTTCAGAAGACCCATGAATCACTTGTATTTATCTCCAATACAAAAGACTCCTTTAAATCCAAGGAAGAGTTGCTCTATTTTGACTTAAAAGAGAAATTTAGATCTTGGTCAGCACAAAGCAATTTCCTGAAAGATTCCACAGTTATTAGATTTGAAGTAACCCTGTATTGGCTTTTAAGGCAGTATTTGAAGGATTTATCCACCAATTAAATACGCTGAAGCATGCATATTTGTCTTTTCAGACAATACAGTTATTATTTATTTACATTTAGGTAATCAAATAAGATTCAGTCTTTTGGAAGATTTATTTATACAAAATGTGTTGCTGCCCTATTCTGTGCTTCATGGAGTAGTTTTGCATATCTTTGAAAGCATGTCTGACCAATGACAGACCAATGTTGGGCTAGAGAAAGAGGAAGATGGGATGCTCATCATATATATGTTGAACTGAATTAGCAGATGCTTTCTCATCGTGAGGCGAACCTATTTTAGCAACCTGTGTCAAATGATCTATAACACAAACCCTGGACTTGGAATTTATTGTATTCTTGAAAGGTATTCCATTTTTCATATAGTAAGTACATAGCTCGTGTTTGCCAAGTGCAGGAGCAAAGGGGAAGAGTCAAGATTTCATGGGAATCTATTGGAACTCTTGAAAAAATATTCTACTGAAATCCACAGAAGTCCCAAGTATTACACCCAGCAATACAGCAAATTAATTGAATAAGCACAGTGATTCATATCATTGAATGACATGGCCTGAGCAATGAAATACTTACATTTGTATTAAGACATTTATTGAATTGCACAATGACAAAAGACTTGAAAATAAAATTAAAAAAAAAAAAAAAGAAGAAGATTGGCATAGAAGGTTGGAGAAAAGCAGAAATACTATATTTGTCTCTGGAATTCAGCTTGACTATTCAGTGTTCCTACAAGAGAAACCTTTGCACCAGAAATTTGTTGTGCAGACCCAAAGATGAACAGATTTGCAGTCACACTTGGACTAACAGAAATCACACTGCATTCCCATAATAGTGCCTAAGATAGGAAGCAGGTCCTGCTTTAGAAATTGAACAATTCTTTCTTTGCTTAGGATTTTATTTGTTTATTTTGTCTTCTCATGTAATGCATGCCAGTTTCTTGTTTGTAATTTTTCATTTATTAAGCTTTCACTCTGGATTTGTCACTCTTAACCTCACAACAAGTGTCTAAAGTTTTTATTGAGTAGCTCTTCTTATAAATTCAGCAGCTCTATGTCATTGAAAAGTTAAAATTACTAATAACATATATTTTTCTATACAAAGGCAATACAGTTCACACAGACATATCTCTTGTTTTCTTAATTTTCTGCCGGATTTGCTTAGCTATAGATTGAAATGGTCTGGTTTTCACTTTAAACCATTTTATAAGTGGACTGAGAAGTCTCTATTAACAACATTGTTTTCCCATCTAGATACACACTGTGATTAGATTTCCTCTTACTAATGTTAGGATAAACAAATTTAGGTTCTTAAGTCTTTCCTGTAATGCACATTTTTAAGCCCTTTAATCAATCTCATGCTTATTCTTTGAGTTCTCTCCAAGCAATCAACATCTTTCTAGACCTCCAAAAGGGGAATAAAACTTTGCAATTGAAGTTGCATGATTGTCAAATACAAAGGCAATGTATCCTTCCCAATTGATAGTCCTCTGTTTAAACATCCAAGGTTTCCTTACCCTTTCAGCTATAGATCTTTGGCTTATTATCTACTATGACTTTTTAAATCCCTGACAGAACTGTTGCCTTTCTGGGTAGACTTCTTGCTTTACAGCTCATCATATTAAGACAGAAATTGTATATTTATGCCTATATTATGAAGCTGTCTGGATTACTCTGGTTTGTGGGGCTTTTCCCCTCCTCTTTCTTCCTCTTTACCTGCATCTTTTGTAATCCATTAGTCATTTACTAACTTTAGCAGCAAGAATATATCAGGTTTTCCCCCAGTACAAGAATTAAACAACTGAGTATATAAATGGACTCACAGAAAGTGCACCTGTTTCAGGGTGCTTCCTTATTAAAAATTAATTTTTTTAAAAAAAATATCAGCCAGTTTATAATATTTTTAATATACACCATGTAGGTTTTGTATCAAATGACATAATTATGAGAAAAGCACAGGATATGAGTTATTTAGGAAGGAGAATGCAACTTTTTTTGTTTGCTTTTTTGCCACACATAGAGCATTTGTTTCTCTTTATTAATTAGTCAAAGAAGCACCTGGGAAAAATCACCCAAAGTCACACCATGTGTGGCAGACAGATTTCTGCTTCTAGTTCATTTGTGGCTTAAAGATTTGTGATAACAGTTTTACATGACCCAGGGTGAACCTCCATTAACTGATTTCCTGGAGGAGTAATTAAAAGGAAATGATTTGCTTTTCTGGTCTCTACTTGGAGTTTTCCTTAAGTCTCAAAGGTGAAATGAATAAAAGTGGAGGAAAAATACGCAAAGCTAAAAATAACACAGAATCACACAATTTCTTTAGTATTTGGTGTGTATGTAATTTTATGAGATGGAATTAAGTAGTACCATAGTTAAACTCATTGAATCCCCATTGGAATATTTGGCAAAGAGAACAAAACAGTTTCTAAGTCTAGAATATATATTTTTTTTTCAGATCTTGACCTTCCAATTTAACATGAAGAGTGCCTTTGTTTCAAAGTAAAACGCTATTATGACTTTAAAGATTTCTTCTTTTATGGCACCTTCAGTCTAACAGAGCTTATTCTAGTTTCCAGAAAATGCGACTAGGTTACTGTTCTCTAGACTTTTTACTAGATTTTGGGAAATTATTTTTATTTGCTTTCATTTATCTGGTGCACCTCACTTGCTCCTTCTGCTCCTATGTGAGGATAATTGTACTCTATATGAGTGCATGTGGTGCATATACATGTGTGTTTCCCTTCTCCCATGTTCTGAGCTCTGCCTACGATCTATTATCTGGAGAGAAACTTAAGAAGCTATATTATAGTCAGGAAGCAGGAACCGGCTTTTGATAAAAGGCTTCCTTTTTCTCCTCTACAATACATCTGGGGCCTTTCACAGTCGATTACTGTGACTTCAGCTTAATGCAGTATTGACATACAACTGAGAACTTTAACAACATTTTACCACTGAAAAAAAAAAAAAATTGCTAACAGCAGGGATATTAATTAGCAACAGGTGGCCTGCTTTGGTTAATTACTAGTCCAAAACTTCCCTAAGATTGTGACTCTTTTTTTGTGGAGGTTTGCTTAGAAAATGGTTCAAAAGCCAGAGAAACAGCTTGCCAGCAAGACATGCTGCTGCAGAGCTGGTTTTGCCTGAAACTCCCGGAGGATCATATGGGCACAAATTCTGCAGGACTGAAGAGTTCTTTTATGTTTATTTTGCCACACAGACATGAATGTATTTACAAGGAAAGGTTCACACTGCTGATTTTAATCACTTGACTTCAGCCAGAAAATTTTCTAGTCACATAGATATAGTCCCACAATATAGATTAAAAATAGGAAAGTATGATGTCTAAAAGAGAGAAAAGTAAAGAAGAAAACATAATTTTTGCATTAAATACTCACAGTGTTTTTACACTTCCACCTTTTTTCTAAAGAGCTAGACATTTGGGGGATTTTTAGTTTATATGTATCCTCATCTTTTTTTTGCAAAATAGAAGAAAATGGACCTAATACCATTAAAAACCCGTTTGTATTAAAAATATTACAAAGAAGCTAATATGGAGTTCTTACATACAATTTATGATCAAGTTATCAGCATCACTGTTGCTGTTTGAGACTATGTCATTTAAGTTCTTCCTAAAACATGCAGATCTGGGGAGATGTTGTGCATCACCCTCATTCAGGATTAAAAATAATATTCTAAATCATACAATTCAATTAAGGGTGTCTGGGATTAGAGAACATTTGATTTTTACTTTAATGGGATATATAAACATAAATATGTTTTGGAAGATGGAGAAAAAAACCCATGCCTGAAAAACCAACAAGATAATATGTCCAGGTAAGTATTACTAGATAATATATAAAGAGTTAGTTGATGTTAGAAGTAATTTGAAGTATATAAAATTTAGAATTAGCAAAAGAAGTAAAGGTTTTAATGTAGGAGGCAGTAAATCCAGGCTTAATACCACAAATATTACTTAATATGTAGAAATGGGCTGCAAAAGAAGACAAAGAAATGGATGGAACTTATACAGTTAGAAAATATACATCGTAGAATAATACTGAATCAGCAGTAGACTGTAGGAGTAGTTGTATCAAATTCAATTCCATTCCTACTTCAAAGGGACTACACATATGTAATATTAAGTGTGTGCTATATTAAGTGTGCATTCAAGTGCTTTGTTGAACCAGATCAGACTGTTCAGTCCATGTGGGCTTATGTCTTGCCTCATTAAAAGGGACAGAACTTGCTAATTTGTAAAGGGCTACTGGATGCCAGCAGGGGGAATATTTTTCTGCCACGGTTCTCCCTCTAGTATGGACAGGGAGAAGAGGAAAAGAGGAAATATCACTGTAAACTCCAAAGTAACGTGTGTTGCTATGCATTGCCAAGATTCATTACATGAGCAAAAATTTTTCATGACTGTACAGAAAGTTGTTAGGAACTTCAAAAATAAACTGCGTTTCTCTGTATGCATACTGTTGATTCTTCTATCAAAACTTTTATTTTGGACAATTAAACTGGGAAGTTTATGTCCAAGCTTTACAAATACTTGATTTTATAACATATTTAACAACAGAAAAGGTGGTCCTGATTAATATTAAACTGTCATATTAAAAGATCAGTTGTATTTATGAATTGTGAATCACACCTTTACTCTGCACTACATTTTTTGTTGTTTATTGTAGAATTACTATGTGGCTGACATAACATGTGAAAGTAGATTAGTTTTCCTTCTTACTTCAGATTAAATGTCAGGTCTTACTGGATGCAGAATTCCTATTTCTTTAAGGTCTTCCTTCTAGGCTGTTATAACCAGTTTGTGCAGCCTTATGAACAGGTTCTGATTTTCAGATATTTGGGAACATATGCAATAACATGCTTCATGTACTTCAGCTTCTGCTTCTCCCTTTGTAATAATCAATAGTGAGTTATAACTGTTACAGAAGGAAAGGCTGGATGTGTTAAGGAAAGGAACAGTTAAGGTCTTTGTTGGAACTTTCCTTGCCTGTCTAAGCAAAACAGGTATGTAGCGCACTAGGAGGATCTTTCATGTCGCTCTGTTTCTAAACTGTGAATCCCATTTTTTGGCTTCTTTTACAGCACAATCTTCAAGGAAATAGTTTCTTTTTATTGTCGTTGATCTGTCTTATACCAAGAAACTAATCATTCAAAGAATAGAACATAGTAAACACAAAAACAAATTTCACAGAATTCACATGATCTTTGAAAATGCAAGAAGTATTATATTTCTTCCCATCAGTTTGGGCGCCTGAGTGCATAAAAAATAAAGCTTTTCTTATCTCAGACTTTGGTTCATATCTCTGAGGTGTAATTTGTGGTTGACACTCAGTTTCTAGAGGATTTTATTTCACATCTGTGGTTGAGAAAAAAAACAGAATTTAACTGAACAGCTAGTGAAAGAGAAAGTGATCATTCTATATTAGGTCAAGATTATCAGAGAGGTATTAATTAAAATCCCAGATGAACAAGGAGTTTAAGTTTATACATAAGCACATCACTCTTCTGCAAAGCACTCACTGTGGCATTTAAACATATGTCTAAAGTTAAAAAGTTTAAGTACTTTATTGAATGTATCATGCCTACTAAATAAATGTCTGTGTTGTCTGAGATGGTTTTAACCTCAGACATTTTTGAAAAGTAGTGTCAGCCTTTCTAGTTTGTTACCCCACCACTGTGTGGGCTGCAAAATTACTAATGCAGCAATTTTTATTCTTAAAAAGGCTTGATCTTTCTTCATCAACTGCAAAATAAAAATACAGCCACACTCTGGGACCTCTGACGTATTCTTCCCTTTTCCTGGAATGTAATTCCTGTCTTATTTATTTGTGTCTCCCACAGTTGCTGAACTTATATGATCCTGAGAAGGAATGAGATTTCTAAATCCCTTCAGCATACAGGCTGCTCCTTCAAAATATATAAATAAATATACCATAGTTCTGCAATGGTATATTTCTGAGCTTTCTGATGAACTGAATTCAGCAATCAATGTGATAACTCTTCACTGTAGGTTTTATTTAATTGAACTTATACAAGTCATCAATTTTGTAAAATTATTATAATTCAGGGAAGCAGATTCCTCAAGCACCTTATTATTTTAAGTAATATTTTATCAAACCCAACAGAATGTGAAACTCTTGCAATTTGAGATCTGTGCTTTGTAAGGACTTATGTGAGAAATATTTTCTTACAGCCTTATATAATTGTCCTGAATTAGCAGTCATAGACCTCTGTCTTTAACCTTTATGTCCTTTCATGAACTGTTTGTGGTCATATTTTAAGGATATTGGTCCATAAAATAATTGTTATATCAAGGATCTCTAATTTATCTGTGAAACTGCTATGTAGAAGTCAAAGAACCTAGGAGGCTTAGTAACCTATTAAAGACTAAAATACAACTGGTAGAAGGGTTAAATGTGATCCATCTGTTTGCATACGAGATATACAAATGGATAGGGTGAACAGCATTAATTAATTAAGTCAGCATTAATTAAATGTTAATGCTGACTTTGCACATGATGGGAAAAATTCAATGGAGTGCACCTTTCAGCAGTCTAAACTTGGCACAAGAACATTACTATCAAAAATTTATATCTGAATAAAAGACTTTGAGTAGAAAAATATCCCAAATCTAATGTGTATCTTCCTTTAACCATATCATCCTTCTCAACACTGCTTAAAGACTACAATAACCACTTCAAAGCACTGCCCTTCACACTTACCAGTGGAAAGACATTCACGTGTTTGGCATCAGCTTAAATATGAGGCAGTTTCTCAGATCAAGGTGGTTACAGTCTTTGTAGAACTGTAAAACATTGTACATGAACAATATCTGCATCATATGAAATTATGCAAACTTACAACAAATTTATGAAACTGGCTGAAGTTTAGCTAAAATAAATGAATTTTTTTCATAATTGCATAAATTTATATCTGTTTTGGAGACAGCCTTGTGAGTGGCTTGTGAGTGGCAGGTGTGACCTCCGTGAGGAGAGAATGGGGCTCCCTTAAACTGGATAGAGCTGGTTCCAGCTGTCTACAGAGGACCTACCACTCAGCCCAGCTGAATCTACCAGCCAAGATGGTGATATATCTGGGAAAACAGGTTTAGGAAAGAGCAATAACACCAGAAAGTGGAGAGGTGGAAGAAAAAAGGGTGAAGAACAAACCTGCAGACACCAAGGCCAAGGGAGTGGAAAAAGATGTTCTGGGTGCTGGAGTAGAGATTTACCTACAGCTCATGAAGGACACTATAATGGAAAAGGTTATTCCTCTGCAGCCCATAAAGGACTGTATTGCAGCGGATGTTCATGGAAGAACTCATGGACCCCATGCTGCTGCCTTTGGAAAGTCCAGGAAGGAGAAGGTCCCTGGCCAGGGGAGAGGAGTCCATGCAGGCAGCAGCAAAAAGTGTGAGGAGGAAGATAAGGCAGAGACAAATGGTTATTAACTGACCAAATCTCCATTTCTCATTCCTCATTTCTCTGAAAATGCTCAGGGTGCAAGAGGAGGTAAAGTATTTGAGAATTAAGTTGAATCTGGGAAAAGAGGCAGAGTGGTGTAAAGGTTTTGGTTTAACTTTTTTCTTTGTTTCCTACCATCTAAATCTTTAATTGACAATAAGTTATCCTGCAAGTCTGTTTTGCTTGTGACAGTAATAGGTAAATTATATCCATGCTTTCTCTTGACCTATGAGTGTTTCTGTTCTATTTTCTACCTCTTTTCTGTTGAAGCGAAGGAACAGGAGAGCAGCTGGGTGGGAGTCTGGCTATAGAGCAAGAACAGCTCACCACAGAGGTGAAGATTGTTGTGACCTTTATACATTAGCTCTAGGACTGAGAACTGAAATCTTGTTTCTTTCTTGGCAATCCAACTTGCTACTATTTTCCTCTTTCTGGTTGTCTCTTGCAGAGATTCAACTATGAGAAACATAATAAAGTCCTACACAGAATATGTCAAAACACAACTACTCTCTGGATCTTTTTCCTAATGTCATTAATTTATTATTAACCATTGCATTTCATGCTCTGATTACTCAGATAAAACAAAGCTAATATTAAATTCAGTGGAATACATTTATCCTTGCAATGGCTGTGTCCCCTTACCAGAGGGACAAAAATCTGTTAAAGAAATCTACTCTATGAGAGGCATAGTTTTATAAGATGTATTCATTCTTTAATATGACCATCAGAATCAATTAAGTTTATATTGAATAATACAATTAGCAAAAAACAACTAAGGTTTAAGGCAAATTTATAATTGATGACAATTGTAATTATTTAATAACTGTAAAGACCTAATTATGTTGTTAAAACAATTACAATCAGGTACCAATCCTAACACCTGTATCAGATGCTTTAAGGTCCTGTTTTTCTTTGGGAATAAAGTTGAACTAAGTGAATATTTGAAAACTAAGAACCAATATTTTCTGACCACAGAGCTTCCTGGACAAAACTTCCTTTAGAGAACAGCACTGCTCAGAATATAATAGATACAAAAATTAATCATGAAAAAGTCATGACAAATTATAAGCATGATAGATAAACTCAGTAGACAATCTGCAACACTAAGTTAAAATCTGATATGATAGATGGCATCTTTTTGTATGCTATAATTTTTTCATTCCCTAATTACCTCCTCCAACTGTGTGGTTTTTTTTCTGTTAAAAGTCTAGACTTAGCAAACAGAAATGTGTTGCACAGAGCTAACCTGCCTTTTTTTGGGAAGTGATTGCACTTTGCCAAAGTGGGATGAGTACTTGGACCCAGGAGAAGAATCCAGGAAAAAGAGGGGTCGGGTAAGAACATGATTGTATGGGGCAGGAAGGCAGCAGCAACAGACCCTCAGAGGCTCCTTCAAAGAGCATGGCTCAAATATGCAGCCAAGACTCAGACGATAACGAATAGAAGGAAACTTGTTCTAGGTATGCAAAGTAGAAATACTGTGTTCCAGGAAGCCATTAGAAAGGGTTTGAAAAAAGACCAAAACTGAAGAAAAGAATATGTCTTACCTACAGAGATATCCAATAGACACAGGTGAATCCTACAGAAATTCTTAAATGTGTGACATTTTCAGTGTCTTCATAATAAAGACTTTCTGAGATAGATCAGAGATCATAAAATAGCAGGAAAACTCTGAAAATTCAGAATTAGATCTGACTTTCTGTTCCTTCACATTATATCAAGAAAATAAACTCAAATAATCTACAAGAGTAGATAATGATATTGCTGGTATTTTATGGAAGAAGTTACAATTATTATTTCTTAATCATTGAGAAGGAAATAATAAAATTTATGCATTTGCTAGCAACATTCTGTGAGTTTTTGGATGGAAGCAAGTAATAGAAAAGGTTTTACTGAAAGAAAGCATTTATGAGCTTCATTTGTAAATCTACCTGTCTTTTCTGAATTTTTATATTTTTCTTTATCCTCTTCAAGGGGGAAAACAAACAAAGAAAAAACACCCACATAATATATGCTAGGAAGTAATTTCCCAATGCATCACAATTTGATTTAGACATTAAATCACCTTCTTTTTCTATATGTACTTCTGTTCACCTCCTTACTGACAGTCAAAGAGATTTGCAAATCTTTGTGAATTCCAGGAAAGCATCCAAGTAATTTCTTGACTCAGGCTGCTGGCCAATATTCTTCTTGTTTTCAGCAAACAAAAACAGATAAAAAAGGGAAAGTGTGTTGAAAATTCTAGAGACAATATAATGAGTTAGAAATTTTAGGCTGCATTTAACACATTTTTTTAAATTATGCATTAAAGAAAATTGATTAGCTTATTCCTGTTAAAGCTTTCCTTGGAGTAGTCTGCCAACCTTTTCCTGTATATATGAATTTCCATCAGCTTTTTCTTTACTTAGGTCACATTTATAGTCCTAAGAAAGAAAGAATGCTCTTGTGATGAAGAAATTGGCAAAGGGGGCTGGATTATGTTCTTGGCTTAGCTAGTGGCTTTTCTTATGGCACCAGATAAGTTACTTAAGGCGAGATTCAAGAAAACACTTCACTCATAAACAACAATGCCAGTGTATATTCCCAGCAGAAAAACACAGAAATTGTCTCTAGCCCGCTTAGGCACTTTAAGTATTGTAAACACCTAGTCTTAAGTGTCAGAGGTTGTACAATGAACATGTCAAGATGCATTCCTGTTGTACTTTTTATTTGTTTGTTTTTTGTGTTGAGTATATTGGTGGCAAATTTTCTTCCTAAGGCATTCTTGAATTTAAAGACAGGGTTCTTCATTGTTATATGCTGAAGAACTTCTCTGAACGTCTTTTAAAACTCACACTCACTGTTGAAACAGAGTTCAATTGTAAACAATGAGCTCATGCTACTTAATTTCCCACTGAATCACAGGTGAGAGGTCTCTCTCCTTCAGGAAGGGCTATAAATCTGGGTCTTGGCCTTTTGCAGCCTCTAAGATCTGCAATTGCCTGCCACTTCAGAGGGTGGCCTAACTACCATGCAGAAGGTTATTCTCGAAGAAAACATTCTTCCCACTTGTCTGCTGATGCTAGGACACTTGATAGTCAGAACATGGCCAAAGAGAAACCTCAGAGAAAGTGCTGGGCTAGTATGTGGGTAATATGCAAATACAATGCATTTTGTATTTGTGATTTAAATTCAAAGTACAGAGCTGTTCTGTGTTAGGTCAACAATTTTTTTTTTTTAACTCATTCTCTTAATCTTCAGGATGGAAATAACTTTGTTATATCTGTTTAAAGTATTGAACTAGTTAAAATTTGTAATATACTTTTATTAATTGAAAAATTATGATGTAGCTTAGAAAATAAAATGTGTCTTTGAAGCCTATTGACTTTCTGAAAATTTCTATTATTCATAACATTTTTATGACCATTCAATTTTTTTTTCCCCTTTCAAATCAACGGTACATTGTGTGGTCTCTGTTTTTTGTTTAGATGGGAATTTTTAAAATCAAAATCTTCTGTGAGGATTTCAGGTAGGCTTGGTCTTTCTGGTTTGTGTTTTTGTTCTGGTTTTGGTTTGGTTTTTTTGTTTTGGGTTTTTTTTTCTTTTTCGTCAGATCCTTGAAATGCAAACAACCTTGACATATGGAGATTTCTATCACAGGAAAATCAGAGAATTTTAAATGTATATTGTGTTCCTCTAGTATCAGTAATTTTTCATTCTGACCTTCCTGATCACATGTCATGGCAATGATTTTTATTATTTGATTCTCTGACACTTCTTGTCTTAGGTACAGTAACCTGTGATTACGAAGTAATTATATCATGGTTATATATATAAATATACATACATATATATATATATATGCTCGTCTGTAAACCTTGTACTCAGTGTCCAGAACTGGACACTGTTTTTGAATTTCTGATATTGACAACTAGATGTAAATTTTGCTCTCTGTGATTCAAAACAATACAGCAAACAATTATCTCTGTAGTCTGTCTTGAATGTAGGCAGAAAATATAGCATGATTATAACTCTCAATAAGTTTACCCGGACAGCTCATGGACAGCACAGGTGTATGAGTGAAGTATGAATACAGTGAGAAAGGGTGATACAAACAACAGGATGATCATTACAGCTATCTTTTCCAAAAGAAGCATGTTGGTATTTCTGTTGCAAGTTAGTATCCACTGAATAGCAATATATAAGTGAATCACACTTCAGTCAATGAGGCTGCCAAACCACAGAGCATTTAAAGTAAAAGGTCAGGGATATCAGTTGTACCAATTACTGAGAAAACTGCCATGTTAACACTGAAGGATTATGTGATCAGAAAGATATTGGTTTGCATTAGTAAAGTAGCGTAATTCCTTTCAAATGAATACCAGCTTCACTCCAATCACCTCTATAAAGGATATTTTAAGTTCCTAAAGAGACGTTTATTAAGCTAGTAAAATATGTTTCATATACAGGTGCCTCCTTACTTCAGGAAAACATAACAAAATACATAACAAAATTGTAGCTGTTTGTCTCTCCACCAAATGGTGATGGGTGAGATTTTTAGATTAAAAATGAGATAATCTGAAGGCTAACAGTTTCCTACTAGGTTAAGTCTTTTTCTACTCTGCTGTGAACTATGCCATGTTGCTACCAGTCTTGTACCAGTTAGCTGAATAATGAGATAGTGTGGAGTCAAACTGGAAAAAAAACCATTCACTTTTCCATTTTCTGCAAGATTAGACCACTGTTGTATTGCTGGTATCACAGAAAAGCAGAAAAGGTGCAAAATAGGCAAGGGAAGTGACTATGAAGCTTCATTCTTGTAGTGTAATGATTCTCAAATTACTTGTTCTTGGTTTTGATAATCTGGATATAAGAAATGAAGTGAAGCAACATTTTTATCAGTTTAAGACAACGTGTTGTATAAAGCAATTCTGAGAAACAAGTCATATCTACTCCAAGACGATGTGCGTTATGCTGGCATCATACTATGCTACAGTTTACATATTGGCAATGACACACTGAAGTTTTGGAAGTATATAAAACACTACATTGCAATATTTATCTAAACATTTTATCTATGCATGTTCTCTACCTCTTGCAATCACGGCTTCACAGACCAGATGTAATATTATTAAGCTTCTATAATGTCCCTTATGCCATTTGTCTTTGTCTTTTCCTTACATGTTTTACTTGGCAAATGTGACTTACTTAAAAAAACAAATGAAACAAAGACATTTTCACCTTTCAAGGAATTTTATATACAATTTGATTTAACTAACTTTCTATCTTCAACAGTATTCTTTTATGCTTGCAAAATCTTTCCTTAGTGATTTATTGCAATTAACTAATTATCCATATTATTTATATTTTTAAAAATCTACCCATTCTTTTGAAACTAATATGAACCCATCTAACATTTGACAGTGATATGAACTTTCTTGCTGTGAATATCTATTCCTATATGAAACATTGCCAGAGCAGGCAGATGGAGATTTTATGTGAAATTTATATGAGTTTCATTTAACTGAATTGTTTGTTATGAAATTATCCAACAAATTTAATCTGTTGTGTTCTTCTAAATTATTTATGACCCAATCATAATTTCTGTAAGCATAATATAATTTTTATTAAATAATTTGTACAAATAAATATTAGCTTTACTATTACTGGACTGATTTCTCAAAGCTACTTTCATCTTGGTCAAATGGCTGTCTTGGAAAACAGGGACAGAGTTAGTCCCTGGGAGTCTAGACTTGGTGATGACAGGAGGTTCTACCAGTCCTAAGGCATGGCACAGAGTGTCAACAAGGCATGGCAAAGAGTGTAGCCTTATAGTGTAGGATGCTTCTTTAGGGGTTTTAGGCAGAGGAACAGGCAGATCACTGCTGATGCACATTGCTCTCTCATGGAAATGCCTTTGTTTTCCATGGGATAAAAAAAGAAAAAGAATTAGACACACATTCAAGTCAGGAAGCATGAGCAAGTGTCATTTTAATCCCCTCATAAAAAAAGTCGAGAAGAGTACACTTTTGCCCTCCAAAAATGAGGTGATTACCTATCCAGATTCTATGTTTAAAATTATTGTTTTAATGTTCCATTTTTAGAAAACCCTGAAAGAAATTATTAATTTTATTATCCTTAATACTTAAAATACAGTTAGAAATCAAATTGAATTTCATTAAAAAAAAATGAGACAGAATAATGAGACAAAATTATGCTAGGAAACTTCCCAACACAATGCCATCCCGCTTACACATGAAGTAACCCTTTAAGATGCAGTGAATAGTATGGAAAATTACTAACTTCATTGTGTGCAGATATTTCACTGTACTTAAAAATGGAATTGAACTTTTGCTTAAATACAGCTTCAATAGTACTTCACTTCTTCAGAAAAAAACCAGTAAATTGAGTATTTTTAAAAACACATTTTATTTTTATTAATTTTTAAGAGCCCTTTAAAAAGTTGTTGGTCTGATTTGTTTGTTTCTCTGTTTCTTTTTTTTTCTTTTTGTTAGAGGAGTGGGGTTTTCTTTCCGATGTCTCTTTATAGAGATTTCCACTATGAAAAGGTTCACCAATGGAATATAAAAAAGCCAACAACCTCTAGTTTTTCTCTAGTCTTAAAGTGAATGATGGCAAGACCTCAAATATTAGAAAGACTTTATGGTTTAGGCAGATTTCTGAGGTGTGATAAAGATGCATTAGACATTTAAAATATCCTAATTATTTCAGAAGCCATACATTTGTTTGATTCCTTGCCATTGTATAGCAGACTCACTTAATAGGAAAGTATCTGAAAACCATGAATTGATCTGACCTAATTTTTTAAAAGTGTGAGACTGAGTGAAAAGCAACTGCTTATCACAGTGCCTATTTCCTTCAATATCCCTAAGAAAGAGCTTTATGAAAATATGTTTAGTAATTTACAGTTGCTATAACAGTACACTTATGTTTCATGAGTGTGACTGTGATGTTTCATGAGTGTGACTGTGAATAAATTTAATCTTTTTACTTCAAAGTAACTATTCAAATAGTGTATTCATTCTAAAATTTGACAAGAAAAAGAGTACATTTTACAACTTTTCAAATACTAAAAAAGGGAGATTTTTTTAAGCCAAGCATGAGAGCTAATTCAGCTCCTATTCCTTTTCTTTTTTTTCTCTCTATCTTCCCTCCCACCCCCCCAATATATAACAAACAAAAAAAAAATCATATGAAACTGTTGCCTCAGAATGGAAAATCATCTGGACGAAGCTTTTTAAAACAGTCTGTCTGCTATGTGTCAGTGTGATATTAGTTAGTTTTAAGCTCAGTCATCTGTGATTTTGAAATCTTTTCCAGTGCTGAAGAAGACACATACATTTTGCAAGCAAACAGAGAAGAATAAACATTTTGCTGTTTGAGGTAAAGTGAGAGGTAATGTTACTGATGGACTGGGAGTAGAGTAGCAAAGAAACTACCAGACTGCTGTAACATTGAAATTTGGACCTATTTTCTTTGAAGTCATTTGCCTGTCTAGAATAGCAAGAGTGAGAATAGCCTCATTTAAAAGTATAACATGTATTTTACATCATCATCTCCATCAGAAAAAGATGTATATTCACCTCTCTATCCATAGATTAGAAGGAGATCCAAATTTATCTGCATACACTACATGCTCAGCTTATGACCTTGGTGTGATGAATTCTGCCCCAAATGGGTACTTTACTGAGGTCAGTGCTGCACATTCTGAAACCGGAATTTCCAAGTGGACAGGGGTGGATTTAGCTTCCAGGATAACAAGGTGTTCTGTTAAAGTTATAAACTAGAAATACATGGTTCAATTTGCTATGTTTTAGCTGAGCAGCAGCCAAGATATACAGTCTCTGCAATGAACATTCAAGTGCATATCTCATATTAGTCTCTCTGATCTTAGCTAGTCTTTGGGATGCTACTGTAGCTATTAAATTAATTGGGTTTTTTCCCCTTATTCATTAGAATGAAGAAGGGACAAGATTGCTATGGAGCAAAAGACCTTGGAAGACATATGTAAGGATAAAACACCCTTTCCAGAAGATTTATGGAAGGGAGATTTGAGCTTGTTTCACTTAAGGAAGCTTTCCTTCCTAAGAAGAAGCATCTTTCTCAAAGGTAGTTTGGATGTTTTTTCCTTCTGCATTCCAGAGAGGCTTTCAGGTTCTCTCTGGTATGAGGAGAAATAAACCCTCATAGGCATGTGTTGGGAGGCTGTGGGGAGCCAGTGATCATAAAGCCAAAGTAAGAAAAGAAGGAATATCTTTCCTCAGGCCTGATATTCAAAGAGCTGTTAAGATTTTCTTTGTTAAGGCCAGTATCCTCAACTTTGGAATAAATCTTCCTGAAATTCTTCCACTGCCTGGCATTTCAGGGGTACTTGTGTGTTATCTTTCTTCACAACATATCACAATTAAAAAGGAGAAGACAAAAATGGTAAGAGTGACATAGGGATCAAAAATGGAAGAGAAAGAAATATGCTAGGAAGTAAGTAGTAAGAGAAAGCTGATTGGTTTGGAAAATCTGCTGAAGAAATAAAAATAGGACTATGGAATACATGACTAAACTGCAGAGATGAAACTAAACTAAAGTTCAGTGTAATGAAGATATTCACATTCCCCAGTGGAGTTCTCCACACTGCTGGGGAAATCAACTGAAATAATAACTATACAACAGGTTTTTGAATAAAAATATCAAATCATATTGAATGACCTCTCTTTTCCTGAGGAGGATCCCCTTGGGCAGGAATATAGTACTATAACCTTGAAAATGCTTACTTCATCTCTTCATTGACTCTCCAAAAGATATTGTGCAGTCCACTTGCATCTGCCAGTGCAGCCCCGGGAGTGGCAAAGTGGACTGTCAGATGTCCTGTTCTGCACAGCTTCATGTAGCAATGAAACAAGGTTTAGCTTAGTCAACATACTGTGGTGGTCTTTTCCTTATTGACTGAGCTTTGACTTTTTCACCTTGTTATTCATAAATATTCTTTGTTCCTGAGGAAGGAATGTTGCTGAAATGGTTCACGTTAACTCATTTCCCTGCCTCAGAGCTTTCAAAGTTCTGTCTTGAAACAGTTTCACACGATATATTCCTTGTCATATTCAGGGAATGACATATACTCGAAAACAGTTTTAATTAAAATCTAGTTTAATGTTTCCATTAAATTTAAGTAGCAGCAAACATTATTTGTTTCATTGACAATGTGAGAGAAAAAGGTTAGAAAAACTGGTTGCTATTCCTTCTTAATTTGCCAGTTGAACTACTGAAAGTATTAATATTATAAATCTCTGTTTCTGGCTTCTAAGTAAGAAGAAAATAAGAAGTAAACTGGGAACAGAATTGGTTTTCCACCATTGACATGGTCATTAGTGCCAATATCACAAGATAAGCTTGTCATTAAAGTGGTAGTAACAAAAATACAGGTTCTGTGTGTTGAGATGTATTTATCTGGTGGAAGATTCATAGCATCCTTTAGGACTGCTTGAGAGAAGTGAATGCAGAAACTAGGGACACTGTTGAGCACAGAGTGACTTGATATAGTTGCTGTCCTTGATCTTGTTGCTGTACTACAATTTAAAAATAACCTTGACTCTTTCAGAAAAAAAAAATAAAAAAATCAAACTCTGAGTTCCTTATATGTAATATATGTAGATGTATGTCTGCTATATACATTGCTCCCATACCATCATCTTCAAAGTGCTCGTCATATGGGGAAATGGTTTAATCTCATTTAGTTGAAAGCATCTATTTCATGGACACTTACACCTGAGATGAATATCTGAAGTTTTGCTTGTAATTAATAGGAGAGAGATCTCCCTGGAATACTCCTCATCCTACCTGCTTTCATGGGAGCCCTAAGAATGGAGTATCTGAGTATGCTGTGCAGTGGCAGAAAGGACAATGCAAAAAGTGGGATAAGTCTTAGTATAGGCTATGGATTGATGAGTAACAGGAGAAAAACACCTGAAACTGCTTAAAAGCTGTATCATGGTATCCTCATGGACTGATTTCATTGGCAGCCTGTGCCTGTATATGTCTCCCTGCATTTTAGGAGAGACTGAGGTGAAGCATTGTTACATTGATATCCAAATTAAGCACAATATGTAAAAGGACCCCAAGGTTAATTTAATGGGCAAGAATTAGACATTCTGGCTAGCATCTGAAAGAAATGTTATAAAATTTCCTGAAATGGGTGCATGCATCACAGTCAGATTCTCATAGCCACAGAACTGCTGTGTGCTTATGAGATGCCTGAGGAAGAGTAAGAATACCCTACAGGAAAAGAAGTTGTATGAGAGCACTACAAAATACATGCAACATGATTGACTACTAATTGCATTTAAACTGTGAGGTAGATAAGTATGGGGAAAAGGAGTGTACTGCATAATTACAACAGGGGCTATACTGCCATTTCACTATATTTATCAAAATGAATGAAGTGATTGAAGAAATTAAGTTTTAAAGGGGATTTCATTATATTTTGCAAAATGAAAGTAATAATTTGGGGTATTAACTGAGATTCTTTTTATTGTATAACATGTATTTCAGTCATAATGTCTATCTAAACAAATATTTCAGAATGATATTGAATTGCCTTCTTGAAGAGGATCAGCAATATCAAGCTGCTGCTTGTAGTTTAAATTCAAACTCCACTTGGATCAGAGAATATAATTTGGATCAGTTTACAATTTTTATAGAAGCTGAAATGATTAAAAAGAAATCACCAAAGAGAATGTTAATTGCAATCAAATTAAATGACTGAATGGATCAGAATTAGGATGCAGAACTAACTCTTGGAGAATATCTGCTCTGATGCATCCTGCTGGTGACATGTTTTATTTCTGTGCATTAAACAAACATTTCTTCAGTACTTTTTCATTATGACTAACAGTGTGAGATTCACCATGACCCAGCTGTAGATTGAAGAAGAAAAAAATGATTCTTGCCAGTTGTTAATGGAGTAGTTTAACCTAAGAATAAGACACACAAGTTATGCAAAATGATGTGTGTGTGAATTCTGGAATATATATATATATATCTATATATATCTATATATATCTATATATCTATCTCAAATCACCCAGTTCACCACTACTGGAATAAATGAAAAAAGAATTTTTTTTTTTTTTTTTTATGAAGTAGTTTTATGAAGTAAGTAGGAGTTTTAAGTGTAGTCTTGGTAGTGTTAGGCAAATAAGCACTTCAAGAAATTCTTCTCAATACATATTGTAAGCCAAACCTGTGGAGTTAATTGGTCTGTTTGCATGGTAGATTTTTTTTTTTTTTTAACGAAAGTTTTAAACATTTATATAAGGAAGGTTTTTCTTTCTTTAATCTACTCTTCTAATACTTTTTTTTATACATCCAAGTGAACATGATACTAAGTGAAATGAATGGATGCAAAGGAAAGTTAACTCAAACCAAACTAGAAAACTGTTTCTGGGCAGTTTCAGAGGCAAATAGATGCATATGTAAAAGGATTTCAGTAAATGTCAATAGCAGGAAAAAATATTTTCAATTGTGGACATCACATAATTATTTTCACCCTTTTAGTGTTTTTTCCCCCAAGCTTTGGGATAATAATTCATGTAACAAACTTCAGATAACATTTAAATATGTTTGGGAGCATAAGACCTTTATTGATAAACACGTGTACAATATAGACCATTTATAAATGTCTCCCTGTTAAAATCTACACACTAAGATGGCAACACAAAGTTATGACAGGTAACATCCAGAATGACAATGCATTTATAATTTTCTTCAAACATTACCAAGAATTGAAGACATTCATAGTAAGTTAAAACGTCAGTCATGGGGAGCTCTTAAGATGTCAGTCCAAGTCCACATTTGCAACTAGCAGCTATTTGATTTTCTTGTGACAATCTTATAAACTGAAAGTGTTCTTCAATATTTCTGATATTAGATGTACAATTTTACTGAACAGTGAAGCCTATGTATTTTTCATAAATCAAATCCTCTCATGAAAAATAGTTACATAAAAATGTATTTGTTTACACTTTCCATAAACTGGATTCAAAGCTGTTGCTTGGGGTAAGCGTGTGTATCTGGGATTAATAAGATACTGTTATTTTTGCTCTGTGTTTTGGTCAGCCACCTGTGGAACATTTATTCTTTTCCTGCCAAGTTATAACGAATAGGCTCTGAAAAGGGGAAGTTTTTGTCCTTGAAGACAGAGCTTGTACAAACTAAAAATAACTGGCTTTTCCTCATTGGCCAACAGCCTTTAGAGGACATTTGAAAGAGAAAGTGATGATAAGGAGGATGATGAAAGCCCGCAGACTCATTTGATAAAGACCCTCTGAGTGATAACACCCATGCTTGGGGAATTCCAAAGCCCATGTGCATGCACGGAAGAAGTACCACTTACATAACAAGAGGGTAGAGCCAGGGGCCTCTGGCTGTGAGGTCCTGGCCACACCTGCCCAGGCAGATGTCATTGGCAGACTGAATAAAGGTCACATGGCTCATGCTTTTGGTGCTGCTTGCTTCATATGAAGGACAACGTTGCCTCTGGTGGGGACGCCCACTATTCCTGTAAACCAGCCAATGCCTACAGAATGCTGCTTCTGCCTTTGGGGAGTCTAAGCATTCTGGGTTGGTAAAACAACCTTGTGAGTAACCACTGGGTGAGTGAGGGTATTTACATGAAGGGCTTCTGTTCCCTCCTTGTCTCTCTCTTTCTCAGGTTCCCATTTACTTGGCCACTTCTGGTAAAAAAGATACTGTTTTGTTAAGCTCTCAGCGGTGTTTAGTCTCACTTCCAGCATCCTTCTGAACCCTCTGTGTTACAGTATGAACTTGTAAGATTGCCCGTGAGTCTTTCTCACCTTGCAACTATTGGCTGATTTATGCTTCCAAATTTTTTCTTAAAAAACATTGACTTGTCAGCATTGGTCTTTAAAGAAATAGATAAGCAAAGATGCATGCCTTTCAAAGGGAGAGAAAAGCAAAACAGAAAGTATTAATAATTACATAAATTTTGTGGACAGACATGAGAAAATATTTGGGAAACCGCTGTTGGTTCTACCAACATTGAATGTCTCCTTAATTTTATGGCAATCTCCTCTAAGTCTATTTTTTCATGGAAATCATCATTTTGTCACATAGAGGTGACATAGGAAGAGAGGTCAGAAATAATCCTTTATATTTCAGAAATAAATTCCCAGAAAAATCTTTAAAAGAATCTTTTTCCTTGTCTTCATAGCAGGGATGCCAGAAGACCTTTTCTATGTGATTTTAGCTACCAGGAGAAGAAGGTCAGAACCCATCCAGCTATTGTCTCATCTCCCTATTTGTATTTATCTTTTATCATCACCTTACAACAAGGCTAAAAATAATTTGGGGACAGGTAATAAATTTTCTTCTGTGTTTGCTTAATGACTATTACAATAGTATTCTTGCTTTCAGGTTGGCATATGCTATTAAAAAACATGAAAACAATAAATCAGAATAATGGAAAAGGATGTATACTAATGACGTCAAATTTAAAAGGAATTATACAACATTGTCTATGTTGCTAAATGTGTATCATGGCTTCCAGCTCCCCTCCATTCTTGATTTTTACTCACTGTAGGATTTCATGGAGCACTGGAGACTCAGTTCCAGTATAAAGCAATATGAAGCACTATGCTATTGATGATTTAGAGGAGGCTGTGTTTTTGTGAAATCTCCAAAAGAGACATAATTTTATTTTCATATATTTTCCAGGTTATGGGATGATGGGTGGTTGATTTCACCCCCACATCCTATGAGCTCTGTTCATAGTGATTTTTGTCCTATGTGTTATTCCACCACAGATTATGTTTTAAGCACACTACATACATATTTGAATGAAAAGCACTTTTGCATATGCAGCTATGAGCATTGAAAAGAATCGAGGTATCTTTCTTTATAAATGAGGTAGCTGCTACATCCACCTCTGAGGAAAGACTCTGGTGCACTCTTCCTTCCCACCCTAAAAGACTTTCCAGATACCACATTTTCAGGGAACACTTAATTCTGTAGATTCTGGCAGAAGATTGAGGGCAGTTTTGATTAAATCTTATGTGATATATTTTTATTGTATTATTTTGCATTTGTATGTAAAGGTGAGGCACTGAAGCATGGGATAGACAACTACTTTAAATACATTTCAATAAATCAATATAACACTACATTTTTCTATATTTTTTTTTTTCTAAATCTCTTGGGGAACATTGTTTTCAGGAGACTAGCCAAATTAAAAGAAAAGAAATACACTATTTCAGGAAAATAAATTTAATTTCCCAAATATTTCTTTGGAGACTATTGTGCTGTAGCAATTTATGAAAAAATAGGTGTCTAGATATATATATGCCACACCCTAGATATGATGACATAGTCAATAAATAGTATTATATACTTGATTATAGAGGCCCACCAGCTCTCAGTGTGTGTTACAGTTATAGATCTGTTCTGACCATTACACAGTAAATACTAACATCTGGAAACTTGGATTTCAAAGGTTATTTTTCTCATAAACCACTATTCATAAAATCCTGATGCTGACTTCAATTTACCAAGTCCTACTGCTAATGTATTATAAAATACAGGGTCTCCCTTTCCTTGATTCGGTTTGATTTTGATTTTATTGAACATTTTAATCAACTACCATAGAAGAAGGCATTTGAAAATATCCCATCCTTGTGATTATAATGCAGAAACTCGTATGGATAGATTACTAGTGTTTAACTTACCTGCATATATTTCATCATAAAAAGTAAAATCTTTTACAATTGCTTAAGAAGGTCGTAACTTGTTGAATACTGCCTCCAATTTTTTTTTCCCCTTTGTTGTTGTCTTTCTGATTCATAATGCTCCTTTTCAGGGTATGCTACAGTTCCATTCTTTCTGGGCTTATAGTGGCTGAAAGACGACACTATAAAAAGTACATTAACATAAATTAATTTTGTCCTCTAGATCATGCCTTCAGGCTATGCAGATGTGCTGTAAATTAAATTATTTCCTTAACACTCCTGTAGAGTTGTCCATTTTATAGCTCTGGATTATGTCAGTCTCCTCGTTCTCTGTTGGAGGAGACCTGACCAAGGAAGAATTCAGCAAGTGGCAGATGTATTATAAACGCTGGATGGACGAAGATGTGGAGACCCGGGACCCCGGGCAACGCGTGCCGCGAGTGGATCGGGACCGGGGGGGCTTGTGAACGAGAACTTCCCCAGTTTGAATATTGTACCTCCAAAATGGGTTCCCTGTTTCTTCTTCCCACAATCCCTCAGAGTTTTCCCACCCACCGCATTCTCCTATTGGTCGTTTTGCCGTTCCTCCCCTTCCCCCTCCCCTTCGTTTGCATGCACCAAATGAAACGCGTTACTCCTCCCCGTCTCCGCCCCTCTTCCCTGCCCACATCCGGGATACTTGCGCGCGCCCCCATATAAGGAAGCGCGCACCACTAAAACTGGCTTTTCCTCGTGGACTCCTGGCCGGTGCGGACTTATTCCATTCGGGGGGGTCGCCGGGCCGGGAGTGGGAGGAGCCGACCTAAGCTTCTGAGGGGCCTGATCCTAGGGGGCGCCGCTTGCCGCCTTCCTAGCCTTGCTCCTGGAAGCGAAAAACCCCTCCACTGTATCAGTGGACCTACAATCCACTGAGAGTTCTCCAGGCAACCAGTAAGTTCTGTGCAACATCTCCCCTCTACATATGTGTGATAGGTGCAGTATAGCCCAGCAGCTACTGCTGACACTACTTGGTATTCTTGGAATGCCTGGATTCAAATACTGACTATTCATAAATTTCCTCTTTTCCCTGTCTTTCTATTCAGCAACAAATACTTGCCTGAAGTCTGACTTTATTTGTACCATTCCTCTCCTTTCATTTGTGGCCTTCTTAAATGAGGAACCTGGGTAAGCAGGCCTTCTCTTCTCACTATTCATCAATGAGAATAGAAAATCAAGGAAAATATCTATAATCACAGGACTAAGGCAGAAAACTATTCCTTACACAAGGTCTGGTTTCAGCTAATAATGAGCTTTGGAATGACCAACTGGGAATGACCAATAAGCTTGGTTTCTCATTTTCACATGTTCTCTTGCCTGTAGATTGTAAATAAGCAGGAAATCCTATATTCAAGTGGGAATGATGTGGAAATGAGAACTATCATATACTCCATTAATCCTCATTTTAATGACACATAGATATAATTGTGTTGACATTAGACCGTTACATTTTCTGCATGGAGAAATGATCAATCGCTAGGTCATGATAAACTTGTCCCCCTTCCAAAACAAATTAAAATAAAAGGAAATAAAAACAGGGGAGTTCACTAGTTAACATCTATATTTGTTTCTTTTGAGTAGCAGGACAGTTTCCTGCAAGTACTTTCAAAGAAAAATATTTTGGAATGTCAAAATGTTAAATGTAAATCTACATGAGAAATGAAACCTGTTACTTTTTTTTAGGATCTGAACTTGAAATTCAATTCAAAAAACTGAACAGCATTAAAATCCGCCCCCCCCCCCCCCCGCCCCCCCCAAACCAATGGTTAAAAGCACCTGTTGGACTCAAGGGTAGAATGGCATACTTCAACTCCTTCACTCCTGTTTTACATTTTTGGATGGCAACTCCCTGGAAAAGAAGAGTTTAGAACTGTAGTGCTGACTTAACTTTCATTACATCTCTCTTATGACAGAAATACAATCTTATTTAAAGACAATCTTCTTTAGTAAGTTTGACAGTATGATTTCAGTATGTTTTGAAACCTTTTTCTTTTGACATGTAGTTTCCCTAGCTGAAAAGACACGCTAAGATTAATCAATGGCTGTATATTTTTTCAAACATGCGCCAGGTGTCTTCCACTTAACATTTGTCAGCCCTCTATCATTATCTGTGGACAAATGTTTCTAATTAACTATAGCAGGAGGTGTGGGGACAACACAGGGGTAAGCTGTATCTGGAATGCTGTCAGCTTCATTTGTTACAAAGATAAATGTCTGAGGTATTTAAGGTCTCAAATTTGACATTCTTTCTGGTGATAATCCTTTATGGCCTGACCTTAGAGACTGTCATAACTAAACATACAGGAATACTGCAAGTGTCCCATAGACATGGTAATTGTCTGAGTTTTTCATGTTGGAAAGTCACATGGTAATAAACAAACCTTTGCTATGTATCCTCCTTCCTGTAAATCTATTCTTTCCCAGGTGAACTGTGATTTAAAAAGTCACTAACTATCCACTTGATTGTTTGCGTTAGAAAAAACCCTAAGCAGAGTCCTGTAATTCAAGGATGTCCTCGTTCCCATAATTTTCAAGATTGAATTTTATAATTTTAAACAACTGATTTCTCATTTACTGAATTTTTCTCAACCTTTCTATCTTTCATTCTCAAATTTACTTACAGATTGATTGTTTTGTATGACTCTCAGTAATATAACCTTTTAATGTCTTTTTTCCTTTTTTTCTTTTTTGAGTACTTTTTTCCCCAGGTCTCTATTTACTAATATAGAACATAAAACTTTTGAAGCAGAAAATATAATGAATGGAACATCAAAGAAATTAAAGCAAATGATTAGTGGTTTCCAAGAGGAAGAAAAAATCTCTGCAGCAAGATACACTTACAGGCCCACAAGCAAGCACAACCAAGGGAAAAAAAAAAAAAAAAAAAAAAAAAAAAAAAATTTGATGCTGCTCATTTTAGTTCCGTATCATCCAAACGGAAAATTCTGTCCTTGAGGGTTCAACTAGATTATCTCCAGAGGTCCCTTCCATCTGTAACTATTCTGTGATTTTGTGATTTATTCTCCTGAAGTTGATCTTAAAGCATGTGTCTAATAGCAGAATTTAATCTATTGTTTTGATGCTAAACCAATAACACCTAAAAACCTGGTTGAATATTCATTGTTTTCCTAAATAACATAATTTTAATGCCAGTAATTATAAATCTTGCTTTTACATATCCTATTATTAAGGACTGTATGAGATAAAGAAGACTTAAATTTCCTTTGAATATAAAAATTGTATTTAAGAACAAAATCAAATGGTATCTTCTATAGTAAAAAGTTAAAGATATGCTGATTTTAAAATCCAGTAACTCTTTTAATGTTCACAAAATCTATCTTTAGCATTTCTAATACTGGACCCTTGATACCAGAGCAGGATAACTTTTGATAACTGCATTCCAAACTACGTGTTTCTTTTCATTATTGCCTCTGATAAGGCAAAGAAACATTATTCTCTGTAGAACAGTTTCATGTTGATTCCCATCCTTTATGAGACCATCACACTACTTTTTGCAATGTCAGTCAAATCTTGTCTTTTCAATCTTTCTACAAAACTAAACACTTATGTTCTAACCTGTGTTGCCTTTGACCCCTGTTTTTCTTGACAATCATTGCCAAATGCTGCCAGAGTTCCTACAGCATGAGATTTAATATTAGTCCATTGCAGAATTGTCAGTCTCTTGTCCTTGCCCTAATCCACTCATTTGCTTGGGTTCTAGAGTGTTTCCCAAACTGACCTTTTAATTTATTTCAATGTCTTCAAAATACCCTGAGGGTGCAAATGATAATGCTAATATTGTGAGCTATTAAGGCTGATCTTTTCTTCAAATAAAAACACTTATTAAGGTAAAAGTGTAATGACTTCTATTCCCTAAACTATATGTGACATGAGAACTGTATTTTTTCTCAACTAAAGCATGTTCTGGGGTATGCTTTCAAAGAAAATTTATTTACATTTGTATGTGTTCTTTGCTGGTTTTGTTTTGTTTTGTTTTGTTTTGTTTTGTTTTGTTAAAAAATGTGTCAGAATATCAGGTCTTTGATATTTACATCAACTTTTTGTTATTTAAATATTTCATATGTGTATGTATAGAAATATCTAAAACATAATTTATCTTAGGTTTATGGGGTTTTTTTTCTTCCTCCTCCACCCCTTCAAAGGATGGTGACTGTGAGCTGACCGAGTGTACATCTGCAAGATGTTTAAACCACTTGCCAGTTTCAAGGAAATTTGACTAAAACCTTGAAGTATCAGAGATTTTTGGTTTCTACGATCTTTTGAAAAATCAGTGCTGTGTAAAAGCAAGTGAAGGGCTGAATTCAGTCCTCAGGAATTTTGCTTGGCAACATTTGGAGAGACAATCAACAACTGAGTTTGAACAGTGCACAGATAGCTCTAAATATCTGCAGCTTATAGTGTTTGCTATCTGTAGTAAAATCCTTGGGAGGATTGTAGCATTCACTGGGATTAGAGTTTTAACTACTCTGACATTGAGCTTTTCAAAGCTGTTTGAATATTTTCAAGAAAGTATGTATAATTTTCTTCCCCAAGTTTGCAAACTCACTTAAAATCATAAAGCTTGCAATCAAAACCAAGTAGAATATGCTATCACTAAGCCACCAAGGTATCTATCTGTTTGTAAAATCTAGGAGCTTCAAGCATGACAGCAAAGGCTGTTGAAACTATTAAGGCAAAAATAAAAGTATTGCTTCATAGCATGAGGTATTAGAAAGCTGAGAGAAGGAGTAAGCAAACAAATGAGGAATAATACAGATAAAGGAATATTATGATTAGATAGATTTTTTTTTGCTCTGTGTATACATATACACCTTTTAGTTTATTATTTTGTAGCTCACAAATGCTATCTTGATGCTGCAAACAGTGCAAATATTTGTTTAACACCACAGAAAGTGGGAATATCAGAAAGAAGAAGGTGATTTTTCAGGGTATGACATTAATGTACAATTTTTGATATACTGTCATTCTAGATATTGTGATGGATTGATTCAATTTGTTGAACTAGAAATATGCAAGTCACACAAAATGCAAAATGTCTTTGAAAATCCCCTAGTAGTTCATGAACTACTACAAACTGCACTTCAGGGAACTGATGGATGACTCTCTAAGTAAAAAATCAGTTATTGTTTTAGACTCTGTGAGGAGACAACACTAGAATACTAAACAACACATTTTCACATTTACTGATGATATTTAGTATTTCTTCTCATTATTAATTTAACATGATAGAGGTGGAAAAAAAGAAGCATAGTGAAGTTGTCCACAGTTGTCCACTCATTTGTGAGTGATAGAAAGCATGCTTATTCAGCTGGTTCTTCTGGTTTTTTATGTACATAAAATATAAGCAAGGCTTTTAATTAGAACCAATATTTTCTAAAATTTTAAATGAAGTTAACTTTAATTTTGACAAAATCCTAGTGTTCGAATGAAGTAATTAAATTATACTGTGTTTGAATGAATGACCTGGCTTTGGATGTCAACTTCTCTTTCTTTTCTTAGTCTAATATTATCTTGAAATCACTTTTAATAGGTCCCATTTTCCCTACATTAGAGTTGTCTAACTTTCCAGAGCTTGAACTGAAGCTTACCTAAAATATTAAAGCTTGAGTTTTCCTTTTAAATTAATATTTTAACTGCAATTTTTCCAGTGCATTAGCTGCTACTGGAAATCCAAGCTGCTACTGGAAATCCAAGACACTATGTCATTACTTTTAATTTATAAAAAAACCTCCCAACCATTGAAAAATTTCTTGGGTAAAAATAGAGGAACTTTTCAGCATATAATTTGCAAAGCACTTTTAAAATTTATCCGTAATAATCTCCCTGAATAAAACAGAAAAAAATAACACATCATATTAGCAATGAATATTGTCCTGACAGTCGGTTTTACATAGATGATAAACCACAGAAGAAGAATATAGTATTATGGAGCACATGCATTTTGCAGAAATCCCACACTGTGTGATGTTACCTGCCAGCGTAAGGAGATTTACAATGAAAAATATGAATAGAAATTTGTAAGCCAATTCACTGAGAGAATTTTGAGTGTAAAAACTACATAAAAATGCTTTTAAGAACATGGAACAGATATAAAGAAGTCTGCTGCTCTGTCCTAATATGAGCTAGCTGGACCTAGATATTATTTCCAAATATCTTGTTAATTATCAGCTGTGTAAAGGACCAGCTTAGGAATTCTCCTCTTGGTTTAGTCAATGTTTTCCTCATTTAGACTTGCACTATGTGAAAAAAAAAAAAAAAAGTTTTAGAAAAGTGGAACTTGATGTACATAATGCATGATTTGGTTTTATTACAATGCAGAAACTGAAATGTATTAGGATTTAAATAAGCATTTATTTCACTGTGACACGTGGGTCAAACCTACCCACAGTGCCTCTAAATTTCAATTATCCTAAACCATAGAAAATGTAGAACTATAGACACATTTATAAAGAAACTCTTGTAATATTAATTATTCCTTCTCTGAAGGTAATAGTTTAATACTATCTACAGAATGGCTCAATGACATTTGTTTTCCATTATGAAATGTTAATATTTTTAAGCAAACATTTGAATGCTACTCCTATGGATTCATAGATTTTTGCTGTTTATAGTTTCTCACTGTAATTATTACTGGTTTCCATTAAAATGAATAGCATGATTTTAATTTCTAGTAACATAATAGCTATGTTAAATTTCTCATGCTATATTTTTTCCTAGATTTTATTCCCTCTTGAAATTTTTGTAAGAATGTATGGATAGCAAAAATCACACCAGTGCAAAACCTGAATGTTCCAATCCTTCTATAAAATGAGTGCTTCAGTTTTGACCTTGTATGTGAATCACAGATCCTGTCAGGACCCTTACACAGAATCATTATGGTTACAGTACTTGTGATACTTATGAACATTTTAGGGTGATTTTGGTGACATTAAATGGTTTGTTTTGAATTACAGCTCAGTTATTGTCATATTTTATAGGCACTCTCAGACTGTCTCTTTAATATCCGGGAGATTTGTTATTCAGGTTTTTGTTATTTTGAATTGGATCTTTTGGTTTCAGCTATTGATTTTCTCTTCCATCTAAAAGAAATGACTCAATAAGCATGCACATCCTGCTTAACTTCTTGGAAGACTTTATTACTTTATATTACTTAATAATTCCATCGCATCTCCAGGAATTTTCAGAGAGAAATAGAAATGCCGCAAATTAGTTCCAGTCTTTTTCTCTTCCTTCCTTGGATTAAATGAGTCAGCATAACCAACAACTTTCAAAAGAATTGTTGCTTTACAGTCCAACAAAATCCATTTCTACTTTTGAACATTACTCAACATCATTTCAAATTCACTGAGAAAAGAATGGAAACAATGTGACATGAATTACCCAGATGACTGATCTCTTTTGAATGAGTCATAGATACGTCACCTGGGATTGCCCATTTCCAGTCAATACACAAACAAAGAGGGCCTGATCATAGTAAGAAGTAGTAGGAATTAGATCCTAACAAGAAATTAAGAACATTTTACCTCACACTCATAGTCCTGATTATTGAAAGAGTGTGCTGCTGAATCTAAGTAGTACACTTTCCTAGATACATTTCATTCTTTCATGGATGTAGTTCCCATGGAAATGTGGAATTCTCTCACACTATAAATAAAGGAACACAATAATGACATGATTTTGTACATGTGTTTTTCAAGTACTGTTTTTATACATCTGATATAGACAAGGCACCAAATATAGATGATGGTCTATTTGGTGAGGCATTTAGTACTTCTGTACATATAAGTACATACTTTATTTTTAAAGAACACCCACACAATCTTGGAGACATAATACAGGATAAATCACTTTTCTAGAAGTTACCTCAAAAACTAAAAGTTAGAACTTTTCTGAAGAGCAGTTGAAAACCTAGTTTTTATTTAATGTCTAACTACCTCTAGAATGAACTTTCATCATATAAGACAGTTTGTATTACACATGAATTAGATGACCAAAATCACTTAATATTTTTTCCTACTCATCATCTCATTGAGATGGCATGCCTTGTATCTACTGTATTCCAAATTTATCTAAAAATGTCTACAGGAAGAGATAACTCTGCATACAAGTCTTCACAAGCTATACAGCCTATTTTGTGCTGGCTGCCTGTATTACCAGATGAAGAAGAATTAATAGATTGAATTAATATTCTGCCGGACTGCTATTCTACCTTTAAATGAAACTTAAAGAAAGGGTACTACAACTTTGCTCAAAGTTTCTTGACAGAGAAATTGAAGCCTTTGATTTTTTTTTTTTTCTTTTTAAGGAAGGATGACAGTGCCTTAAGTACAGTGGTATTGCTGGTGCAGCTGTAATGAGGAAAAACAGATGATCAAGTCTTGTGGCAGCTGTGCACTTCAGATAATACACTACAGAGATAGATGAATTAATTCAGAATCATCGGTCTAGAGAGAAAAATAAGTGCTCACCCTGAGGACATTTATGTTATAAAATTTCATAAAACAGGAAAGAGTCTAGACAGATAGTTATATGAAAGGTTTGCTTTTCAGAAAATTTACATGAAAGAAAACAAAGACCTATGATACTTTTAGTGTAAATCTGGTTCATATCATGTTATTAACAATAATAATGTTCTATATGTTGAGCATATAGTATCATTCTTTTGCTATGCATAGAATTTTGAGGGTGTGCCATAATCACCCAGGAAATTCACATCTGCCAGTGCTATATGAAATGCAGAAACCTATAAGAGTAGCTAATCTTTTTCTACATTTACATTTTGAAAGCTATACAGATGATAACATGCAGTTTGCAGTTCTTAAGACTCTATAAAAAAAGAGATATTAAATCTCCCAAGTGGTAAAATTAGTTGAATAAAACCAGGGAATACCAAGGGCACCTTCATTTTCTGAAAAGATGTTACTTACAAAAGTTGTGTCAGATCTATTCTGCAAGGGAAATCTTTGAAATTACAGTACATTTGATCTGTTGATTGGTCAGATGAGGAATAAACATACCCTGTAGGCAAATGAAGTTCATCTATGATGGTGTTTCTTCCAAGGAGATCCTAAAGCATGACTTCAGTCATGGATAAAACTGAACCTAATTTGTCATGTGTTGAATCTATGGATTAACTGCAGCTGCCATGGATTAACTACAGCTAATATTGCACATTTGGCTTTTAATTCCATCCATAGTATATATGGTTTTACCTTGTATTTGAAATTCTGAAGATAATTAGATAGTCTATATTTTCAATAGAATCATAAAACACATACCAAAAAACTTTTGAAATTCTAAGTTGAGGATAGGTAAGTGACTAAACCAAGAAATAACTTCAAGGTCACAGTCCTGTTTGGTAGCATAAGACATTAAAACCCATGTGAAACACTTCACATTTGCCAGCTCACAGAATACCGCCTCTGCTACCTACAAGGTTGAAATCTTATTTCAAATGTAATAAATAATTAATATTTCAGAGTTAGAAAATACTAAGTTGATCTTTAGCAGTACTGGTAATAGGAACATTTAATTTGCCCATTACTTGTCTCTGCATAGATGATAGAAATGAGATAAATTGAATACTCTCCATTAAATATTTCTTCCTACTAAAAAATAAATAAATAAACTCTAGCTTGGCCATTAGGCAGTTGAGAACTTAAAGGTTAATTGTAGCATGAGGTAATTTACCATGACCTAATCTGTATTCCATCTATATCTGTTATTTTTTCCAGTCATCAACATTTGGTGCTTTGTATAACTGTCACTAAAAAAACATAGCTCTAGTAATTTTACAGGTTTTACCAGAAATGTATGAATCAAGTGTTCTAAGCTATTTGGAGTTCAGTATGTGGAGTTCATTGAGAAGAGTTTCTTCTCTTACTGGCTTAGCAAGAGAAAATCAATATATTAATTATGTTCGAAATTTCATGTTCAACTGATTGCAAATTTTCTTGTAGAACATGGTCAGAAAATATTTGGTAGCATGCTTTCAGAAACCTATTTGTTTGGACAGGATTTTTTTCTACGAGTACTACTGTTTTCACCAATGAACTTAGGTTCTCAGTGTCTGCAGGTATTAAATAACTTTCGAGATGGTTTGTTGTAATTCAGTGGTGTATGAATGTTGTGATTAATTGTTGCCTGATTAGAAGTTTAGCCTACCAGACTTAAAATTAAAGCTTAGATGACTTTGAGAACTCTGTGCTTGTTGAAAAGTAACTGAATTCTACTGGTCAAATCTCTGAAAGTCTAGCAATGCAAGTATTTTTCTGAGGTAGAGCATTATTTCATGGAAATTGTATTTTTATTACTTAGCAGTTCTTTTCTATACATGGATGCAAGAGGATTATGCTATTCTATTGAAGCACTTTATAATTTGTCATAGTTGGAATGTATTCATTTTCTGGTACCTCAAAATGAATATTCTAAAACAGGTTCAGTAAATTGAAATATTTGGTTTCAGTCTGGTTTTTGTTTGGGTTTTTTAATTTTTTATTTACTTCTTTTTTCCTGGAGAATCAACATTTTCCTCAAAACTTTTAAACTTTGTAAAAAATTCCAAATTCTAATATTATAAAAAGCATAAACAATTTAAACCCTGAAAAATATAAAAATTTTCAGTGTTTAATGGGTTGGTTGGTTTTTGTTGGGATTTTTTGACTGTGAAGGAGACATTTTTTCCGAAACTTTGAACTGGTGTCAATCTTCCAGTCTTGGGTTTGTACATAGAAGCAGCGTGAATCTGTGGCAGTGACTAGAGACTATTTTTTATTTTCTTCCTTTTTTTCACTTTGCAGCACAGAATTTCTTCATAAGATCTTATTATTGTTGGAAAGGGCTCTAACCCTACCATTTTTTATGCCTATACTTGAAGTGATGAGTTTGGACCTTTCATCTCCATAAGCTATGCATACTTATCAGATGTGTCTATACCATAAAATGCAGTAATGAGTAGAACTCACAAAGTTACCTGTCAGTGAGACAGCTGGAATGTCTAGAACTTCATTAATACAGCAATACATGTAGGCTTTCTGTTGTGAGCTCAAGTAAATAAGTCCAGGAGGGCCACTCTATCACTGAAACCTATTCAGACTAAACATGGGTACCTTTGTCTAGTTGTGGAGACAGGTAATCAGATCAGTAGGGACCGATGACTTGGAAATACCAAAAATAATTTGTTAAACTATATATTTAAATAGGGATCTAGAATATCTTTATTATGATAATATTTGTAGAACCTCACACACTGAAGCAGGATGAAGGTAGATAAAAATGTTACAGACCCTCCTCAACAGAAGTTAACCATAGTTAACTAAGGAAAAAGCTGCTTGTTCTGAGGGCTTTAGTTAAGTTCACTGATGAACATCTGGTGCTGATCTTGGCCTGAACAATGGAGGGAAAGTAAGGATAGGAGAGCTAAGAAAGGACTTTCCTGAGGACAAGGTGTTAGCAAAGACAATTATTACAGAACACAGGCTGGATTAGTTTACCGTGACAGGATAATATATTCAGGAAGACAGATAGTTAAATTTGTTTTAAAATCACAGTAAACTACCTTGCTCTATCTTCAAAATAAATGGTACTATGGCATTACGCAGTGTTTCTGATAATAGCCCATAAATGTTCATATAAAAAAGCATTTATATCCATTCTTAATAAAGTCTGAGGTTAAATAAAATTTTGTTAGGCAGAATTTGTTAATGACAACCATACTAAAAGCTTGAGATGAAAATGAAGTCTTGTTACCTGAATGTCAAAGGAATAAGATGTGTCCTGAAAAAGATACAATAATTCTGAAATATGCAATATATGCTAAATGTATTATGTTAATTTTTTTCATGCACTGGCTTATTTTAGGTAACAGTCTATACAGTTGTTCAATTTATTGGTTAAAATAGTATTACCCAGCAAGGTAACATAACTTTAACCCAAACTATGTATTATCTGACTCAGCTAAATTTGTATTTAACTCAAAGTCTTGAAAATGAAAACTTGACAAATAATTATGTGAAATTATGTGGACTGGACCTTGCAAGAAGTGAGTGAGAATGATGTGAATATTTAATGAATACATTGGCTTTGTACCTATTTCCAGCAGTGCAATTTGCAGACATCTCAATAAATGAATGGTGAGATATTAAAACTACCAAAGTATGTGGCTTCAAAAGCATTAAATCTGAACTGTAGCTAATAAAGGATTTGCTGTTTGTTTGGGTTTGTTTTCTGGTTTGTGTGTGTGGAGGGTGTGGTTGTGAGCGGTTCTTTATTTCCGTGCAGCTCTTGGGATCACCCTTCTAATAAAATAGGAATTTAGATGCAATATAGATTGAAATTTAATTCCAACTACTGTAGTTTTTATGTAACAAAAGTTGCTCAAACTGATCAATAAGCAGAGGGAAGTAAAACATCTGTTACTTTTTTCAATTGATGCATCTGTCAGATAACACTGCATTTATGCTACTTTTTCTCAATCTAAGCTTATTTATACTTTCAGGAGAAACACTGCGAGAAGGAGCTAACTAGGTGATACTTTGGTACATAAAAAAAAAAAAAAAGCTTAAGAAACAGTTATATTTGGTAAATAAAACTTTGTGAAACTTAGCTGTGAATAGAGACCAATGTAATTACTGAAGATAATAGTTCTACTTGCACTCCATCTGACACTGTTCACCACATAACAGATCTGAAACTCAGACTGGTGCAATTCAATTCAACATGAAAACTTTTTTTCAATCTTTTTGCAAAAATGATTTTAAAGACTGATGCTTCAACTGAGTAAGAAATTTGCACAAGGAGTGATTAATTAGTATCTCTTCATTCATACATTCTGACAGTATTAGAATTTAGTCTGGAGGACATGTGAGCAAAATTGAAGAACCTTCCTAAATGGGTTTGAATTTAAAAATACGAAATCTACTGCAGTCAAATTCTACTTGACAAGGAAGATTTTCTTGTTCCCTTCTTACTTGTATTGATTTTGAACCGAGTTACTCACTCCGAATAGAAAATTCAGTCTGATTTCTTATTAAGAAAGTTATATTAAAAATAAAATTACAAAAGCTAATGCATGAGAGCATGTACTGTATTTGTTCTATCTTTGATGTAATATGAAAAAAAAAAATTATTTTGCTGGTGATACTCAAAAAGAAAAGAACCAAGCTAAAATGAGGAAGCAATGAGATGATCTTGAAACTGGTCCAACTAAAGAAAGACTAAGAGAAGATAACAAAACTGATTTCAGTTATACCTTCCAGCTGTTTCCTTTCTGACTCAAAACTAAAAGTAGCATATAATAATTCCGTCAAAACCTAATAAACCTAACCCCCCCTAATATGAAAGTATCAAAAAACTGCCTAAACCAAAACAACCCCATCAGCCACTACAGCCTGTCTTCTCATATCTTATGATTTTACTGGAGTGTTTACAAAAACAGCCTGCCACCTACATCATACATGGACATAAACAATTTGTGCTTGCATCAGGCACCATGTCTCCAGAAAAGCTCCCTCTCTATTAATATTAAAAGAAGAAGAGACAGCTGTGACTGTTCAGTCTAAACTACCACAGAAAACAGAAACAGCACTATATAGAAAGAGACAGTTGAACGAATATTTTGCTGTAAATTATGTATATGATTAGGTTAGTCCTTTATTCTCCTTGTGGCTTCTCTATAAATAGATTGTGATTTCCTCCCATTTATTTTTCATTAGATTTTACTCTGTAAATATCAAAAAAGTCTTATTCAATATGTTTGCGCAGATTGTTCCAAATGCAATCAGTGTTGTTTCTATATTCTCCACATGACTCAAAGGGATTATATTCCTTTCATTCTTGCTGTCTTCATTTCAGGCATAAAAACTGGTAGATGATACAGCTCTCTATGCAAGTCTCTCAATCTGTGCTTCCCTAAAAAGTAATGTGGGTGTTAATATATTTCCTTTTTTAATGAACTTAAGCTTACTGACTATGGGCTAATTTTTATTTGTTAGAGGGAAAAAATCCACCAACCATCCAGAGATCAATGAATGCAAGTTAGTGTTATTTTCCCCTTACTGCCCATGTTCGATGGTCCTGCCTGGCTGGCCTTCATATTTATCCAGTTTCCCATTTCCTCCCTAGGGAAAAGATAAATATTTCAAATCAAGAGGTCTTTAAACTCCTGGTACCAAGTGTTTTAAAGAGACAGCTTAGAATGCATAAGACAGGTCATGTTCATTTTCCCATAGTGCTCAGTGACTCCAAATACTGCTGGGCAAATATATGGCTTGTTCTTTAGGAGCAGGATGGCTTGAACTAGCCAATAAATAAAAAAGGTGTTAAAATTTTCAGGTGAAAAGAAGTTACAATACAGCACCATAAAGAAAAAAGTCCACTTGTGTGTGTGTATATGAGTTTTGTTTTTTTGGAGATCAACACTCCTTAATAACCAGTAAGACATGCCCTCAGTTGATTAAGTGTGGCTTGCTGACATCAGGCACACCTGTTGATGAAGTTATTTTATTTAAGTGTGTTCTTTTCTTTAACAGTATGTCTTATAGCTATGGAGCATTGTACTAAACTTATATTAAAATTTTCACAATTACTTTGAGTGACTATAGCACTAGTCAAAAAGGGTGAGAAAAACATTAAAATTGGTGGAATGGTATCAGGCATAATGACAAAATGGTGTAAGTGGAATACAAGCAAGGTGAGTAGGGATATACAGATGGGGGTCAAGACCATACAGTCCTGAATAGCCTAATGACTTTAGTCCAATCCTGTAAAAGTATCTGAATTTCAAAAAGACTTTTCAGACAGTGTTGGCATTGTAAGCGTTTCCACTTTTTGGAGAAAGTCCCACCAAAATCATGGGGTAGGAAGTAAAGATAAATAAAGAATAAGTGCAAAGGAATTTGAGCAGAACAGGTATTATGTAATATTAGATGCAATATAGTGGGAATTAAGGGAAAGATTTCCAGTGATTCCAATTACCTCTGAAACTGTTCCTTAGAGACATAAATGGATAACTACATAATTCTAATACACCCAAGTTGTATATTCATTTATTTGAATCTGAGCAGTTTTTGGTCCAAATTGAAAAATCTTGTTCTGTATCAACATGTACTTTGTTTTGCAGAGCTGGGCGGGAAAAGGGGTGTTCATTGGGTAACTGTGGTGTACATAATTGTTGTAATAGTGACTCTGAAGTTTAATGACTCTTATAAAATAATGAACACTATCAACATTATGTGCCACATTTTCAATAATTGACTGATTAATAGCATTTTGATGGAAATTCAGTTCCCAAAGAGGATCCTTAACTGCACTTTGGTGTTGACAAGTAATAGTGAGGGACATACCTCCAAATACTTACATGTTCATATGTAATACACAGATATGTCTTAAGTATTTGGTATAAGAAAAGTAAAAAGGTATTTTGAAAATCCAATTTTATACATAATGTTGTTACCTAATTTTTGCTTTAAAATTTTATTAGCCTGTACTAAATGCAACACTAGATAACTTTAATGAAAATATTTACTTTACATGGTTCAACTATACTTTTACCGTCTATTTCAATGTTTTGTTTGAAGAAAAAAAAAAGAGAGGGTGTACAGAAAAAAAGGAGAAATAAGATTAGGCTGTAAAATTTTTAGGTTTATTACAGGTATTAATTTTTTTCTTATTTCTTATAGTATTAACTTTTGTTTGCTTGTATATAGTCATAACACTCAATTTAAGACACCTTTATGAAAAATTAATATTTCAGTTATTTCAGGTAATACAGTCATCAAACTGCAAAGAAAGCATTCATCTAGCACACTTTTTTTCTCACATTTTTATTCTTTTCACATGCTACAATTAATCTAATACATTAACTTTCCTTATCAGATAAAACACCTTACTCCTGAAAATTCTCATCTTAGTAGATTTTTCATACCCTCATAATTCAATGTTATTCTTCTCAAAAGAGCGAGAGATTATGAACCTGCATTTATTAAATTGTGTAATAGACATCTGGAATATCATTAAAATGAAACTCCACAGAAGGGATCTATTTTCTGAGAGAATACATAATTTTACAATGCAATACAAGTCAGTGAACGGAAAAAGGAAACAAAAACAAGACCAAAAAAGAATACAATTTCTGAATTTTTTTTTTTTTGCATCAAGTAATATTATTTAAACAAGTTTGAAACCCAGTGATAAAAATACTGAACTGTTATAATAGTTAATACTTTTTAGAAATTACATATTCTGTGCTACTTTTAAAATGTTTTCCCTACACTTGAGGCAAATCCTACATAAAAATGTGTAGAGGAGATGTTCAGACAGAAGCTTATGTTCACAGAAGTATGTTCTAAATAGTCTTGCAGCGTAATTTCCTTAATCTGCATTTTACTTTCTTGATGGCAATACAATACACCATGATGCCTAGAGTTCTGCATATGAAATCAATAATAAGTTCCCTGCTTCAAAATATAGTACAAGCCAAACAGATATCAAAAATGACCCCAGGGTACCAGTGGAAGGAGAGGGAAGGAGGAAAAAGTTTCATGTGTCATCCCTTGTAGTAGTCCTTCAGGAAACTGCCTCTTAAGTCTGTAGTGAGGGGAAATAGCTATTACCAACAGCACTGGATGTTTGGATAGGATCACTCTGGGGGAAATCTACAGCCTTTAAATAGCCATAAAGAATTGGTGTTCTCATTAGAAATAGTTGTGAAAATACAGAAATGATTCATTGCTACCAGAACACAGCAGGTAAGGTTTGCCAGTAAAATTTTTGGAAATAACAGAATCTTGTGCACAGATTCTGGACTCCAATCTGAAACAGAATTTTTCTGCATCCAATTAAAAGTTTCAAAGTTTTACTTCTTTATTTTTACTTTTTTCTCATGAAATTTCTGTTGTGATTTTGTTATGAATTTTGGCATACAGTAGGAACTATTGTGAATTTGTTGCTGGTTGATGATTGAGTGGGTCATTTTGTCAAGGGTTTTTTCTTGTCTCCCAGGTGCTGTAGTTTGAAAAGGAGAAATGGAAATAAATAGAAGTAAATTTAAACTGAAAACCGCAGATGTTGAAAGCAATAGCTGTAAAGTCATTATGTGGTTGATAGAAGTTTCTCATTACTTTTGTTGAAAATCATGATTTATCTAGAAAATGGGTCATGTATTCAGGCAATACAGGCAAGCCTTTCACGATGGGATGGTGAGTTTTTATCTGCCTTACTTTTTGTATAAAAAGTGAAATGTAGTATATTTGAAGATGTACAATCAAAACTGATAAATGCCTCAGGGAAAAAGTGTTATATTTTCAGTGATCATTAGTAAAACTCCAGAATATCCTAATTCAAGACTATTTAACATAAAACCAAATGTTGCTCAGAAATGCTCACTCTTTTTGAAAGTGATTCATAAAATCATAACACATGTGAGTTTGGAGGGTGGAAGAAAAAGAACACACAACCAAACTGAATTATAAAACTTTAAAATGGTACAATAAGCTGTTTCCAGGAAGAGAGAGAAGAATGCATTTTTCTGTTATCTAGATGACTGATCCATTCCTGAAATATAAATTTGTATTCACTTCTTAACTAGAGATTATTCAATTATTCATGCCTTACTATGAATAAAATCAAGATTATATCACCCATGATGCATTCAGATGGAGAATACAATTTTTTAAAAATAGATGAGTAAAGCTAGGTTTCCAAATGTTTTCTTAGACATTGACAGATGGGTTTTAATACTTAGAAGTACCAAGAATTCATCAACATCCAGCAAGAAATTATGGGCACTATTCAAAGCTCCATATTCTGGAAAATCTGGCTTACAAACTACATGTGTAAATTCAGTTTTGGAGCTTGTTTTAAGTAAGTGATTAAAGAAAAGGTGCTGACTGATAAGTTGCATTGAACAGATAAGTATTTCATTCCCCATTTCCCAAAACTAATTGTTTTCAGGTTTTGGATTCTATTTCCCAATGTTGTTGAAGAGAAGCTTTACTACTACCCTTGGAGTCTGAAATATTTGAAAGGAAAGCAAAAAATATGTGGAGCTTCCAAACTGAGAAAGTCCATTCATTTTTAAAGGAATTTCTGATGCCAGATTTGCATTTGTATTCCATCTTACCATCATACTCTATATCATTGGCTTCATTGTGTAAGAACTCATAACTTCCAAAAGGTGTTAAGGGCTGTTTGCCCTTGTGATGTCAATAGCACTCTGCATAACGAAGAGTTTTTCAATCATATCTTAAGCACGGAAGTTGTATCTAGGTGTGTTAACAGAAGTTTGGTGCTTTACTTCAAATTTTAAGATTTTGGTTTGATTGCTTTTCTGAAAAGTCAAAAGTGTGCCTAAATCATATGTACAATTCATGTTGGAGTGCCTCTTAATATACCAGGGCACTGGGCCACAGCACATGAAGATTTATGAACTATTATTCAACTTGATTTTGTGGAAATAAACTAAACTGAGTGCTAAGTTTCCAAAGAAAATATGGAGGAAAAATGGCAAGAAATTACACTGAACAGTGCACTGAGAAATGAAGAAGAAGCAAAGAAGGAGCTTCACATACCGATCTTTGAAACACAGAAGCCAGTAATATGCTGAATCTGAACTGGATGGAAAGAAGTCTCATTCTTAGCAAAATATTGCCCTCTACCTTTAGGATTGATAGCACTAGTGCCTTAGTATAAAAATTACTTCAAGAGTTAACTTACTATTTTCTGGCAGCATGATAGCAGCAGTTCTGGAGAAGCCTAACACTGCCTGAATGGGCATCAAGACTGAGCCTGGTGGGACTGACTCTACAACAACTGGTTGCACCTTTCTCCTTCAAATAATTTCACACCCAAGTCTTTTAACACAGTTATATTAGTCTTGTGATAATGCGACTAATAAGGTTATTACTCTTGTGATAATAACTTTAAGGAGCCTCAAAGAGGAAGGAATATGTTTTCATTAATGTGGGAATTCTTTTTACACCTATCGCAGACTGAGACCTTTCTCATCACTAGGCCATCTTCGTAGCCATGAAAGCGAAGAAAGAATCTTTCATATCTGAATTTGAATCTTCCTTATGCCCCTGTGCATTCAGTTTAAAACAATAATCTTATGATTGGCAGTTCATGTTAAATATGAAAAACAATGAGTTTAAAAGGGACTCCTCTGCTAGGGTATTATTGTCAGCAGTGCTACATTTGCACAAGGATTTCTTAGTGCATAAGAGGACTCCAACTTAATGTTTCAGCATTGTTTTGAAACAAACCTCCTTGTCATCTCCATTGACTGGGCTTTGGTTTACATTTGTATCAAGTACCTCAGAGTAGACAGAAAAAGCAGAAAACTTGACAGAGAAATTGCCCCCATCTCCTTAGGGGCTGACAAAAACAATACCAACAAAAACTTGGTAACAATGAAAATGTTTGTTGTTTGTTTCATTCATTTCTTGTAAATAATCTCTTTCAAAAATGCCAGAATCTTCAAGGGGAAGAAAACTCTAACACATCTTAAATAAATGACCAAAAGTTGGATTAGGAAGACTACCCTTAACTGTGCAACTCTTAAGATGAAAGACACTTTCAAATCAATCACGAAAGAGTATCTACAAGTTCCTTTTTTGTTTGTTTCAGTTAAAAAAAAAAAAAATAGAGAATTGTATGTTGGTATATTGATAGCAATAAATTTACTGAATAAGGAGACATTTCATTCTTAACTTGATTGATGAGTTCTCTAGTTATTGATAAGGAAGTCACAAGGAATTACTGCTGCTGTGGTGAAAAAAAGAAAAAAGAGCTTGGATAATATGACTGAACACAGTAAGATCTAACTTTTTTTTCCCCCTGACAGGAATGAAATATAGTCTACACAGGTTTGTGAAGAGGCAAGGTGCTGTGTATTTCTACAGGGAGACATTAAATTTTGTAAGTATATTGGAAAATACAGATTTCTCCAGTCCTTTGGTTCCTCAGGAAATTAATTGGCCAATTTCCAAATGCCTTTTCATGTATTTAAAGCTATGCAGCAATGGGCTGCTCTTTTGACACACTGGCACAGCTCATGAGCATTGATTCAGGATCAAGTAACGCTGTTAGCTCCCTTCAGAGAATCACTTGTTTTGTAAATGTTTTAATAAGGTACAAGAGACATTCACTGGCAGTAGGGTGTCAAGGCAGAGTGTGAATGATGCAGCTGCAGTTTAATATCTTGTTTTCAAACATTGTAAACCTGGAAATAATAAATGTAGGATAATATAGATCAACCTTTAAAAAATAGTTTTCCATTAGTGTAGCGGAGAGGATTTTCGCTTCTTAACAGTTTACAGTAGAAGCTGCAACAATGGGGGACATGATTTGGTAATTCTTATAAAAATGGAAATTATTAACTTGGATATATTATTGTTATAATACAAAAGGAAATTGTTTATATTTTGATGTAGAGGGTTTTTTTCCCCGAATAAAACACCCTTTGCAGAGGGACTGAGAGAAATTCTCATAAAATGAGATTCTTAACATGAATATCTAACACTCTTTACAATATTGATCTACTACCCATTTAAAGTATTTTGATTGCTTTTATTTACTATGTACATATAAAAATTTTTATTGTATTTCTTACTTGATTTGTTCCCTTGAGCAGTGTGCATTTTTACCCTTTGAAGTTTTTTCCATAAAATTATCTGGTAAAAAGAAAATGGTGCAAATGGTGAAATTCATCTTTTCAAGCTCCAGAAATGATGAACTCCTTTTTGTTTTGTAACCCCATTTTATAATTTATATAAATTCCTCAAATTTTTCAACTGAAAATTGATGCAGAACCTGGTGTTACTGCAGATAATAAGATTTTTATTATTATTATTATGTGATTTCTTTGTGAGAACATTTCAGACACAATGTTTACTATCAGAAAAGACAGATTTTCCAGAATAATAAAGACGTCAAATCCCTTAGGTTGACAAAGAAAAGAAGAGTTTCCTAGAACTAACTGACGGAGGTAGAAAAATTTAAAGAACTTTCATAGTAGATTTAATGGTCACAACAGTCATGGATAATGTAGGAGACTCAGATTTGAATCTCTGTTTTGTGTCTGGTTCAGATCAGGGAATTAAAAAGAATTTTCCTTCTCATTTATTAAATTCCTATAATTTCCTTTTATTTCCCATGCTAAAATTCAATTCTCACTCTAACATATATGTAAAAGGAAACATGGATGTACTGTGAAATGACAATATGTACTAGTAGGCTTAAATAACTGGATTAAAATTTTTTTGCTGAATCAAGTAATACTAAGGAGCTTTTGTGACTGCTGTGAAATAAGATTTCATATGAAGTGTTTAATTTGACAAAGAAAGGAGATGAGCACTGGAAATGTTATTTTTATAAAATATGACCATGTGCTTAATATGTGAATTAGCAGAAACAACTTCTAAGCTTAAAAACACATGCTTTTCAGAACAAATTAATGCTGAATGACAAGTATTGCCCAGTTCAGTATACAGAATAATTTTCACTGATCTCAGCAGACTTGAATTCGTTCACTCTCAGCATTGCTTTTTACAGCTTTTAAAAAGTCAAGAATCAGATAATACTTTAGATTTTTTCAAAACTGAACTCTTTGAAGTTTCTTAGGAAGGGAGAGGCAAAATTTAAGGATTTTTAGTAACTAGCAATTAATCAGCTGAAAATATTCATTCATCTTCAGCAACTGTGTGCTTGAGTATATTCAAGCATGCTGAAAGAAGGACAACAAAGCTGATGAAGGCACTGGAGCCTGTCTTATGACGAGCAGCTGAGGGAATTGAGGTTGTTTAGCTAGGAGAAAAGGAGGCTCAGGGGATACCTTATCACTTTCTACAACTATCTGAAAGGTATTAAGACAGAGAGAGAAAGCTGGGTTTCCTCAGCCTGGAGAAAGGAAGGCTCTCAGGACACCATGTTGTAGCCTTTTAATATATTAAAGAAACATAAGAAAGATGGAGTAACAGGACAAGGGGTGTTGGCTTTAAACTAAAAGAGGGTAGATTTAGAATGGAAGAAATTCTTCACTGTGAGGGTTGTGAGGCATTTGAACAGGTTTCCAAAGAAACTCTGGATGCCCCACCTCTGGAAGCATTCAAGGTCAAATTGGATCTAGTGGATCAGCCTGATCAAGTGAAAGACATCCCTGCTGATGACAGGAGTGCTAGACTAGGGTCTCTTCCAACCCAAACCATTCCATGGTTCTGCGATAAGAGCTGAAATTTTTCTCCTAATGAGTGTAGAACATATATCACACATTGCACCTACAGACTGTCAAATACCAGCAATCATGGCATGTAAGTCAAGCTGGTTGCACTCCTGTATTGCTCACACAGTACAGATTCTCATTTGTGTGGCATGGCCCATTTCCAAGCTGAATTAGAAGTTAGCAGTAATAGTTGATGTTGGATGGATCACATGGATCACATGTCAGGTAATAATGCCCCTTAAATGTTCATCTGACACTACCTCTCTGAATTTCAATAATCCTCTTTCCATTTTGTGTTATAAAAAAGAGAGTACAAGAAAATTGTAAAAAATGAGCAGATGAAGGAATAAAATTTGACAGACTAGTACAATGTTGCTGCTCCATGGATAACACCAAAATTGCGAAACAGTGCCTTAACTACAGCTGCTTTATTAAGTAATTTATGATTGCAACTACAGGAAGCCGAACAGCAAGCAATCACTCTGCCAGTCTTCAGTTTCAAATTTTCTTTATTACTGTACTTAGAAATCTACTATAACAGTCAAAATATGCCAAAACCTCAGCCATTCAAGCTGCTACTATGAGAAAGAAACTTCAGGCTTCAGACTAATCATCAGGATTTGATTTTCTATTTGCATCATTTGCCATTTTGCCAGAAATATATATTAGAAAAGTATCTAAAGTAGTACTTATTGAATGGTGTGTAGATTGAAAAGTAGGAAAATAGTGTTGTTTAGTTACTGCGCTCTATGTCTACCCAATGCACAGTCCTATAAACTCTACTGCACATCTTGTGGGGAGCAGCCATCCAAAAGAAAGTGGATGTCAACTAAAGTTACTCAAGGGATTTTCAGCAAACAAGTGCAGTGGCATGCCAGATGACTTAGCCTTTGCACAGGCATGTGAAGTCTGTTCTTACAAACACAGTCAGCTTGGTGCTTGCTTGCTCCTGGAAACAAATAATCTGAAAAGGAGCAGGAAGACTCAAGGGCACTTCCATCTCCTACCTCTACACCAACCCTCCAGAACAGAGCAGAATTGCTAATCTCAGACAAGATAAAACTAGTACCTTTATTCAATGCATGCCGCATAGTTTTGGCTGGATGACCTCAGACTTAAAAAAATATCGGACTACTTCTTCACATTTTTAACTGCTTGGGGCAAAATCCAAATTCCAGTGCAATATGCTTGCATGTGCAACTGCATACACTCCTATAGATATATTTAATAATAATGGGCTAAGAGAATAGTGTTCTTGGGTCATACAATCCATTTTTTGCTATTTCTTTTTTATTATGCACTTGATGAAGTGACAGATTTATGTTACCTCATCTAATGTCTTCTTCTTTCCAAGACTTCTGAACATTTCAGGATGCTGCAGCTTTTCTTATAAACACTCATATTATGCATGAATTTCAATGTATAGACAACATGCAAAAAATAAATTGCCCATATATGACTGAAAAAGTAACAACAAAATCACCTCAAATAACTTTTATTTCTCCAACTATTTCTGAAGCATGACATTCACTTTTGTGCCAGCATAAGGTCTTGCATACTGCATTAGAGTTGCAGAAATCCCATTTTGGATTTCACAGAACATGGGTAAGGCTTCTAAACACCAGAAAACTATCTATGTCTAAGGTATTTTTAGTTTTGTTTTTTGTTTGTTTGGGTTTTGGTTTTGTCTTGTTTTGGTTTGGGTTTTTTTTGTGTTGTTGTTGTTGTTGTTGTTTTACATGAGAGTTCTTCACACATTTGGGTTTTGGGTTTGTTTTATTTGTTTTGGGGTTTTTTTCCTTCTCTAAATGAAACTGGGTTTTTCATGTTATCGATATCTTTTGTGTTCTTTATCTCAGATCTTAACTAACCCTTACAATTTGCTACAATTTGCAAAAAATAAACAAGTTTTAGCAACTCCCTTTGGAAAATGTTTTTGCAGGTGCTGGGATCCATCAGTGCTGGTCACTTTTCAAACATCACCTCCTAAGGGCACAGAATTAGACAATTCCCAAATGCTGGAAGTCAAGCAGGTGAGGCAGAAGACTGGCTTCACTGAGCAGGAATCTTCTCTTGGAAATAAGACAAAAAGGCAGGTGTATGCCTAGTGGAAGAAAGGTCAAATGACATAGGAAGAATTCAGAGATACTGGTTGCCACTGCAGGAGAAAATTCCTGTGGCCAAAGCTCAAATGGAGTTGAAATTGGCCAGACATGTGGGGGGCAGTGAAAAGAGGGGTTTTTTTTCAAATATTAATACAATAGGCTGTATAGAAATAACATTGGCCCATTACAGGATGAGGATGGTCACGTCACTAACAGGGACAGAGACAAGGCAGAGGTGTTTAAAGTTTTCTTTACATCTGTCTTCAACATGGATGATGAACAAAAGGGATCTCAGTGCCCTAATCTGGAGGACCATGACTGTGAGAATGATCAGCTCCCAGTTGATCCTGAAACTGGGTCTGAAATCTACTTTGAAATTTATCTTAACACAAATCAGAAATGTTTTGTTTGCCTCAGCCCTCAAATTTTTTTAATTCTCTCTGGACTGAAACTTGGTGCAAACAACTCCCCTCAGTTTACAGTCATCTACAAATTGCTTGTGGGTGCACTCTATGCCATTACCCAAGTGGCTGATGATGTTGAATACATATGGGGGAGAAAATTAGCCACTGGAACTCTCTGATTGCTAGAGACTTCCTGCCAAAATCAAGTCAATATTCACTCCTACTTGTGCCTGGCAGTCTAGCCAATTTTCAATTCATCCAGTAATTAATTTTTCCAAAGTTTCTGTTTTCTTACTTTCCAAATGGAAATACTGGTAAAGCTTTACTAATAACAAGGTAGAATATGTCTACCACTGTCTCCTCATCAACCTAATAATTTGTTTCATAGGAGAAAGTTTTCACGTTTATCAAGCCCTTAATAAATCTGTGCCGTCTACTCCAGATACACTTATCCTTAATTTGTTTGGAATAGACTGTAATATTAAATGTTTTGTGACCTTTTCCAGGGCGAAGCTGATGCTCCTCAGGTTGTTCCTTGGACCCACATGGGCTACATTGCCTTTTCTGAGGCAAAATTCTCATAACATTAGTCTTTTTTTCTAGTTTTTACTAGAAGCCTTCAGCACTATAGTTCTTTGAAGATGACAGTTGAACTAAAAAATCACAGTAGCTAGCTCTTTTGGCCCTCTTGTATGAAATACATCTTGTTACAGGGATTTGAATGCATCCAGAGTGCCTGAGCTTGTTGTGCCCCTGCTGTTTATTGCCCCATGCCTTCCTGTCTTTTCTGAGGTCATTCTTCTAAAAAAATTGGATTGTTAATAATCTCAAATTCCTGAATAGCTAGTATTTCACTACTTCCTTCTGTGAACCCCTCAGGGCTTTTGATATTCTTGTATCAGAATATGTCAGGCAAATGTCTCTAAAAAGAGTACTTAACTAGAACCAAATATATCAGACCTGCTACTACCTGCTACAGTCACATTCTCTGCTAATCTCACTCTAAAAGGGAAATTGTAGATCTCCAATATAGTATAGGCAAGCGATAGAAAAACAAAAAGGTGCCAAAATCTCTTTTCTGAGAGTAACAGCTGTTTTTCATCCAAGGAATTTGCTAGTGATGTACAGGGGAATGGTATATCTGAACATACAACAGAAGTAAATCAGCAGTTGCTTTGACATGAGACAGACTTCTATTATCTTCAGAAAGAATTTACATTTGGACTAGATTTGATTTAAAAATAATGTATTTTCAAGCTTGGTATCTATGAAATTTGATGGAGGAGGGAAAAAAAGCCCTGTACAGGCTTCAACTTTCATCAGTGATTAGAAAGACATAGGTAATAAAGAGAACTAGGATGGTCTTTTTTGAAGATGAGACTGTTGTCTTTAGTAAAATTTCTAATAGACATAACACTTTCAAATCCATGCCAGGTACTTACTTTAAGCTTACAGTAATGAGTGTTCAAATTTTCTACTATAGGTATGTGCGTGAGCACATGGAAGGTACTTGCAATTATAGATTTCAGGAGAGATATATATTTGCTGAATCAATGCACAAATTGTATAGAATGTTGTGTATTGTCAGCTCTATTCATTGTTTGGCATAAATATTGAAAATAAGAAAATTACGTTTCCATTTATTGTCATATTTAAAATTATGATTAGAACTGTTCATTTTAATTTGGAAAATAAATCAAGTACAATTTTCAAGAAATAAAATGCTCATTACTAAGTTTTCCTTATTGTTGTGTCAGATATCTTTCTATCTTTGATAATAGCCTCGTTCAAGCATATGACAAAGAAGGAAATTATTGTAAAATGTGAATTCAGCAAACAGGAAATAGTGCTAATGAAAACAGAAAGCAGTATAATAACACTGTGACAAATTAGAAATTAACAGTTCAGTGACTGTTCTCAGATCTTCATATTAAAATTTTTGGTTTTACTAACAAATTGGATTACTGTCTACCCAAATCTCCTTCTCTCTCCTTCCTACTCAACCCATGTACAGAAAACAATATTTAATGTAATGGTCTTGATGGGAGGTGAAGATCATTTATAAATTAATCTGAGTGGTAATTTGGCTTCCACCTAGAGAATATGTATCAGAAAAGTATATTTGCTGGATTTTTTTTTTAACTCATCATAAATTCCAAGTTTTCATTTTAAATGCTAAAAATTTGCTAGAAATAAGTTGAAAGGCAACTTAGAAGATATAAATAAATCCATTCAGCTGACTAATTTACACAATCACAGTATCTACTTACTTCTGAAAGAACATGAGTTCTTCCCACTTATCGAAGTTGATTATATAACAAACTTTTTTGTATTTATTATTTAAGGATAAATTTTGAACATGATATTTAAAAGAAAGTAATTCAGTTTCAGATCACTGTTAATAAATAATTGGTAAGGTCATAAAATACATTATATATTCGAACTGTTTAAGTCTTCTAAAGAAAACACACTAAATGTGATTTTGCTAAAAGTAGATAAGATGCAGAAACAGAAATGCGCCTTTTAAATTTTTCCTCCCTTTCTAGTTTGTGATTTGAAATTACTCACTGCAGTCATAATGTCTATGAATATCTGTACTAAAAAACAATTTGAAGTCTTACAAAGACTTATTCCAGTAAGGTTAGGATTGTAGCCCTATAGAAGTCAGTTGCAAAATTTTCAGTCTTCAATAGGGCAAAGCCATAGCTTTGCAATACATAATGCAATACTTGCAAAGTTATGAAACTGCACATTTTGCAATGTTGTACCACTTGATATTATTACTAGGAGGAGACCTTGCAGTAGTCATTGTATCACTGAATATTTTACAGAGTGAAAAAAATTTGATGAGAGGTATCAGAGAAGCAGCATCAGAAAGTTTTACAAACTGCTACAGGTTCACCTTTCTAGGTCACACTGGCCTTGTCAAAAGCAATGCTGTTGGAAAAAAAATAGATTTCTACAGGATTTATTATTTTAGGACAGAGTTTTAATGTAGTATGTCAGAGTACTATGAAGTAATTGTGTGTGCATGCCTGGTTGTAGTTGTGAAGAATTCAGACTCTTTTCTGGCTTCTTAATTGCCTCTGTGTCAAGAGTCTGAGGGTTTGGGGATTCTTACTACCCCGTACATTATCTCATTTTCCATGAATTATAATTTGTCTAGTATGAGCCACCAAGTATGCAACTTTAATATTCACTTTCTAGGAGTATCAGTGCAGTTTTATATCCAGCCCTAAAAATTAACACAACTCAGTTTATACTGGTAAGTGTTTGGAGCAGAGAGAAAATACTTTTTGGTTTCTTGGGTGTCCTAGTTCAGCAAGTGGGACCAGTTTATCACTGTGTGGGTGTGACCAAAGCTACGTATTCTATACCCTCTATTCATTTCCCATCAACTGTTAATAATGGACCATTTGCAGTAGCTGCCCAGGGCACACCTGACCCCTCAAGATATAAGCTGGGTGTGAAAGACACCTGTGAGATAAGAGCTGTGATAACTCCTTTCCAGGAAGTCATTAGCACCTCCACACCCAGCCTGAGGTGTCTTGTCTGCTAATGGGCCTTAATGATTCCAAATACCCTATGACTCACAGAGTGAGATTATTCATTGTGTGATTCCCTGCACTGGGGGAGGTACTGGGCAGTCCCAGCTGGACCTGCGGGAATATAATCTTGGTGGTTTTGGGACTTGGGAAACCACTTGTTGGATCCACAGGGGAACCAGAACCTCAACAGGAGAAGACCACCACTGTCAATCAGACTGCGAAAACCACTCCACCAGAATGCAACCGTCATCTGCAACAACAGGCTTCTTATCTCCTTTTGCTTTGGACTCAGGGGAACCACGTGGGGTTCAGCACAGGGGCTAACAAACACCTTTGTGTTTGTGCCCCAGGAAACTGGGTTATACTACGAGGTTTTGTGGGTTAAAAGCAATTTCTCTTTGTGTCATTGTATTTATTGTAATATTTTTATTAAATTGTAACTCTGATTTATAATCTCTTTTGTGTTGGGTTCATTTCTCCTGCATGTTTACCTTTAAACCAGCACATTGGGAAACAAGTGGATTTAGGTTCAAGGATGAATGTTAAAACAATAATTTCATTACTGTGCATTCTAGCTGAAATAATAATTTGTTAGGAGATTAAAAAAAGATTTAGCATATGGCATGGAATGTATCTGTATAAATGCAATGCCAGGAATTAAATCATAGGGTTGTGCAATGTAAACCTTGTGTGCTAGCAATGAAATGAAATTAGTTTAAATATAAGGACTCAAACTGAGTACATGTCTATGTTACATCACATTCACATACATCATGAGTAGTAGTTCAGAGCCATATTTGTCACAAAGTACTATTATTGACCTAAGACAAGGTATATGTGAAATTAGGCGCTTTTTTTAGTTCAAATAAGTGCTTTCAAAAGGGGTTTTAAACTGTGTCAGTCAGTGGTCCTTTCTGCATTAGGAAAGCTATTCACTTTGAATTGGAGTAAAGGAATGTTGATGAAATGATAAATGAGTACGACTTTGCAGTCTGTATACACCAAAGAGTGTTTGTGTTGACACAAAATTTACATGAATATGACCATATTAGAACATGCCAAATTCCAGTGTTCAATCTTAGGAAAAAAAAAAAAAGTAATTAATACATTCAGAATAATCCCCTAGTAATACTTCCCCAAATAAATCATTTAAGAAATCTGCAGTTTTAGTATTTTCTGAGCTATAGACCATACCTTTGTGTTTAACTGCATTTGATGAAATTTTCATCCATAAATATTTCTAATCCTTCCTAAATCTATGTTTTGACATTTACAATATCTTATGAAAAAGACTTCCATATTTTTATCATGTCTTGTATTTTCCTTTTGTTTATTTTAAAACTGCTGTTTAATAATTCTCAGCCTAATTTATACTCATCACAATCTTCTGTGAATATCAAGTCATCCAATCCAAATTATTTCATAGTCAAGAACAATGAATAGCTGTTGCATTAATTTTGTAGTAAATTATCTTTATAGTAAGTGCCAATTTTTGACAACATTAAACAATGCTCTTTGTTGCTGAAAATTGGTCTTCATGTGGCTGCCATTTTTAAACATTTCATTGAAACTCATAGAAAAGAAAGGGTAGGGGAGCATTGTCCTTTAAAATCTCAAAACAGGTAAACCTAAATATTTTGACAAAAAAAAAAGTCCATTTTTTTAATAACAACACTTTCTAAATCTGGCTTGTAAGATATTTTGGTATTTCCACTTACATTGGAAACACTTTTATAGCAAGAGAATGCATCACACCTCTAATAAGGATAATAATAATAATAAGGAATTGAGGAACGCATAGGACTATGTACAAATGGTTCAATAGGTTACTTCTCAGCAGATACCACCTACTGTCAAACATTATTTAATGTTTAAGAACCCATCAATGGTCTCTCAGTTAAAGTACATTTCAAGGTGACAGTGATGCCATACTCTGTTAGGGCCACATCTTAGTTATCAAGAATCAAATTATTCATAAAACAAACAAAAAACAAACAAAAAAAAAACCCCAAAAACCAAAAAACTCCTCAAGTACTTCTCAGTACAATAGTGACTCAACACTGAAATTTCATGCTCTTCTTCTGAATCCTGAACACTATTCTGTGGTACAATTATGACTGAGTATACTCAGCAAAAGGAGAGGCGCTTTACTAAACAGCTTTACTGTATCTGAGAAAAAAGCTTCATAAGGCTAGAATATGTTAAAAAAGCAGGAATTAAACTTTGTAGTCAAGATTTCCAAAGAAGGAAATTCTGAGATTTCATGCCTGTTGGTCTTTCTATGTATACATGTTATCCCAAGGGTCTCAAATGGAGGAGAAAAAAAAAAAAAAAAAAAAAAAAAAAAAAAAAAAAAAAAAAAAAAAAGAAGAAAGACAAAGTTTTATCTGGAAGAGTGGCTCCCAACAGAACATGCAGTAATATCCCTTTGCCATCCATCAACCCCATAATGACATGGCTTTGAACAAGACATCACTCCTAAAGAAGGACAAGGTTGTCCAGGTATTAGGTAGCCAGAAATGCTTGTGGTTTCTCCTACCCCAGTGCTGGCCACGGTGTATGTACACCCTAGCAGAGACAAAGGGCTGTCAAGTGAAACAGCTGTGGGAGAAGGTGAGTATATGGTGTAACATCCAGGAAGACAGGAAGGACACAGAAAGGATCTTTGCAGAAACCTTGCAGGTAAAAAAAAAGTCCATATTACATGGAAGACAAAAGGTTTGAGGTTATTTTTACATGATTTGCTATAGATTCTCCAGCTTGTGGAGGCTGGCCTTAAATGGAGATTCAGAAAGAGAGAGTACATAAAGTACATGGGAAGGTGGAAGAATGGGGTGGAAGAACCTCAGAAGCTCTCATGGGACAGCCTGCTGTGGAAGGCTATCACATTTCCCCCAAAAATCTGCGTATCTGGGTGCTTGTCCCAAGTACCTGTTCAGGAGCACATGTATCATTGGAAACAAAGAATTAAAATTAGAAGCCTTTTGCACCCAGAAATATATAATCTCCATGAGATGACAGAAATGTAGGAGCACACTGATAGTTATCAGCTTTTTGGGAAAGACAGGTCAGGAAGACAGGATAGAGATTCTGGAGAAGCACTTGACTATGTAGAGTTTTGCTCTGGGAGGATTGACAAGATTGTCAGAATCTGGCAGGTCAAAGAATGGAAACCAAGAGGGAAGCTCTGAGTGATCCCTATATAGGACATCAAAAAGAGGAGGAAACACATGAAAACTTCACAGATTACAGAGGAAGAAGCTTCATGGTCAAAGGCCATGGTACTCATGAGAAATTTCATCTTAATATCTGCTTGACATGCAGGGCACGAGCAAGGACACAGGAATCTGGCAAGTCAGCTAGGGTACAAGCTCTGCAGGACCTGTTCTTCATAAACAAGAAAGAAATAATCAGGGTTTTGAAGACTGATGTAAACCTCCATTATGTTTATGATGTTAGCTGTTAAAACCCCGAGAGACAGGTGTAAGGACTGGACAGTCTTAGGCAACCTTCCCTAGCTGACTGTGCTTCAGCAGGAGAGATTAGACTTGACAATGCCAAGACAACCCTGCAAAACTCAAATCGTCTTTGATTCTGTGAAAATGAATAGTAGGACTGCAGTCTTTGTCTTCAGGAAACCTGACCTAGTCTTTTTATGGAAGTACTTGCAGATTCTCCTGGGAGACAGCTCCAAAGAACAAAAGGGCCTAGAAGAGTTGGTTGATTCTCAAGAATCATCTCTTCAGGGCAGGCAAATTTTCCATCTTTCTGTGCATGAAGGCAAGCAAGCAGGCAGAAGGCCAGCATGGATGAAGACAGAACTCCGGACTGAAGCAATACAAAAACGTTTTGGATGTATGCAGTTAACAAGACAATAGGACCCTAATGGGATAATGGAGTAAGACAAGGCTTCTGAAGAGGCTGTCTCATGTTACTGGAGGTGTTCTTCATGGGAAAACAATGAGTTGATGCTACTTAATGTCTTTCACTAGCATGGAGGATGACTAGATGAAGAGCACCTTCAGCAAGTTCATAGATGACACCAAACAGGAAGCAGTACTTGATATGCTGGAGGGAAAGGCAACAATCCAAAGGGATTTCAGTGTGCTGGGAAAAAATGGACTAACAGAGACCTCATGAAATTTAACTATAATGGGAGTGGAATACACCTTTGCAAGAGAACAGGCCTAACTGCTTTGAAAGCAGATTTGAGGGAAAGGCGTTGGAAGTCCTGGTGGCCAGCAAGTTGATCCTGAGTCAGCAGTGTGCTCTTGAGGTTATGAAGGCTTACTGCATACTCAGCAGGAGTAGTAAAAACATGGACAATAAGTGATTATCACCATCTATTTGTCATCTGAAACCACATTTTGAGTGGTACACCAAAATTCAGGCTTCCCAGTACAAGAAAGGCATTCACAAACTGGAGACAATCCAGTGGAAACCTACCAAGAGGGCTGGAGAATAGAACCATTTAAGATCATTGAGTTCAACCATTAATCAGCACTGCTAATCTACCACTCAACCATGTGCCTCAATGCCAGATGTACACATCTGAAAACACCTCAGGGATGGTGACCCAACCATTTCCCAGGACAGCCTGGTTCAATGTCTGAGAACTCTTTAGTCATGAAATTTGTCCTAACATCAAATTTAAACCTTCCTTGGTGCAACTTCAGGCTATTTGTTTTAATCCTATCATTTGTTACCTGGGAAAAAGAACTTATACCCACTGCACTACAAACTCCAATCAGGTAGTTACAGAGTGCATTTACTAAGGCAAATATACCTTCTGAGAAGAATCTGAGAAAATGCGTAGATTTTTTTTTTCAGTCTGAGAAAGAAGCGTCAGTGAAGTCTTGCTGCTGCATTCAACTACCTCATGGGTTAGTATCAGGATAAGGTTGATTTGCGGCGGTCAGAGGAGGCAGAGACAACTTAGGCTGCAGTGTGATCAGAAGGCTCATTGAAGACAAAGCACTTTGATTACAGCTCCACTTTTATCTACTCTTGTATATAACATGCCAACACACTATTGGTTAATTAGTTCACCTAACATACATGGAAACATCCTACTGGTTACAAGGTATTCCTCATTCTACAGGTAGGTCTTTGCTCATTAAGGTTGCATTTATCAGTTACCTCAGACCTTAGGAAATCCACACACACTGTCATCGCTACACGTTGTTATAAAGAAGATGAAGACATAAACCTCTCAGAAGTGCACAAAGAAAATACAAGACTTGGTAAAATCCTGAGCAATCAGATCAAACGTTAAACTTAGTCCTGATTTCAGCAGGGTCTTGGATCAGATGGTCTCTAAGGATACCTTCCAATCTGATTTTTTTTTTCAGTGATTTTAAATTACAGAAAACAGTATATTGAACAGATCTTAAGTTTCAATAATTCCTGTTACAGCAATACAGGTAGAAAAGTTAACATTCAAGAACACAAAGTATGTTAGGAACTTTTTTTCTTTACTCATGTTTTTGTTTCTAGACTTTTCCAGCTGTGATTTTATGTGCTTATCTAGAGGTTTCAGTTCTCTTAAACCATCCTATGTATAAAATTCTGAGAGTTAACTATCATAAAGGAAATTGTGTTTCTTGGAGGGTCAGTTCTACTGAGTATCTCTAAACTCACATAAAATACATTTCTGCAAGATGGAGCTTTTTAAAGCTTTAGATCTGTATGCATTGTCTAGCTGCACTAGGCACAGCTTACACCTCATAAAGCCATAAGAGTGTTATTTCATTTTTTCCTATGTAGTATGTGAATGTGTTCTCTTTCTTGGTAAAAATCTGTTTTTTCCATTCTGCTCCGTGGGACATGACTGTGGAACAAATATTAGTTTAAATCTACAATGTAAAGGAGAAAATTATAAAAACAGACCAGCAATAAGCTATAATAATCACTGTAATGTGTTTTATGCTTTCACATTGCTGCTGGTTTATCAGCCAGTGAAGTTTTGGATAGAATAATATCTCATGTTTTCAATGTTGTACTCTAACTGTAGGTACTGCTCAGATGAAGAACATACACTGAAGAATAGGAAATTAATAGAATGAGGATCCACACATAAAAGTATCTTGGAATACCTATTGCTACTTAACCAAATAACCTTTAACAATAGAATCAATATTCAGAATACTGGTTAAAATCAAGGCTAACCTGAATCCTTTCTTTTTTTTTTTTTTTTTCAGTGAACATTAAAAGTGATTTAGCAATACAGAACTAAGAGGATACATTAAATGTTCTCTGTGATGACTGCATATATATTTATACCAAAGAAGACTTAAATTCGCAGGCATGTAATGGTCTAAACCTTACTTTTGTGCTATGTAAACTTGAGAAAGACAGGTATGGCAAGAGAAAAATCTTCATATCTTTCAGGTTGTTCAACTACTTCTGAGTGACGCTTCTACAAACAGCCTTAGAACTTCAAGGTAATTACTATTTTTCATGTTTGACATGAAAGACATTTATTGGTTTCTTTCACAATTCTTTCTCCTTACATTTAAATCCAGATTCTGCTCTTTATGTTCATTTACCTCATCTCTTTTTACATGGGGTGACATTATCTAGTTCAAGGGGGAGGGGTTAAGAGGAAAACATACAATAAAGCATACTTTAATTCCTTTAATCTCTATTGGACTGAGAGAAAGGGTATGTGTAGGGGAAGTGCTTGATGTGTTAACATTCTTTTAGTATTCAGGTCATTACTACTAAACAAGTATTAAAAAGACAAAACATAAGAGCTTAAGCACATAGGAATTACAAAGAAGAAAATGCACATAATCTATATCACTGACATCTAAAAACCCCCAAAGTCTGATTTACAATGGTTTATATACTGTCCTTGCAAAAATTGAACCAGGATTTTACTCAATGGTTTTGCAAGCCTAACATATGTTAGTAGACTTAGATCTTGCTAAAAGTTATTAACTATGATTGAATAGTACAAATTTCACCTTGATTCCAAAAACACCTTGATAAGATACATTTCAGATGACACCCACTGACCATCCAAATGCATCACTGGACAGCAAAAATTAGTTTGGTACTTAGTAGAGAGGAACACAATACTCATTAGGGATTCTGCCAGATGTGTCTGTGATCACTTCATTGTGCATTGTTTGGAAAAGAATTCTCCTAATTTATGAACTTATTCATCCACAAAATTTGATTTTAAGGCTTTTGTCATGGCTGCTTGAATTATTGGAATGAACCCCATGTCAATATTTTCACAGCCTGGATGTGCTTTAATTTTCATTATACTAAACTTTATAAGATTGTAAAGTAAACAATATTTCACAGAGGAACAAGGACACCACACACAGACCAATGTAATCAAGCGAATGCCATCTTTTAATACACTGCAAATGGTTTATATAGAGTCAAAGGTACATGCTAATTGGCTAAAGTAATTCTCACACCATTAAGCTACAATTCTAATTGGTTATAGTCCATATCCCACAAGTCCAGTGTTTTGATGAAAACCTTCTGACTGTTCCCAGGTGCATCTCCAGAGTTCTGTGAGAAGCTTGAAGAGTTCTCATGAGAAACTTCTGGGGAGTTGCTGTGAGCTCCCGGGGAGTGTTTCCTACCTACCACTCAGCAGCATCTGTGTCTCCATTCGTTCTTTGCTGGTAGCTGTTTCAGTCTCACAGAGTCCATACAAATACGAACTGCTCAAATTTCATTTCTCTGTACCACCAAGATTGCATTGCCCAAAAATGTATTTTGTATCCATTCCTCCAGAACTAGTGAAAAAGCAGTCCTTAGAGTGTTTCTACTTGCAGTTTTCCATTAAAAAAAAAAAAAAACAACAACAACAACAACAAAAAAACCCAACACCAAAAACAAACAAAAAAACCCAATAAAAACTAAGAGAGGAATGTATGATGGGGATAAGGAAAATGCAATGAGAGAGATATGATAGAGGAGTACAAAACAGTGAAAGGGAGGAAAGGTTGTGCGTGTGGGGAAAAGCAGCATTCAGCTGAATTGAAAAGGGATATAATTTATAACATATAATTAACCTCTGAAATTCCTTTCTTCAGGAAGAATGGCACAGCCTATTAGGGGGGTTGAGAATGTAGCTGATGTTAAATGAATCAGACATTTACATGAGCCATGGGCCCATAAACAAAATTAACCATAGGTTATCCTTTTCTTTTTGTTATTCTGACAAAAGACAGAGTTTCAGTGATACTGAGCATAAGCAGTCATCCAAGAGTAGGAGTTAGAAAAGGCATTTCTTCTGAGAAAAGATTATTTATTTTTCTTCAATTTTTCTTGGACTTTCCCGTAAAGCATATGGTAGTGGCCATTTGCAGAGGGGGGATATTGGAATTTTTAGACTCACTGAATTTTTGTTTTGATAGTTTATCTGGTTACATGACATATTTTCCATAAATCACCCAGGAATGGTTTATCTTTGCATGATGAAAAGACCATGCAACCCACAGTCACCTCAGTCACTACATTTGCAAAAACAGTGTGCATATCTAAAAGCTAAAAAGAACTCTTCAGAACTAATAGTTCACATACCAATATCCTGGGGATGAGCTTTGTACTTCCCTTAGACTAAAAGTCACATTTTGCAGGGTGAAAAGGTCAGCTAGTTCCGGAAATAACAGTGTGAATTGCTTCTTGAATTGTCTCGTGGTATGAGAGAATCCAAGACTCCAGAAGCTCCCTGCAATAGACAGGAAACCAATTTGAGTAACAAGCTACAAGTGGAACTGAACTCTGCCAGATGCATGTTTTGTAACAGACTGCCTTCTCTAGTTGTTTTTGTGAAGTGTAGAAGGAAACGAAAGGGAAAGGGAAAGGGAAAGGGAAAGGGAAAGGGAAAGGGAAAGGGAAAGGGAAAGGGAAAGGGAAAGGGAAAG
>JAWWEV010000043.1:40247958-40289625 GCA_035583235.1 Hafferia zeledoni
GATTTCTTCCTTCCTTCCTTCCTTCCTTCCTTCCTTCCTTCCTTCCTTCATTCCTTCCTTCCTTCCTTCCTCCCTCCCTTCCTCCCTTCCTCCCTTCCTTCCTTCCTCCCTTCTTTCCTTCCTCCCTTCCTTCCTCCCTTCTGCTCTTCCTTCTCTTCCTTCCTTCTCTTCCTTTTCATTTTTTAGGGGTTTTTTGGGGTTTAGGGTTTTTTTTTTTGTAAGAATGTCCCCATTTTGGTATTGATTAGATTCAAAAATAGTAATTTCCACTAAGAAAAAAGTCAGCACACAAGATGGTTAGAGCACAACAGTAAAATTTCTTTTAAATTAAGAAAATAAATGCCAAGATATGAACACCAAAAAAAAAGGAAAGAGGTATGAAAAGAAGTTGCATGCGAGAACACTAACTATCCAGACGCCCTTACTCAAGAGTATAAAGAGCTATACAAGGAAGGAAGCTTGCTTTATGTGAAGCTGATTTTAAATGCATCTCCCATATGCTGTCTTCAAAAATGCCTGGGAAAATTATTTGATTTAGCTGGAGAAAATGTGGATAGAGATGAGCACGTAAATGAACTAACTTCAATCTCGGTTTATGAGGGAGTTAATGCTTTCACTACAAGTACTATTCCATGCAGAATTTTTTTCTTTAAAAACCTCTATAATGTACCCATATCATTACTTTACTGTGCCTACTATCTTTTTCCAGCTGTCACTATATACTTTTCCATAGCTTTTATCTGTCATTTCTCCCTTTATCTCATTCTTTCCTTAGAAAAGCAAATCAAGCCTGAGCTGACATTTCAAGTCCAGGATTTTCAAGTGGGTTAAAAATTTAAAATTAATTTGCCTATCTTTATCTAGAAGAAGCACTTTTCGGTATTCCATTAGTTATTTCCCTTCACTCCCAAATTTATTCTATTTTCAAGTACTGTAGTAATTCCTAACAGGAATTAGAGTCTTACTAACACTGACTGTTTAACTTAATCAACAGCAAACCTTGCCTTTAACCTAAAAATCTTCACTTGGATAAAAAAGATTTAATGTGGTAATAGAAGATTACAGTTTTGGCTGAAATACATCTTAGAATTTCCAAATTTTTTGCTTTGTCATAAAGCTCTTTTTTTTTTTTTTTTTTTTTTTTTTTTTTAAATTCTTTTCAATCTGCATGATTCTCTCTGGTTTAAATGAGACAGTGAAATATGTTGACTGATACAAATACTTCAATATCTCAGGTCTTCTATTTTCATCATAAGACACTAATTTGGTTGATTTTACTCTTCCAGAAGCTGAAATGCTATGTAAGTGAGCTGGTAGAAGAACCAGGGGAAAGAGGAAGGGAAGTGACTCAGCCACAAAAATGGAAGGTAATAATTGACTACTTTTAAGTCAGTTCATTTCCAAAGTGTATTTAATATATATGGCACAGAACATAGCATTTTGCAACATTCAAAGAGTATATTCTTGTTTCTAAACTTAAAGATCAGTTTCCATCTATCCATGTTTCTGATTATAAACACAGAGACATGTTTTATTTATACAAAGGTAAAAAATCCATAAAATTATTTCATCCATTATGAACTGGAGAGAGAGGACTGTTTTGAGATATATTTATTAAATAAAAGCCAGTTTATCTGAGCTAACACTTCTCAAGTTTCTGGAAAAAAGAGTAACAATTCTATGAAGATTTGACTCTAAAAAGAACCCAAACCATTGTTATTCTAATGAAAATATTAAAGTGAACTTTTCAGATATTGTTACTAGACTATGTTACCTGTTTTCCTATGGAAACAATATTTATGCAGTCATGTTATTCTTAATGTATGTATTCAGTAAAGTGTAAACCCATTTCCCAGTTTAAGTTCACATGTGGGAAAGTGGTGTCATTTTCAAAAATAAAGTCTTGCAAGTTTGGGAAAACTAGATAACTAAATAAAGGAAAGAAACCTTATTAAGGCCCCTGGAGTGGGAAAAAACTGTAGCATGAGCTGACGCTGGGGGGTTCAGATACATGGCAGCTAGAGACCTATGTGAGAAAAGTTTTAATCTGGAGTTCATACTTCATTAAAATCTCACCAAATTAATTAATCCTAAAATGATTAATTTATCTGAGAAAATAAATCTAATTCATTGATAGGATGATTTGTAAGGCAAGTTTTGAGCTCAGACAGTATTTGATTGGTACTTGTGCCTTTTATCAGTTGATTATGTAAAAATATTTAGTTGTTAATGTTCAAAAATTTTGTTCATTTCACTTCCTAATTTTTCATTTCTATCCTTCATTATTATCCATTTCTATTCTTCATTACTCTCCATTTCTATCCCATTTCTATCTCCGTTTTTATCTTTTCTTGTTTCCTCTCAATGTCTGAGACAGCGTTATCTGCTCTAGGTAGGAAAATTTCCTTGCAACCCCAGGGTACAACAAGTTCTTTTTAGGTTTTGTGGCTATACAACCTCCTTGAAAATTCCATAACCTATTCAGTGGCTGTTTGTAGAGTCACGATTGGAGAGACAGCAGTTTTTGTTAGTTGGGATTAGGCAGAGTCATCCACAGAGAAAATTTTTTCAGAAGTGTTTAGCTTCCCTTTCTGCCTAGTATAATGCCCCAGATATTATCCCTTCCCCAAACTTGAAAAATTTCTTACTGTAAAAAATAGCACCATTGAGATACTTTTCACAAGGGTTCAATGACATGGAACCTACTTCTTATTTCAGTGCATTGTAATGAAAACTACTAGGTTTCAGAGGGCACCAAAAGGTCATACGTGAGCTGACCAACCTCACTTGGGACCTGCCTGTGTATTTGTGGGTTCCATTTAAGATAAGTCTTGACACCCACACCTTCCCAAGTGACAGTGTAAGTACACATCTTCTGCTACCTACTGTTGTGTCCTTGTGGCTGGGCTTACTGAATAGGGCTTGGACTCAGCTTATGCATAGCCTTATCTCTGTTCCTTCCTCTAGCCCAGTCTCCCGCTAGTTTTGATTGGTCTTCCTGGATGGGCTGACTCATTGCCTTACCTTCTCTGGGTTTGTCACTCGGACTTGTTACTACCACCCATGAAGAGGTGCCATGGTACTACATGCTGTGGGAGCATCATTGCCCAGCCTGGAATGCTGAGATAATCACGTTTCCTGGCTCATCTCCATCTGAGTGCAGCCCCACTCCTGCTACTCCCTGAAAGCTGGGATAGTTTTCTCTGAAAAAAATTACTTTTAAAATTAAACATATATAAATTAAATGCACAAACATTTTTTTTCTTTTTTTTTTTTTTTTTAATCTGTTAATGCTAGTAGCAATTTCACTGAAATATTTACTATAAGTGCTTAGATATTAAAAGAACTAATTAGTGGGTATGCATTGTGGGATTTCAGTTTTTATGTTATTGAAATACTCTAATTGATGGAAATGGAACAAAAAGCAGCTGTTTTAACTATGAACTTTATCTGTAACGAAGCTTTAAAGCAGCCAGCCAGACTGCTCGCATAAGTGTTTTGAATAAAATCATCAGTATCTGCTAGGATAAGTCTCAGATTAAGTTTCTCCTAAAATTTGGCCAAGAAACAGTACAATATCATTTAGAAAGAAAGTGCTAATCTAGTGCAATATTTACTTTCACATAGCATCTGATGCATAGTTCTGTCATCAAGAAAAATAGGTATTAAAATATCAGGATTCAATGCAACTTATTTTGGTTTATTTAAACTTCAGGTTGATTAACATGTGAAAGTGAAAATGAGATATGCAAAGTGACTGATACAAAGTGACTGATTGGGTTCCATGAAAAATTCAATATTTTTTTCCATATTATTTTCCAACAACTAGAAGAATATAATCCTTAGTAAGAAAGGTGAATAAAGTTAGTTATGGTTCAGTGACTCACACATCCTACTGTCTGTATCAGAACAAATCATTTGATTGGGATCTAAACCTACTATCCAGATTTTAAATGAGTATTTTACATATCATATAACTGAGAAAACAAAATGTCACGTGATCTGGGGCCAGACTCACTGGGATACCCACATTAAGAAAATAACTTTATTTGTATCTCATACTAACAGGTAAATATTTGAAAATCTAGTTTATGTTTATTGCTTGCCATGGTCTTGTTTTGGATCCTCCCCCTTCCCATCCTCCTCCTTTTTCAACTTACACTGTCTCCACTCAGCCAGGATGGGAAGCTGAAGTGCTGAAATATCTAACCTTGTAAATCTTCTAGCCCAGCTGTGGAGAATCAAGTGGCTTTAGACAGTTAGAATACCGTTCAAAAGAACATCCACAGTTTTTGGTGTTTTTCCAAGTGTTAAGAAATGTTGTGGTTTATCCATAACTCTTTGTAATGTATTAGAAAGTAAACACACTCTGTCAATGCATAAAAATTATATGAAAGTAAATCTACTCCTGGCCCGCTGTCCACTTATAGGCATGGCTCTGATTGGCTTCAATGGGAGTTTCACATAGGGACTGCCTTCATGATTAGACATCTGCACAGCAAATGACAGAATATGCATTAATGTGTGTGTTTTCTCTCTGGAATCAATTACAAGTGCAAAAAGAAAACTGTGAATAAAATAATTTTCCCATGGACTGAAATTGTACAGCTACTTTATCCATCTATGCAATGCAATTCTACAAGTAAGCACAGCAGAAGAAATGCAAAATTAAGAGGTATGGGCAAATGAAGTATGCCCTTTGTCACATGATATTTGAAACTAGAGGAAGGGACAAGGGTACAAAAAGCTGCTATTTCCTTCAGTCACAGAAACTGTTGGAGGACCTGAAAAAAATATTCTTAGACTGCCCTAGAAACAACCTGTAAGAATAACTATTGAGTTTGTTAAAACAGTGAGACAGACCTTTCCTGTCTGGTGCAGTAGAATTAAAGTGATTCCTCTTCTCCTGATGTTATGCATATAATGAGACCTTAACACCAAGAAAGGTGATTGTCATGGACACTATGGCTCTATGAAGTTGTGTAAAAGTGAGGTACCCCATTTTCTCTGATTTTATATACGATGTCTCATCTTAATCATGTCAGGCTTGTATTCTGAGAGCAGACTCGAGGCTCTCTGCCCTCCATGATTTGTCTGCATATGGAAATTGAAGAAGGGAATTACAAGTAGATTGCAGTGATTCAGAGTTTCTGTTCTTCAATACTTCTGTTCAAAGCTAATTCCAAATTTCATCACCAAATCTTACTAAACACAAAAGTTTGCCAAGCCATATTACTGGTACTTTGAACAACGTAATAGTTTTAATATCAAATGTAATTAAAAAGAACAGTTTGCAAATAGCTTAATTTGCTCAATAAGGTACATCTTGATTCACATACGTAAACACTTTTTTCCCTTAAGCATAAAGTATAATTCTAGAAATAGTATTTTCCTTCTATAAAATTTATTTCTCTTTCTTTTCAAATTATCTTACTAATTGCTGGATTTCTCACCCATGAGGAGACTGAAAGAAAACTTTCCCTTTACTAGAGCTGAAATGTGATTTGGATGAGAATTTAAATTCATATAACATAACTCTGCAGTAGTTTATATTGAAACTAAACTCCAGTGCAGTAGCAAAGAGCACTTCTCCTTAAAACTGAAATAATATATGCACATTAGATAGCTGATAGTTGGATCAAAGGGTGCAAAAATGGTAATACTGTTCACAAAATTACTTCAGTGTTATGACTACAAAGTTATAAGTTATTTCACTTTCTTTATCCTCAGATACTTAGATTAAATCTTACTGCTAAAGACATATCAGTAGGTAAAAAGTAATACAAAATATGTTTTACAGAGATGCTTGGATTGCCAAGCTTTCATAATGTATTACTATTGAATTGAAACAAGATCATTAAATGGATCAGGTACTAAGCCTGTGGGAAGAGAGAGACGTTGGCACAGAGTGTTACTTTAATTTGATTGTGTTGAAGTATTTGTATAGAACCTGCAAGTGACATTTACAATGACAAATTTATAGACTGAAAGTCTTATTTTTTAAAGTATTGACTAACTTTCAGTAGAGTATATATGAAGCATTTACAGTTTGAACAAGATCTGTTAATCTGGAATATTGGTTAAAATTATCAGACACTTCAAACTAGCTCATCTTATGTAGGGGAAAAAATAGGGTGCTGCATTGTTAGGAGAGGTTTTTCTGTGCCCCTGTTGCCAGCCCTGACGTGACCCCCGATTCAGTGATGAAGTCCTAGACGTGTTCTCACAGAGATAGAGTCCAGGCTCCAAAAGGTTAAAAGCATGAACGTTCAGAACTTTATTTCGGGGGGGGGGTGGGGGGGTGGGGGGGGTGTGGTAAACAACCTATATAGGGGTTTGAGGGGTACACGCGAATGAGGACCAATTCTGATAGGCTAAGGAGCTTTGTTCACAAGCCGGTGGGCTGCTCCCATTGGCTGGGAGCCAGCGTGCATGCAGCAGCCACATGCCAAGCAGCCCTCTCAGGCGCCAGCCTGATGCTGTTTACCTGGGGTCTGAAGTTGTTTACTTCTTCCTCAAGGTCATGCTGACCTTGCCAGGCTGTCACCTCCTGACGTGGGTTGTTCAATGCAGGGGCTGAGGCCAAACCTCCCTTACAATCTTATTTACATGATTGATAGATTTATAGAATATCATGCCATAAGGATGATTTGACTAGTCTGTGGTTAATGCTCTGATGTAGTTAACCAGTTGTAGAGGACAATATTGTTCAGTGATGACAGCTATGATGACACTTCTTTTTGACTATTAGGAGTCAATTTTGTTGTTACTGTTGTGCTATTCTTCATCCAGATCAGCTTGACTCTTCTGCCTTGCATAACCCAAAACATTTTTAAATCTGAAAGTGTAGTTTCTTTTCATGTTGCATTCTTGTTTTTAACTTCTCTTATGTATTTCTAGAAAAGACCGTAAACACTGAGATTTTGCTCTGCTCTGTGTGTGCATGCCCATTAATGTGGTTACTTACCTTAGATTCACTGAAGAAGAAGCATCCAGAACTATTAACTTCAGCTATGGCTTTGTAATCCTTAATTACATAAACTACAGAGATTTTTTTAAAGAAAAGTCTGGAACCTAGCTTATATAATTGAGCTACACACTGGTAATTTTATTTTTCTTGTGCATCATTTAATATTTTACATTAATTTCATATTTATCATTTATGTATATGAATACATAAGACAGGATGGATATTTTCAAACTAATTTTAAAAGATAATTAAAATACAAAGGCAAATCTTGAAATTCCATTATGCTATTTCAAAGATGTTTGCCAGGTCAAAATGGAGCTTCTAGACGAAAATATATTTAAAAAAAATAAAATTACATAGATTAATGCTCACTACAAGAGCTAGGCTAATATTCAAATAAAAAGCGCAAACATGCTAATTTTTAACATAGTCAGTTTTGTAATGTATTTTGTTAATTTTGGTGACTAAAACCGGATGTTCCTTGCAATGAACAGTAACGAATATCTAAGGAAGGAAGTCTATGAACTTCTCATAATTGTAGTGTCTAATGGTCTCAGTTTTTGTCTCATAATAGCCTATGAAATAGACATATTCTTTTTATCATAGGACAAGATTATGGTACATTGATTAGGATCGATTATGATCTGGCAAAAAGTAACATTAATTCCTGTGGTGATAGACTGAATACTCCTTCATCTAAAATAAAAATAAAATCAAATACCTTTCCATTTGTGTATGATACAGAATTTTTTGAACAGTTCTTTAGAACCCTCCTTATGGATTTGGAAGTGAATGTATCAAGAGGCAGAACTACCACTAGTCATATATTTTCTAAGAACCAACTGAAAATACAGAATGATACAAATATCTGTGGAAGTGAATAACTTACAGGTCACTTCCCAGAAGAAATAAATTCAAATAGTTGGTACCGTCCATACTGAGCAATTACTTGGAAATATAGCTGTCATGTTTATACTCTCACTTTAAACAGTTAGATTCCTGTGTGGGGAAGACACCATAGGACTGTCAATCATCGACAGCTCAGGATGCTGTCTGGAGATATGAAAAGAAATATCTTCAACCTGCATGTCTGTCCCTCTGCTTGTCCCTGCAGCTCCTACATTCTCCCATGGTTGCTGTAATTCTAGGATGAGCTTTTATGAATGTCCTTGGTTGAAGCATTTTTGCTTACATTAATAATTGTACGTTCAGTAGAGGTGAGTGGTTTTGATTGACTTTGGGTTGAGGTACTGAATATTCTGTTATATTCTTTCTAAACAGAATGTAAAAAAAAAAAAAAAAAAAAAAGGCTCAGGAATATTGTGCTTGACAGGGAGGTGATTTCCCACACAGATTCAGAATTAGAGACATTTAAAATGATCATTAATTTATTAAACTTTCTTTGTGTGATTTATTTAAGTGTTCTTGTGTACATATTTATGAACTTATTTAAGAACAGACAGGGCAACCATATTTCTCATGTTTCTCTGTTCTTAAATAAGTTTTAAATAAGAGAAATATGCATAATTTGCCATATCGTAACAGTATACCTGATTTTTTTATCTCCTGACCTTTTCCTCACCTCTGGAATTCTGTACACTGTTTTTCTTTTCCACCCAAGTGAACCTTTAGCTTTTACTGCCTTTAAAGCATTTCTCTCAAACTTGTGAAGCAGGAGGTTAATCTTACAGTGAGCTGTGTTTTCAACTTCTTTACACAAAGTACAATTCAGTTCTTTTTAGCAGTCTTACAGGATTAAGAGCTCACAGCTTTGGAAACTGCTCAGAAAGTGAGCTAAATGAGAAAAGAGCACAAGATAACTCAGTGGATTTCTCTAAACAGCTTTCCTCCTTTGAAAGGATTTAATTTTTCGTCAAGCATAAATGACTAAAACTAATATATCTTTTGATAGTGTTGGCAATGTCTGCAAGAACAATGCCAGAAATTATTATATTTGGAGACTGATGCAACTTTTCACCACAGAAAAAGCTTGCTAGTTTATTGGTATTATACTTCTACAGAGCCACAGATAAAAACTATAACATCATGTCATACTTAGCCAAGGAATGAAGTACAGATTATCAGTCTGTTTTGTTTCACTTGTTTTCATTTAAAACAAATGTAATTCATTAAATTTAAATTAATATCCTAAGTCATGGCTTAATTATTTTCATTTCAAAGCAGGACAGGTACCCCTTACTCTACTCTTCAAAGTAAGAACCATGTTATATAATAAACCAGTTTTTGTCTATGTTTTGCAAGTAGATTAATGAGGCTGCCACTGCATTCTCTCCCCAGCAGGCAAGACTTACACTTTTGCTTTTTAGAGTGATTTTATCATAATCACAACTTCTTTAAGAAAGGTCTCTATCAGAAGAAGAATCTGAAAACATTCACATATCTTGCTGTGAATTCTATCACACAGATTGAATATTCCTTAGGAAGACCAAACAACAATATGATAGCATGTTTCCATAGTTCAGGCTTTTGACATAGTATTGTCAGTGTCCATAATTAGCATTCCCCCAGGAGTCCACTTTTTGATAGGAAATGCAGAGAACTCTAATGTAGGGATAAGACACAGCAGTGTTCTAATGAAATTATTTTCCTTTGGAAGCTTGTGAAATAAGAGCCATAGTTTTTTCTTTTTTTTTTACAGTCAGAATATTCCCAATTATCAATTTAGTGGTGTCTTTTATTCTCCATATATGCAACAGCATGAGCATCTCGCAGGGCTCTGTTTTAATCCCCACAAACAAAATTTTATTCTCTTCCCCCCCTCCCCCCCCCCCCTCAAGATTTAACATTTATAGAAAAGTTATAAATTAAATATTTTGACAGGACAATTGAATTATTTATTACAAATTTCTGTGGCCACAGAATAATACCTGACTGTCCAGAAATATTTTGCTCAAATTCAAATGCAGAAAAATATCCAAATAATTTAGAAAGTTCATTTCTAGATTATTTTGTTAGTAGTGGGATCAACACAAGAAAGACCAATGACACAAGAGTGCAATTTCATTTTTTGATTTCAGAACACATATATGTTAGTTAGACTAACAAAGAATAATAAAAGATTACCAATTCAAACAAGGAGCACTTTGGGTTTTTTTTCCTTCAAAAGGTCCTACTTCAAGAAAATAAGGGAAGCTTTTTACTAACTCAACTGAATCAACTGGATTGAGAAGATTAGAGAATTAAATTAAGCTAGACATTTATTTGAAACATTAGTGATAAAAGAATAATTAGAATTTGTATCTCAGACAAAGGGATATCTCAGACAAACAGCTGCTTCATGAAGTGTATTGGAAACCAGCAAAGAAGTGCCTGTCTTAGAGGTCAGGTAGTTTAAAGGTAAAATGAAAACATCCAGAACTCAAGTTGACTCAGACCCTGTAAAATAAATTAAAAGCACAACCTCTTTAGCTATAGAAGTTAATAAAAGAACAAGGAAAACCAAGGTGAAATAGCAGTGCATTACAGGAAGAAGTGCATGTAGATGACAATCTGTTAGTGTCCCTAGAAATAGATGAATACTTAGCAAAAGATTTATACGGATATATCAATCATTACAGCAGACAAAAGTGAAAACTGAAAGAGAATGGTGCACTCAAACTAGTAAAGTCAAGTAATCTATATCACAGAATTTCCAAGAACTGTGAAAGCTGTAAATACAGACTATCTGAAAAATTTATTTAATCAGTGTCTTCACATAACAGTCTTGCTCTCTCACTAGAAAACAGAAAATATGGAGGAAGTGTGTTGAAAGGAACAGATGTGCCTGATTTCAATATGATAAAATATTCCTTAATTACATAAAAATAAATAATAAATAATTGAGATAAAAATGCAAGTTCTATTAAAAAATTAAATTAAGCCACAGAAAATATTTTCCATTGAAGATACAACAAATGTAGTTGAGTCTATTATTGATATTGTTATTTTTAAAGAATGGCAAATAAATGAAATCCAATCTAAGTTATGTAATGGTGGAAAAGGAGCATAGTAGAGAAACCGAAGACCCATGACTTTGCTGTTGGAATGAAAAAATGCAACAGCAGATTAAGTGGAAGAAAGTCAGTACTGCAGTCAATCCTTAAAAGTCAGTACTGAGGCTGACTTCTTTTTAGATTTTAGTAAGCATGAAGGTAAAAAAGTATGTGCCTGAAGAGCTTTCATTTTGTAATAACCTTGCCCTAGTAAACTTCAAAGATGCCACAAAGTGGACAGACATCATCACAACTAATCAGGATAATAGGAAGGATTGACCTTAATTTCTAGAAGAGAGGTGGGATGTAGTGTAGAGAAACAAATTGAAGAGTCTCATTCCTGCAGACTAGATGTCTGGTGGGTCAACATTTTAAAATTTTTGAACTACCTCCTTTTGCAATTATAACTGTGATCTCAGTATAGAAATATAGAAAGAATTGGTGAGCCCCAACAGTTGATACTGAAATTTCACCTTTTCCAACTGTGATAAAGAGATACTAATTCTTAAGCTTTATAGTATGAACTAATAAACATTCAGTGCAGTTGTCATTTACTTCAGTGACCAGTAACTGTTCCATTTAAGAGAACACTCATGCTACCAAGAAGTTTAGTTTATATGTGTTTATTTGCACCTGCATTAGAGATGTGGAGTGGAAATAAATAATTACAATTTCTTTATCAGCAAGTGAAGTTTACTAACTATAACACATAAAATTATGGTAAGTTTTACTGCAGAAAACCATGACAAGTGTTAACTTTTGCAAGGGAAGTTTTATTATTTACCTTTCCTATGTAAAACTGTAGTGGACAGAGAGGCTATGACATTTAGTGCCATGGTCTATTTGACAACGTAATGTTAGGTCATAGGTTGGACTCAATAATCTCACAGGTCTTTTTCAGACTGATTGATTCTGTGATTCTGTCATTCTGTGATTTAGCTGTTCCACAGACAGAGGCTGAGAACTGGTAAAAGATCACTGAAAATATACTGTACTGAAGAACCAGATTATTCCAGTTATGCCTTATACAAAATAATTTGCGTCTGTCAGACTGAAGTCTTACCCAGAAAGGTTTCTCATCTCTATGTTATAATACATAGAGAGAGAAGAGACCTTCTAGTGACAGTCTATGGCAGAAAATGAACTAGGAGTTTTTAGACTAGAATTACAGATTCTGAAGGCACAAACTTCAGTGAAAGAAGGATTTGGAGATGAATCTCCTTTTGACCTCTTCATTCCCTGCCAATAGTGTCCACAGTTGACTATCTGCAGCATAGAAAGAAAGAATGTGCAATATAGAAGAAAAAGAAAATAACAAGTAACAGGGCAAAAATCTTGATCCCTTGAAGACAAGGGAGGATCCATTATTACAGCACTGCCTTCCACCTTTGCAAGATGTCCTAAACTTCCATAAATTCTCTCTCTGAAGAAAGAAACTTACTGAAGTGAATGCTCCAAAAATAATAATAGCATGCTAAAAAATTTAGACTTTACTCACAGAAGCTACTGTAACTGATGAGAAAATACTTTCACAAATCAGGTTACTATTGTGCAATCTGGTCCTTTTAGCAAAATATATATAAAAAAAAAGTGTAAAATTTACATTAGCAAAAGCTTATCAGCATTTTTTGCAAATCAAGTGTTGGTGGAAGATTAGGTAAGGATGGGAAAAAATTGCATATTTTTTTCCAAATGTGGATGTCTGTGTTAGTACCCTAAATTAAAAAAAAAAATGGTGTGGATATTCAGACTGAGCATAAAAGCGTGACCTACACTGTTTGAGTGATAATTCAACTTTGATAAAGATAATAATGGAATTTAAATTTATTACTTTCCTTATCTGACAAATCAAATTCAGCTATCTAAATAATTTTAAGCTTAGGAAAGTATGACTTAACTGTTTTATTCATCTAACACAAAGAAAAATTCCTTGAAACTTGGACTATATGCAGTTCAGGTAGATTGGATGGTGTCTCCCTATGCATATACTACAATTTAATGGGAAAATGTAAGTTTCAAGACAGAGAATCTTATGGAAATGTTCTGAGGTTGTACTTTTTAAGTGTGCAAGAAATCAACAGACAAGTTTATATGTCTGTTATACAGAAGGCCGGTATATTAAGTTTCTCTTTAGCCCAATTTGATCTTGACTTCTTTGACTTTCCAGGTTAAGGGATAACTGTCAGGCTGTTGGCTGTTGAAGTTCACTTTATGTACAGATACTGGAACTGGACTGAGAGGACAGGTATACAAAATATAGAAATTTTTAATGTTGCCTCTAGACAGACTAGAAAAAAAAATATTTAGGTTGGATTATTAGTCAGATCTTACCATGATCTTTCTTTCTATCATTTGCTCTTATTAAAGACTGTAGTATAGCAAATTTTCTACATTCCTCTTTGGTATAAGTTTACATCCTTTCTGAAGAATAGAATATGGTGTTTAGTTATTTTATTCACACAGTGTACTTTGAGCAGTATGTCTAATAAAGACATATACTCTCCTGCTCGCCTGGTCTGTTTAGATAGTGGTAGTTCATTAAATTGAAGCCAAGAAAATCTGTGCCATTGGGACTCTTCTATTCCTGATCAGGGATTTAGTGCCTGCTGACAATTTTTCTGTTAATTAAGATCTATATCATAAGCCTGAATGAATTGTTAATAGAGAACTGCTTACTCAGTATGGAGAGCATGGAATAGAAAGAAAAGAAAGAAAAAGAGAATAATACCCTTGCATCAAAGCAAACTCTGAATATAAGAAAAGGATTTAAATAGTTTTGTCATTGGATGGCTTTACCTTGATTAGAACTGCAGGGTTTTTTAAATAAGAAAAAAATAAATAAGCAAATAATCTTGTATTAAACATGCTCTGACAGAAATGTTGACTTCCAAAAGCCAGATAGATAACTCTGAATGGTTAAAAGCTGATGTGTTTTGTTTTTTCACATTTAGTAGAAACTTGGTACATTCAGATAAAATAAAATAAAATATACAAATATTTACTAACATTTTAGTGGGATGATATGAAACTAGCCTATCTGGACCTTTCATTTGTTTCAGTGTAAAAATTCTGTTAATATCTTCTTTAGCATATTTTTTATGATTAACTTCTTTGTGGACAAGTTTTAAAAAATAAAAGTGGGTTTTTTGATAGGATTTCAGAAAGTGCTGAGACTTTCAACTCCTACTGGAACTCTCTGATGTGATTGTATAAAACAAAATAATTTCCATCTTATGGCTTCTAAAGATGGATTTTATCACCAGGGGAAGAATAACAAGACCCATTTGACAAAAATTGTTCATTATGTCTATACTGTGGTGCAGCTGTCTTCAAGTTCTGGATCAGGACTTGTCTGTTCTTGAGCATCTGTACTCCTCCTGTACCCAAGTGTTAACAGCTTCAAGATTCGAGGCATTTCTCTGTTGCAAGATATCAGAAACAACAACAACAAAAAAACACAACCAACCAACCAACCAACAAGCAGCCTGCACCAGTAACCGTCTAGAAAAGGAGAACAAATGGCTCAATGTAGTTTTGTTTTGTTTTGTTTTGTTTTGTTTTAGTTAGCTATTAAGAAAATGCAGGAAAAATAATTTTTCTCCTGCTTTCACTCACTCTTCTACAGTGACCATTTTCTCTTGCAGAAAAGCCCTACTGGCATTATTTAGAGACTTCTACTCTTCATATTTTCATCCTTTAATGACCTTGCAGGATTACTTAAAGATCTTATTATCATGAGTATCACATTTTGTTTCTTTAGTTCCTGGATCAGGTGAGTGACATACTTTTTTTTTTTTTTTTTTTTTTTTTTTTTTTTTTTTTTTTTTTTTAATGAAGATAGATCTCTTTTCCAAATATCACATCAGCCCAAGTCATGTCTTTGGGATCTTTTAAGCAGCTGTTAAGGTAATGAAAACCTGGTTTCTGTGCTGCCAGCTCTGCACAGATGCTGTGGATAACTACTTGGGGAGAAGGAAAAAAAGTCCTTGAAATTGCTGATAAATCAAATCCATAGTGCAGTAAGGAGTTTAAGCTTCACAGGATAACTGGTGAAATAACATGTGTAAGAGATTCAGGAAACACAGACAAGTAGACTATTATAATTCTTCACTTCTATTGACTTCTAAAATCTTTTTTCTGATCCCTTCTCTCTGAAGTATCCCACGAACTATCAGATATCTTTAGTAGGCAGCAGACTAAATTCCAAATTTGCAAACCCATGCAAAGTCTACATGTACTGTATAATTGCTATTTCCTTCCAAGTCTGTCACCTATTCTAGCAAACAACTGTGAATTTGTAGCCATTGATGTGTATAGCTGTCTGCTAACAAAACTTCATTCCATTTCTTGCTTCTTGAGCAAGCACATTCCACTTCAGCAGCTGGAGCAGACTGCATTCTCTGCATTCAAAGATAACTTGCCATAGTCAAGAGTCTCATCTGTTTGCAAAGGCCATATTAGCTCTACAAATTACCATCATCTATCAAGAGAGCTTGTAGGCTGTCCAGTAACACGGATGTAGCTTGTGACACAAGATGTACACAGTGACTCTCTAATGCTAACAACCCAACTTGAGTTAAGTGTGACACAGTGGTAGCAAGGAAGGCTCTCTTTTATACATCTGAGTATTACAAACATGTTTGAGCTGCAAAGTCCATAGGGAATGTGGTCCATTTCTTTGACAGGCTGAATATAAAACAAACTATTCAAAATTATTCTTGATTCTTATACCAGTAATTCAGTTTTACATATTATCCTTCCTGCTGCTCAGTGGCCAAAATTATGTTCTGAAACAGTTGGAAATTGGTAACACGGCAGATTTTTGACCTTAATTCACAATTAAGCCACTGAGCCGCAGACTGATCACTTGCAAATTTCATAGCAGTTATGTCTTATATTAATTGTAACTCACCATGAAGAAGAGGCAGGAAAAGGAAGTTCAGAACAGATACTTTGCATGTTTTGTTGGTTTGGTTTTTGTTTTTGTTTTTGTTTTTATTATTGTCTATGGTGACTGTGATCACACAAAGTATTGTTTTGAGTAAGTGTTCAAAGCAATTAAACTCAGGAGATGGAACACCTTTATCCCATTGCAGAGTATTTCCATTAAAAAACAAACAAACAAACAAACAAACAAACAAACAAACAACAGTTCAAAATTTTCAGCTACTGGTATAATTTTCTGTGAGTAGAAAATGTTAGCATCTTCTGTAGCCTCCTGTATAACTGTAAGCAAAGAGACTTGGTATAAGCATTTCAATGATCGACAGCTACTTTTATATTCCAGCCTCAGTATCCAAATCCGGACAGGATAGCGTTTATAATGATGCCCAGTTACTGGTTGCAGTCCTTCCACATGTTGAATGTTATGCAGTCTTGTTTGCAGTGCCCTGGAATGGTGTGTATTCCAAGTATGTACTGTAATGGAACAATTTTCTGCTTTTGGCCATAGAGATTCTGCACTTGTTAGAACAGGAGATACACTGTATATAGGGGTCCTCACTTTTACTGAGTAGAAAAAATGTATGTATTAACATTGTAACCAAGAGACATTCTTGCTTTTACTCCAAAGCTAGAGCATATGCATGTGAAGCATGACATTCCCTTCTCAGAATAATTCTCTTGAAACCTCATCAGGAGTAATATAGGATACTTCACTGTATTTTACTTGGAGCTCTGTCATCCTAAGATTATAGTAAAGAGCATGTAATACATGTCTAGATAGCCACTGGAGATAATCTATTCCACACCTGAAAGTTTGTTATGTTTTTAAAGGCAAAGTTTTCAGGTCAAGATTGAGAAAAAAAAAAAAAAAATCCTAGGAATTTTTGTCCATCTTGAAACAATTTTATGGCCCTAATTTTTAAAAGATGCCAACTTGAAATGTCTCTCAGTATATAATCCATATAAATGAGCACCTAAAGCCACTTTAGAAAAATCTGACATTGGTCTCTACACTGTAAACTTTTGTTTAACTCAAATGACAAAAGTAAAAAAAAAGTATAAACGCTCAAGCTCTAATGACTGACTTAATATCATTGACTTGTTCAGACATTTCACAACCATGTGTGAGTATTGATGCTTCTATTTTGCAAAATATCTCGTAAGATGTTGTGAAATAGTCAGTAGTATTATAATCCATTTTGGCAAATGGGAATTATATTTTAATATTAGTATTTTAATTTAGTGCCTTGTGTTCCTATTTTCTCATAAAATATGCTTTAATGCAGATTTTTGTCTCACTTCCATGACCCTTTGTTCATTTTCAAAGGAGAAAGATTTGCAAAAGCGAAAAAATTCTAACAGGGAAAAAAAAGGAAAATATGCAAACCCACTCCTAAAATACTACTAATAACTATTAGACACTTTCTGGAGGGACCTGGAAAAGAAGCCTTTAATCCCAACTAAATAATTACATTATTGAAAAATATTACAGAATCTGGTTTAAATCTCTATATGTCTCCTTCCCATTTAGAATAAAATCATGTTTAATGTAATTTAATTTCTAGCACTCAGTTTTATTCTGCTAATTTTGAAGGTCTTAGCAACAAGTAGAAGCCCCTCTGTGGCTTCTATTGCAAACAAAAATGTATCAAAATAAATACTAATATATATTTGTAGATCTTTGTTAGAAGTGAATTAAGTTCCTTTCAAGTAACTTTAAGGATGAATAAGAATATAATGTAGCTAGTTAATTGAGTTAAAATAAACCACTCTGAAATTCATTAATTTTTGTGATAATACTGTTTAAAAAATCATTGTGAAAAGTGTCAGGATGCAACTAATTCTGTCTTTGCATTCTAGTGATTTCAGTAATTACATGTGAGAAAATATAAATTGTCAGGACAAAACTTTGAAGTGAATATGTCTACAGTCATAAAACATGGTACATACTGAAAAGTGGATAGAATATATTCCAACATTTAAGAATGTCATACATTCCTGATAATGTAATTTATTTTTAATTTGAAGACCATTAAATAATCAGTATATGCAGCTAATGAAATACATGCATGTGGTCACTGGGAATTTTTTGACAACTGAGGCTGACATCAGTGGTGACAACATGGTGATTCCCTAGGAATGTGATTCATGAGGCTGTGGTACATAAATTCTAAAGGCGGTTGATTCAGCTGTTGTCTGGAAAGATTTACTCCCAGAGAAGGACAGGTGGCATCTGAACTCCCACCCTTGTAACAGCTTGTGCTTGAAAAGGAAATTTTTCAAGTGCACCTGCATATAGGCCCTAATTCAAAAGGCATGCTGAGCTGCTGTATTACTTGATAGATGCTGTTCATGTTTCCTTCTTTGTTCCTCTTGACTTAACAGGGGTTTGCTGCTGCAGGTATAGGCAGATGCTTTTTGTTGATTATTTTCTTCCTTCAGGAGGAAGTGTCTATCTACAATATCCAGACATAGAGCATATAATCTTCACAGCAGTCCAACCAATACTATAACAACAGGTAATACACCCAGGGGAAAGAGCAAAAGGGATTGCATATTTTACTGAAACTGTAGGAAAAGGAGACTTCCCATCACAAAACCAAATAAAGCCAAACCTAATTACTCCAACCAATTCCAAAACCATCGGAGGGCTGGAGAGGAGGTGGAAGCACTTCTCCTAATGCCAGAAATGACTGATCCTGGAGAATAGTCTAATGCATGTGGTGTTGGGCAGCAAGTAATATCCCTGTGCTATGCTCCCCTGTGACCAATCTCGTTCAGAGCTATGGGTAGGACTCATCTGTATCTGTGTGAGAGAGACATGTTAAAATAGCAGTTGAATATGATGAAGCTATTTTTCTAGCTGGGAAGCATACAGAACATAACAACTATACTGCTGAGGAAGAAAACAGAGGGGAAAAGAAGAATAGGGGAGACAAAATATGTAAAGCAAGAATTTCTAGTTTATGCTCCCTCTAATGAGTTGTTTCTTTTACAGAATGGCTGAGATCTATTGGATGAACTAACTATGAAATATCTAATGTTATATATGCAGATTTTCTGACCAATTTCTTGCATATCAAGCACAAAAAGTCACAACAAACTCATATCTTTTTAAAATGTATTCAAATAGTACTATAGGGGATGGGAGTAAAGAGTGAATTAGAGTAATTCTTTTCTTTTTCAAAATGAACACTAAAAAATATAAAAAATATCTGACAGTTTTTAAGCAGAGTGAACCTTCCTTGTTTACTCCTGATGTCCACAAACATCAAGAAAAGGGGCAGTTAGCTTGAAAGATGACAGATGTCTTTGGCTCATGTGTAGGGAAAAAAAAATTCATAATAAGATCATGTATTTAGTTCTGTAAGCCTGTGATAGACACTATAAGAACAGAACAAAACGCCTGTCCAGATTTCCCCATATTTAGATTTTTTCTCAATTTTTTCTTCAATTACTTTCTATCTCTAACAACCAATATATTAATTTGCTTTTTAAGCAGAAGCACAGGTGAAAAAAAAATGATTATTCCAAAGAGAGAGAAGGCATTAACAGAATTAATGCATTAAACAAGATGAGAGTCCTTGAAAATGACCCAGCATGCAGTGGTCAAAAATAAAATCCTTCTATTTGCCCTAATTTATTGCACAGAGTAGACATATGATGGTATTTAACTGATGAAGACACATTTTGTGCACTACTAAGAACTGACAAATGGGTCAGAAGGGGTGTCAATTTGGACAACAAGACCAAGCCTACACTAACTGGCACCAGGTGTGCTCAGGAATGCTGACTGGAGCTCAGGCCAATTGGCCTGAAGCAGCCCATCATGGTACTAATAAACTATCTTGGCCTTTATAGCAGTATGAGTGCATTCAAGCTGCTTGCTGGGAATGACCTTTGAGTGTTGTAGCTGTATCTGGCAACTGCTGGGAGAATAATGGGCCAGAAGCCTGCTAAGGACCATGCTATTAATTTAAAACTACAGATGATCATATTCTAGTTCTAGATGACACTTCTAGTCACTATTTAATTTATTACTACAAATGCAGCATCTAGGTCACTACCCACAATCCACTACTCATAATATCAGAATCTTCCATGAGGCTAACTAGACAGAAGAGATGCTGGGGTCATAAAGCTATTTGAATAAAACAATATGATTGTATCGGAAAAGCAAAAGAACATGCAGATGTCAACAACTCAGAATTTAATTTTCAGTACAGAGGATATGTGGATACTCCACTGTATCTGCCAAGATTATTATATTTTTGTTTTGCCAGTTGATACTTTTTTTCTAAAAATTCAAAATAATTTTATTCCATCAAATATTCTTTCTACATGAAAAGGTAAAAATGTCTGTAAAAGATATATGTTTGAAATATTAAATGCAGACACACACCTCAGCCCCTACACACACACATATGTATATTTATTCTCCAACTGAAAAGTCTAATTTACTGTTGACAAGAATGTTGAGAGGTTTTGTATTTCTGTGTTGGGTTGTTTGAGTTTTTTTGGATTGTTTTTTAGAAAGTGAGAACTGTGCCAAAACATTAATTCTTTAGTTCTTTTCTACACCAAATATCCATGGTGCCACAATTTCAGGAGTTTACTGCACATCTTATGGAATTTTTTTCAACAATATTTAATTTTATTATGTAAAGTAATCACTTAAAATATACTGCACTTAAAAAAAATTCTGTTTCATTGGTGGCAAATTTAAAGAAGTTAAAAAGATACCATTTAATTTTTTAGATCCAATAAAATTAATAATGATTTTAGAAAATAAAATTTTAAAGCCTTTTTAAAGAAGCCAATAAAGCTATATCAGAAAAATAAGAAGGAATATATCTATTATTATTTTTAGGAAGTTATTTTATGTTAGGTTCTTATCTATTATCATAAGTACTATCAACATCTTCAAACCCTGAATTTTTATGTTGTTCCTGTAGTTCATGTGAATAATGATGCTTATGTTTCCGTTTGTGTCATGGATTTAAGGACAACAAAATTAATCAAGTTCCACCAACATAAATCAATGCTCTAGATCTTACTTGCTCATTGCAGTAAAGCGAGAACAGGGTAGTTTGGACAATGACCACAACTTTCTGGTTTTTTTCGCCTACATAAATAAGGCAATCCAGTGCTTAATCTACATTAGTATTTCGAATGCTCTCTTACCCATAAAATCTATCAGATGATTCTGACTCTGTGATATGTGTTGCATTAGCTAACCAAATAATTCATAATTCAATAAACAGTGTAGAGTGTTTTCAACAGTCTTAAATTGGCTTGTGTGAGAAAAGCTATTTTGCAAATTGTGACGTATCCTGCTCTTGCAAAATATCTAAACATGCAAGCTGAAGTGTGACTGTATCATCCTTATAAATTATATAGTATGGCACACTAATACTAAGGAATGAATAGTACATTATTCTGGGTGTATCTAAAATAACACTCTGTGGTTCTGACATAGACCTACATGAAGGCAATAGATCATTGTCGCTGCGGCATTTTTGAATATTTCTGTGCTTTCTTTAATTTAAATTTAATTATGTGCAAGATGTAATTTACTTCTTATTCTTCAAGCATTTAAAATAATTTAAAACAAAAAGCCCAGTATAACTATTTTGGTAATTATTTACTCTTTTACTGTGGTTGTCCTTATAGTTCTATTGTTAGAATTTTACACAATGGAAATACATCAGAATAAAGCAATGGAGGGTCAGAGCACCAAAGCAGTATGCAAAATAAGCAAGATCCAAGTTAAACATCTCTTGATAGTTAGCAGAAGTTCTTAACCTTCAGAATCTGAAATTATGACAGTTAGCATTTTGGGGAGGGCTTCTTAATATACATTTGGCAACACAATGGCCTATTTTCATAGCATCCCTAGTGCAAAATATATGCCTGTGGTGTTTTTGGTCTGAATCCAGACTTCAGATTTCATGACTCACCTTTCAACACCCCTCAATGTAATAAATCATAATAGGCAGTGAGAAATTTACTTATAATGCATGAAACCAAGACCCCAAGTCATGGAGACACCACAGAAATTTGAAGTTTCCACATCTGAGGAGCAAAACAAATATTTTTTAGATTGCAAATTCATGTTAGCAAATGGTGTGTTAGTAACACCAAAACAAAATAGCCCTGTTGTACAAAGAAGTCCTTTGAGCTCTTTTCACTATGGCTAAATTTGGCAGGTTAATATGAAACAGTGAAGATTCAATGTGAAAAAAATCTAAAAGGACTCAAAATCTCAAAATTTCTGCAAGCATGCACCACAGGACTGTTTGGGGAAATTAAAAACAGCTTTTAAAGATTAGACTTTCTGGAAGATATAATATGGAAAAATAATTGATTTTAGCAAACAAGTATTTCATCCTATAAATAATTCCTGTTCTCACACAGTTGAAATGGGTTTGAGCCTCTGCTGTATCTTCAGATTTGAAGGCAGATTGCATAACTAAATACAAGATGTCAAAGTCATCAAAAGATGTGGAGGTTGACTGATGAATTTGGTAATTCTCAAAACCTTTATTTGGTTTAATAAGTCCTATTTATGCATGTTTCCCACAGATTTCTGTTTTCTTTAAATGCTTTCTCCAGGAGCAGGGAGGGAAAAATTCAAAGCCAAATCAAACCAGCTGAAGCAAAATAAATTTAAAGAAATAGGAAGTGAAACACACTTCTTAAAGCAATAAGGGGAAAAGAATAGTATTGTTGGGGTTTTTTTAATGAATTGAAAAATATTAAAATGAAACATCTTTTGTCACAAAAGGTACAGTGATTTTTTTTTCTCTAAAAAAATATGGTTTAAAGAGGGGGGAAATGAAGACAAAAAAAAAGCCACATTTTTATTGCAGAAGATGAGAATCCAAATAAAGGACACAATGTGTAGTATTTTCTAGTCCTAGTTCAGTGTGTGAAGTGCTAGAAGCCAGAGAAGGGTGAAGTTACTTTTGCAAAAGTAACTTTTATTATTTTGGCTGCACAAATAATTTGGGTGACTGAGGGGGACAAGTTGCATAGAAAATAGTTGCCTTTTTTCACCATTAAAATCTTACTCTTCAGAGGATACTTTCAGTATCGGTAGACGAAAGAAAACTGTGTGTACAGGATCTCAAGAGAAGAAACGCAGGCAGAATTTTCATAGAATTAGGAAAATAAATTATTCTTATGGTGGTATGTACTTCAGAATGTGTAAACCAATAGTGAAAGAGAGACAGTGACAGATTATAGAGAGTCCAGTGAAGGGCCGCAAGATCACTGAGGGACCAGAGCATCTGACAACGCCAAGAAAGGTGAAGAGAAGAAATGAGAAGGCTCAGAAGAATCTTTGCAATGTATATAAATACCTGATACAGTAAACTGAAGATAATGGAGACAGACTAGTGATGTCCAGTGAACAGAGAAGAGGTGATGGGCACAAACTGAAATACAGGAAATTCTGTTTAAACAGAATAAACCTTTCTGCTCTGAGGGTCATCACACCCTGAGCCAGGCTGCCCTGTAAATGACAGCCTGTGCATCTCCATGCTGGGAACTACTCATAACCCAGTTGGACACAGCCCAGAGCAACCTACCTAATCCTGCTCTGAGCAGGGGGATGGACTCGATGATCTCCAGGAGACTCTGTCAACCTCATTTATTCTGTGTTTATGTGTAGAATATTTCCTCTCTACTAAAAAAAAAAAAAAATGAGAGTGAAAATATTTCACTTCTGGATAATTTTCTTTTACAATCTAAGTGTTCAAATAATCTAAAAATCAAACAAATCTGATTGCAAATCTGAAGGTTTTAGAAAATAACTGCATTTATTTTCCTTGATTTTTTTACAGGTATGCTTCAGTGCCTTTAAATGTAACAGACAATAAACAAAAGACACTAAAAAACTGACCAGCTCTGTATCTACTTTATATCCCTTTTATTTTCAAAGTAATGAGGATCAAACCAGATGTTAGCTCAAAGTCTACTTCTTTTATATTTCCTCTCAAAACCCATTTTGCTAAATTTTCATTGCTAAGTGTGATCTTATGATCTAGATGCAAAGTATTAAATATTTTAGCTAGAACATCTTTCTTGGAGTGATGTCTGAAAGATATAGTGGGACCAGTAAGCTGTGAGTTAATACTTAGTACTTAGAGACTAACTTCTCTTAGGCCATAAAGAGGTAGTTTACTGGTATTAATATGGATCTAAAGAGATGGAGAATAAATTGTAAATAATCACTTTTTTATGGCTTTTGGACTAACTGATACTTAGTTGTAGCAAACACAAAGATGTTGTGAAAACATTAAATTGAGAATGAAATAAATAAGCAACAATACAGCACAGAAAGTAGAAAGAGAGCTTTTTCTGCTTACAGTAAAAGGCAAACCAAACAACAATTACACAGCATTCAGCAGACAAACCCCTCTATTTAAATGTTACTTTGAAAGGACACATGAAAAACATTTTCACAGTAACATATCGTTTATTCTTACTTATAATTACTCTTCTCATTTACATAAGAGAGTAGGCATCAGAAATATGTCTATATTGGGATGACATCTATAGGGGGAAATAAAGCCATTTATATTTGAAAGCTGTCCCCCAGGGATAGATATTTTCATAAAGGATTTCCTTTGAAAAGCAAAGTAAGGAGGCACATTCTATTGTACTTTACCTTCCATGTAGCTGCAACTTGGAAAATGACAAATCTGTCAGTTGAAAGTACCACACTGTTGCACTTCTCCTTCCAATAAAATTATTTCCCCAATTATTCACCCTGAATGAAAAACACTTTATGTGGTATCAAAAGAAGTCTCTGAAAGGATGCAAAGGACTGGAAACATTTTTGCCTATAGATCAGTGTTCATTTTTATAGAAGAAAAAACATAATAATTTGAATTAGTATGTTAAAGAATGGAGGTAATTTGATGATGATATGAGGATGTTTATGTTTTCATTGATTTTGAGACTCTATTGGGCTTGCATAGCAAGGTTTTGGTAGCAGGGGGAGAGAGGTAGCTATAGCAGTGGCTTCTCTGAGAAGCTGCTAGAAGCTTCCTCAGGCAGAGACAATGCCAACCAGCTTCAAAATGAACACACTGCTGGCTGCAGCAATAGTAGGAACATCTCTGAGGTAACATAGTTAGGAAGGGGAAAGAAAACATTATGGCACAGAGGTAATTCAGGCCAGAGAAGAGTGAGAAACAACTATGAAGATACCAAATTCAGAATAAGGAGGAGTGCTGTAGGCATCAAAGTTGAGATTTCCATGGTGGTGCAGGTTGTCCTTCTTTAGCCCACAGAAGAGCCCCATGCCAGAGCAGGGCAATGCTCAAAACAGGGCTGCAACCCCATGGGAAGTCTGTGCTGGAGCAGGATTCTGGAAGCTCCTGTGACCCTATGGAGACAGGAATTCATACTAGAGCAGGTTTGCTGATAGAACATGCGACCCTATAGGGACCCATACTGGAGCAGCTTCTTCCTGAAGGACTTCACCCTGTGGGAGGGACCCATGCCTAGGCAGTCCATGAAGATCTCATTAGAAGGAGTTATGTTAGGAAAGTTTGTGGAGTATGGTTTCTCATGGGAGAGACGCCACACTGGAGCAGGGAAAAGGACTCCTCTCCCTGAGGAGGAAGCAGTGGAAGAAACAGTGATGAACTCACCATAGCCCCCATTCCCTCTGGGAGGGAAGGAAGTAGAAAATCACAGAGAAAATTGAGCCCAGGAAGGAGGAAAGGGGTGGGGAGGAAGCTGTTTTTAGGATTTATTTTTTATTATTCTGCTCTGATTTTCATGGGTAATAAATTCAACTAATTTCCCCAAGCGAAGTCTTTTTTGCCTGTGATGGTAATTGGTGAGTGGTCTGATACCGCCCTTAATTCAACTTATGAATCTTTCTCTCCTCTGTCCAGTTGAGAAGATAAAGTGGCTTTGGTGGGTACCCAGCCCCTAGTGAGGGCCAAACCACAACAAAGACACAAGCCTTATTTACTTACCATGAAGATGTTTTGTAATGTTGTCTAAGTAGAAATCAGAGAAAGAGAGAAAATATTGGCAAGGTTGTAGTAATAGCACATAGTTAACAAAAAGAAGTAAAAAATACGGTTATATTTAACAAGTAAAGAGATTGGTCAAACTGATCTAAATTCAAAGTTGGACTTAGCTTTGCAGTTCTCCCTGTTTTGAGCAGGTGTCTAGGTCTGGTGACCACAAAGGATCCTTGATTCTACCTACATGACTGGGGAAAAAAGAAAAACTTACTCAGAGATTTAGTTCGTATAGGAAAGTTACTATTCCTAGAATTTTTGTTCTTACTTTTATAGTTTTCAAATAGCTGTGGCCACTCTTTATTTTACATGTTTTCTTTTTTTATGCTTGTCATGACACAATTATTTCAGTTTAATAAACAATGTGGAGAGCTGCCTGAAATTTAATATCTTGGCAGCTTTTGTTGTGGATATCAGAAGTTACAGTGTTATTTTTATAATTTCATTGAAAACAGATATTTTTCTTCTATAAACAGATTTCTGATGTATTAATAAAAGTAGGCAAGATTTTCATACAAATTTTCAGACAATTTGCAAGAGGAGTGAAACCACTTCAACATCCTCTATTACCATGGTAATTTCTGAGATATTTATTCCTTGACTGCATTTCTAGATTTCTACAGGGTACATTTTTGTCTTTCTAGAAAATATTACATTTTCTGATTGATGTTTGGAGAAAACAATATCTAGGTCTTTAAATGTATAAACAAATATATTTGTAACATATTAAAAGAATATTGCTTCATAGTTTACATATTTGAAGGGAAGGAGAGGAAAGAAAATAATAATTCTGTAGTATCTGTCAAAGTTAGTTAAAATCACAAAATATTACACTAATTTGAGACTTTCACTATCTTTATTTGCATACTTTCATTATAAATGGGAAGGAACCGTGAAGAGTTTTAAAACTGTTTATGTAACAACTTTTCATTAAAACCCATATTTAATGGGATTAAAAGTGTTCTTTTCTGTATCCCTCCAGAATAAGGCTAATACTTAATATTCTCAACTGAGCTAAATGCTATTTAGAGGGAAGAACACCTAGGTCTTCAAATTGCCTTTCTGGGAGAGATGTTTTGCCAATATCCCATTCCCTTGGGGCCGAGTGGAAGCTTACTATAACTGACTGTGATTTTGTCAAGTGGATAGTAGCTCCCCAGAAGACAATAGAGTTAGAAACCTGGAAAGGAACAGCTACTTTTCTGTGGAGTGGAAATCAGGCTGATTAAGGATAGAAGAATTACAAGAGAATCAGAATCTGAGATTGATTGTTGCCACTGATGCAAAGCATCAAATATTTAAGAAAAAGAATCCAACTTCTGAAAAGAACTAGAATGCATTAATTCTAGTAAGTGATTAACTTGAAATGGCAGAATTAACAGCTCATTTGTATCCTCCTTTAAGAAAATGAGTTGCATAATGGATTCCATTAAATTTACACTTTGAAATACAAGATGTTAGAATTTAGTATGTTGCACTTTAAATGCCAAGATATCTATTTTTTCTCTTTGTTGGATCCACCTGACTACTGAATATTATGCCACTATTTATTTAAATATACATCAATGGAAGAGGTGGGAGAGAAGGAGAAAAGAGAGAGGGAGAAGAGAGCAAGAAAAAATGATGCTGTAGTCTTATTGTCTGATCACTTCAGGGCTGACTAAAAGTTAAAGCATTAAGGGCATTGACCAAATGCCTCTTAAACACTCACAGCACTTGGGGCATTGACTACATCTCTAGAAAGCCTCTTCCAGTATTTGACTGTCCTCTTGGTAAAGAAATGTTCCCTTATAAATCATGGCATATCATTTCATTTGTGAAAAAGCAGAGGGAAAGAAAGAGCAATTTTGTTAAATTTGCCAGCCAAAACTTTTAGTAAATTTTCTACCATCCCAATATAATTGAAAGGGAAATTAAGTATTTTTACTTACATTTATTTTCTTTTGATTTGGCTGTAAGCTTTATCATGGACTGGTTTGCCCCAGAAAAAAGAACTTGTGAGACTTTCTTGATATTTTGTTTTCTCCTTGTGAAATAAGATGATCTTTTTTCTACTACTTGTTACCAAAATATTTTGATCAATTTAGAATGTCTTATTTATGGTTTATTATAATAAACATAAGCAAATAACTGCAGATTTTTCACTAATGTAAGTATTTCAGTCCTGCCTTAAAGAAAACTGAAAATGCAACTTTAGAATTTCCAGATGATGAGTCAGTGTTTCAACCACAAGTCCTTTTTTTTTTTGCGTGTGTGTGTGTGTAGCTGTTATTTCTCACTCTATTTTTGCAACATGTGCCAAAATACAATATCAATTATTTTGCTCTTAATTTTATTTGATAAATCTTTATGTATCATGTGGTAAGAACTTTCAATGACACCAACCCAAGTTTTAACCTCTGAATTAAATAGCTAATAATCTTGAATAAGTTGTAAATCAGCCATTTTATTTTTTATTGCTATTTTTGCCATAAAAATTTTAATTATGACTTGTTGACTTGAAAGACTTCCATCTAATATTTCATAAAGTTGAAATAAATAAATATATAAATCCAACTAACTCATCTCTGACTACTACTCTGACAGTAATGGACAAATGCTTTTCTTTGCTGCACATGTTATATTGGTCCAGGTGTTTTATAAGTCTAATTCCATCTAGTTCTTATGAAAAAGACTTTATCTTTTCTCTTTCTCTGCCTGAACACAAACTACTTTCCTTCTATTGTCCTATGAAAAATTTCTGTGTAAATCATAAAGCCCAGAGCAGAATAAACACTGACAAATGTGCTTACACTTATTCACATTTAAAAGTGTGCGCCCTTCTTTTAGCCCTTTGTGAAGTTTCTAGAAGTTAAATTACTGTTGTTAAGAGATATAAGTACAGCAATTATCTCCATAGGCTCTTTTGTCTTTTAAAGCACAGGATTTATTTAAACTAAATAAAATGTTTGGGTTGAACAGTTTGCTGACATAGAACATTTATTCAACATGTCATCGGTAAGTTTCAACTTCCCCAAAATAGGCACTTTACAGTAAACTCAAATATTTAATCTGTCAAAGAATGGAAATTTAAAAAGACAAAACCAATAGTCTAATATTTAGTCTGACATAAAATACATTTTTGCTCAGCTGTCACAGAGAAGATAAAGTTAGTTAGAGTAGTTAGCAGGGAAGAAAGAAGTTCAGGTGGGACAACTCTAACAAATGGATTAATTAAATTGTAGTAGGGACCCCTAAGCACCGGCCAGTTCAAATAAATATGTTTAGAAATTATGAAGTGTTTTAAAATTCTGATTCCAACTGCAAAGACTACTATTGTATAAATGACGTCCACTTATACTGCTTATACTGCTTGCTTTTGATAGTACTAAATAGTATGTATTTGCAAACGGATGGCCCCTTCCACATGCTTCTAAGCTCTGTCCTGGCTTACACCATTTCCTTATTTTCTCTGTTAAATATTGGTAATTTGAAATATCTATGGAAAAGAGAAATTGTCCCAGGCTCCACTGTCCTGACCCTACTGGGCTCAGCCACACCTGATTGCTGTCCCTTCAGCCCCACACCCTGGGGCTGCACTGCTGCCTCTCCTCAGCACCACATCCTTCAAAAGCATACAGATCAACAGTAAGGGCAGAAAAAAATGGATGGGCCACAGAGGGTGTGGTAGGGAGATCTGATGCTAACACCTTTCTGATGGAGAGAGCAAGGCAAAATGGTTGACTTCTGGGGAGAGGCCAAGGTTTTCCTTCCAAAACCACATCCTCCAGTGATGACATGGGTGGTACAGAATAACACCCTGGTCATGTCCACAGAGCTAAGCTCCAGTCTTCTCTCTGCAACCAGGACACCAACCAAAGAAGGAAAATACTTGAAACAAAAAACCAAGCCCCCTCCCCACATTGTCATATGATTATGAGAACTCCCATTATAATTAAAATATAATTGGTTCAAGATAAATGAAATTCACAGTTTTTGGGAAATCTCTTTCGCTAGCAAAATCCTTTTAATGAGTCTGAGAGACTGAAATGGTAATGACCTAAATATTTTCAAAATCATAGAAAGATTTTTTGTCAAACTGCAAAGAAGCATCTCCCTGTTGGAGTCTTGTTTGGGACCACCGAAGAACCTGGAATCACCCCTGCTTCCAAATATGCCTCCTGGCTGGAATTTAAACCATTACTGGAAACTTGAGATAAGACTAATGTCAAATCAACTCAGGTCTGAGGAGATGTAAACAAGACTCAGGGAAGAAGAATCTGTCTTTAAGAATCACCCCTAGCTGGCCTCAGTGGGTGGCGAAGGAGAAGAATTTTTGGGGGTGCGATGGCAAAATCTCTCCACACCAAACAGAAGGAGTAAACCTGATCTCTTGGAAGACCGTGTACAAATGGGACATTCACGAGAGGCAGCTAAGAAGGGGTCATAAACAACTACATACCCTCAAAGCACTCTTAGTCACATTCCTGATGTCTTCCACCACCAGAGGACTGCACATGATCCAAGTTATGTAACAAATCCAGAGCCTGTCTCAAGAGACTGTAAAGTGCCCCCACCCAGGGGAGGTGACTGAGCATCTTCTGAATGCATATTAACCCATTGTGCTCTACATTTTGTGGGACCCTCACCACTGAGAAGACTAGAAGAAAAGGACCCAAGGGTTGCCACCGGATTCCATAGAGTGGTGATACATTTTCTATTTAACCTCTCTGTCTCTCCCACTCCTTTTCCCTGTTTTCTCTCTCTCTTTGTCTCTCTCTCTGCCTCACATTTACTGTTAAATAAAATCCATACCACTGAATTTGGCATGTGGTCTCATTTGCACCTTAATTCAGGCAGTGGCATATTTCTAATAATTTTAATAACTGGAGCATAACAACAAGGGATCTGAAAAGTTACTCTTTTTTTTTTTTTTTAAGTAAGGTACTTCTATTGTTAATGTGTCTGAATCAAGGGTAGCTTACATGTATAATTTATTACAAGCTAATTACTAGCCTTTGAAGTATTCAGAGGAAATATAGTCTACTACTCTAAGTCAATAGCTGATACGCTTCTTGACATTTAATGTAATTATTAAATGGATCTTAGCTGAACTAACGACAAAGAACCATGTACAAGTGAGTGTTTCATAAAAAAATGAGGTCCTCAGGCCTTAGTGTGAGAATAAATTTATAGTCTACTTGAGATTTGGGAGATTTTATATCTTTTTCTTTTCTGTAATACACTACTTTTTCATCTTAGACTGAGTTAAATGTAAACAGGACACAGGAAGCTTTGTCAGCCTATTGAGCTGTTATTGCTGAAACAGCGCAAATGGACAGAGGAGAAAGACAGTCTTTCAGTAGCCTACCAAGATAAATAGGAAAGAAACCTGACCAAACAATTACCAAGGGACCCTGTAGTCATGCTTGCAGCTACAGCTTGGGTGAAAAACCCTTTCCTGTGTGTTTAAATGCAAATTCTAAGAGAAACCAAAAATAGTCTGCTGTACTGCTGCTTAAGTAAATAGAAAAGAATATAGATTTGCAGAGGATAAAACTTTTCTAGACACAAGAAATAGAGGCAGGTATTTGTCAAGGCCTTGAGTGAACAGAGAGGTATTAATTGCTCTGAGCACTCCCACTCTTGCCCATGGACCTGGGAGCCCCATTTCTGCTCAGTTCTGAGCTGAGGCATCCCAGCTTCTAGCCCTGGGGTTGATCTACTTTCCATCTGTTACAACCCTCTCTCGGACTCCTACTCACTTGAGTTACCAGTATGGACCTTGGACGGATGAGGAACTGTATTTATCTCTTCATCCTTTCTCGGGCTGTCATTGAACTCATCACCATCTCCCAGCTCTGATGACAGTGCTCATACCCTGTGGAACCACTTTCTGATAGTGGAGGCACAGCCTGTGCACAGATCACCCTTATTTCCTGTCTCATTTCCCTGTGGAAGCAGACCAGTAGACACTGGACCAACAGAAAACTATAGAAGTAGTCTGAACATCCTGAGCTGTTCTTGTTTAATGCCAACACTTTGTTTTCATGTTTTGTTGATGTGAAATTTTTCTGATAATTATACACATGCAACAAAATCAAGGGTGTCATAATATCTTTGAAAAATGTCCATACACTTTTTCCCTTTCCTGCTGTGACTCCCAGGGAAATCATTATGACCAATATAACAGGAAAAGAGGTAACTCCACAGAGTAGTGAAACCAGAACCTTAAACGTACAAGAAATATCACACCCACTGAAACACTATGTGCAGTCATCAGTCATTCCGGTTTAAGCATAAGATCATGATCCTAGGTTTCAAAGGAAAGCGATCCTGCTGTGCCAGTCAGAAGTAGGAACATACAACTCACTCTCCAATCAGAAAACTTGGACAATAACTTCATTTAAGTGAGCCAAAGTAATGCATAAGTTTGTATTAGACCTGATGAAAACTTGCCTGCATAAGGTCTTTAACTGAGATTTTAATTAACAGCAGGTTGTTGTTAAATGCATTGATATTGAAAAAAGGGAAAGTAAAAATGCTAAAATGTCATAAATTAGTGATGGGAACACAATTTCTACACACAAAAATATACTTGACCAATTTAACATTGGGCACTGGAAACCTATTATCTTTTATCTTGGTCATTAAGACCTGCTTCACATATTTCAGTCATATCCAGGTTTTTGTACTGTAACAAAATATAAGAGGCTCTTTCAAAATGTGTATGGTTTGCTTATGCCTTTTTGATGGGAATAAGGCCCAGATGTAATGTGAGCAGTGGGAGATGTTTAGAAATTCATGAAGACTTACAGGCAGCTTAAAACTGGAACTTTTTAAAAATTAATTTTTTTATTATAGAATTTAACAAATCTTACGAGCTATAGTTATGACTGGAAGGGCTTCTCCATTTGCCACTTGACTTAATAGGAAAGATGCTGTTGCACATATCTCTACTTATCCTTGTGACTCATTTCTGTCGCATAAAAATAATAGGGTTAGGGATAGCACTGGTAAATCCTATAAAATGGTAAACATCCACTGGTAAATCCCATACACATCAGTAGTAAATTACAGAACTCTCAACATTAAAAGTGACCTCTAAAGTTCATCTGATCTGAACATCCACCTCCCAACACCAATGTATTCCTTTTGTCCTCTTTCTAAATTTTAATTTAAATAAAGCTACCTAGGAGTGTAGTATCTCCCACAGGGTTTGCATCTAAACAGCCTTTTATGAGTAAAAAATCAGGAGTTTTCTACTCTAGATAAATTCTGTAGCTAATGTGAGACTCCTAGTCCTAGTTGTATCTGAAGATGTGCTTAGTTCTGATGAGCCTTTTAAAAGATGTTATTTTTATACATTTCAACCCTAAAGCTGAGGACAAAAGAAAAATGTTTGACAGTGTTTTGGGCCTAGTCTTTGATTTTGATGACTTATACATTACTCCTATTTTGGCAAATGTTCTGAACAGTAATAGAAAGACTGGGAATAACATGTAAATTTCAAATACCAAGGGAAAGGCTTGGAATAGATGCTTTGCTTATGGTTCCTGAGCTATTGCCAAAGATAATATGTTATGGGTTTCTCAAGCCAAAAAAAGGAAGAGGACAGTGGGAAGTGACATGTATAGAGGAAATTAGTGTGAGAGATGATTTTTGCTTGAGTGTTAGTTTCAGGGATACCTTGAGTCCCTGAACTCTGGGCACAGCATGAACACATACAGAAGTGAAATTGTTGAAAACCACTTTAGCAGAATTGTTGATTTCATGGAAAAATAACCCACATGGTTACAAAGAAAACAAGCTCAGAATTTAACTTTTGGGTATTTTCCCTCATAATACTTGCAATATAGCCAGATAGCATTTTAGGAGAGAATCTGACATGGTTTTTTGTTTATATTTTTATTGGAAAAGAAAAATAAAAGGAGGGGCTGGAAGATTTCCAGTCTCATATGCGTGCAACTAGCTGCTTTTCTTTAGCCATCTGTTGTACTTAAAATGATACTTTGCACTTCCTCTGTATGTGAGAAATTGTGACCCATTCTCCTTTCTACCTTCCTATATGAATGAATTAAAAGCATTATTAGAGTAAGCTCATGATCCACGAACCTCCAGAGTGGCAACAGGCATAACATCCACATCAGCTTCCACCACTGAGGTCCTTATCTGTTTCAAAGGGCTAAGTTCAGACTCAAGGAGAGTAAATGTATTTATAGTCCTTACAGAATTAAACTAGAGCAGAATACTGTGCACATAATTCTACTGCACGTATCTGTCAAGGATCCTATTTTTACTCCAGTAGATTTGTAGTATATATACTGAACCTATGGTCAGTTACTTGTTAATGAAAACTGAGTATCTTTTCTTTTGAATGTACAAATATTTCAAGCAAATATTTTCATGTAGCAGTTTGGGAGACTGCTACAAAATTTTGTGATATTGGTCAAATTTAGTGATGTCAGATGAAGTCCATTGATGTCAGTTAAAATCCATTGATGATGAAAGATTTTGAAAAAGATTTCTATCCTCTTAATCCATAAAATGCAAACAAATGAAAAACACTATTGCTTTTTTTGTAGAAGTTGGACGAAGGAAAGCTTTTTTGAAAGGCTTAAATTTCCATGTTTTCAGATTTCACTTCCCCTCCCCCTGCCCTCCTCAGGATGTTAGGCTGGGGCAAAATTTGTAGCTTCTGGTAATCTTGAATCCTGAAGTCTTCATTAAAATACCTCCTTCCGGCTGCTTTAGCAGCAATGAAGCTGCAGTGTCTTTTTTGGTGAAGAGAATACATTTTCAGTGGAGAAAGACGTAGATGTACAGATGGCCTCTGGTCTTCAAGAAGACCTGCTGAAATTCAAACATACTTATGACTCTTCCCTCCACATGCTGCCAAAACCAAATGACCCTTCAAATAAACCCAATGTACTTGATGATTTAAACAAGAGTTTTAGGCCCCAAACTTAACACATTTGCTAAAAGTCTTTCACTAGAACATTTTCGAGCAACCCCACCCAGAATAAGTTAGACAATGTCAAGCAAATTGTCAGAAGATGAGAAGTGTATCCATTAGTAAGTGCAGCTATTATTTCTCAAAAAAAAAAAAAAAAAATCCTAATACCTAAGGTTTTATGTCTTTTCCTCTCTAGAGATTTTAACAGTCATTGGAGGCTATTTTTCAAAATTTAACTGTAATTGTACTTGTAAAGATCACAAAAGCAGAGCATGGATTTGTTCTTAGATTGTATTTGGGTTTTTTTGGCCAAAACAACTAGATTGTCAACATCAAAAACACCTTGATCAAAGTCTAGGAACATACAGAAATACTACATATTACTGACAGTTCAAGATCCTTTATTAAATGGAAATTACATTATGCTTCTTGAAATGTTACTGAAGTAAAATGCACAGTTGACTTTGCTGAATGAAATTTTCTACATCAGAATTCTAGTATTGAAATTTCACCAGGTAGTCACAAGGGTGAGTAATAACTGAAACTCTTTTCTGTCTTCGGTCTCTCCCAAAAATGAAAGACACTAATTGAAAGACTTAGAAAACTGCTTTAATTTAAACTTTAAGCAAATGTGTCGCTATTTCTTTTCAATACATTGTTTTTTTTCAAAATAGTTTTAAAGACATGGAACATGCTGAAGGCATTTTAAGAAAGCAGTCTCTCCTAGTAACAGACATAAGTATCTGAAGCCTGCAAGTTTCATTTAATTCTATTTTATCCATTTATCTTTTATACACTCTTTAAAAGACAATTCATTAAAAGCTTTAGTGACATTATTCTGTTAAAATTGTAAACCTATCAATATCCAATTATTTTTTCCTATCCTTTCTGACATAATGGTTTGTTGAGCTTCCTATTTTAACTAGGGTTTTTGTTTTAACCCTAATGCTAACTTTTATTTTGAAAAGTTTAATTTTTTTATTAAAAAAAAAACTCTAATAAGAGAAAAAACAGTAATGCAATGCAACAAAGATCTAGATTCATTCAAATAATTTCATTGCATTTACAGATTCAGTCAAAAGTGAACACTCAGTGGAATTAACTTATCTGTTTTTGTATTAGACCTACTTGCTTTTATTAGACCTACTTACTTGCTGTTTAGGGCTGAATATATTTTCATTGCACTTTTGATCTGAAGTCAGGAAGTACTGAAAACATTTGTAATGCCAGGTAACAGGTTCAATCTATCAACTTATTATTACAATATGGGAAGCACTTTACAAAATTGGTATATCTCTATTTCTGGAGTGCAGTGCCATTACTCATATCATATTGAAGATCTCCTGTATAAAAGGTGATCTAAAAAGTCAATATTAATCTGATGGAAGTATACAGACTAGGGGAATCTTCCCAGTCTTAGTAAAATGGCTTTGATCTCAAAAAACTATGTTGCACAGACTGGTTTTTATAAAGAGTTTTGGGTTTTGTTTTTTTATTTTTTTAAATGTTCAGGTAACAGACATCAGGGAGCAGCATACCACAACATCATGAGTAACTTGCTGTAAAAAAAAAAAAAAAAAAAAAAAATTACAGCAAAATACCACTCAAGAATATATAAACAGTTTGATATTTATTTGGTCACATAAAAGGCCCTCATGTAGGTAAATATCAACATATTTGTTTAATATTACCAAAAGAAGCATATAGACAAAATAGTTCCACTGATGAGAATTACATTGTCCTTCACCTTTAAATGTGATATATTTTCTTGGTTTTTACACAAATCTAATAGAATATTTCGAAAATTGGCAGCACAGAGCAGCCCATGTTTAGAAAAGGAACCCTGACTGAAGGCAGGTTTCTAAATCTCTATTTATCTGATTAGTAGCCATATGTTGAAATAGCTGGTTGCTTGACAGTGGACAAGGCTGGTTATGGAGCAGCTCTGGAATCATGACTCCATACATGTCACCACAAGGTGTATGTACAATACCAGACAAAACACTTGAGCTGGATCCCATTGAAGTTGCTCAGGAACTGGAGAAAACATAAGTAAGCAATACTGTTCAACATTGCTGGAAATCAGATAACTAGTGCTGCCTCCAGATGGGATTAATTAGGTTGGCTGCTAACTACCAAACTAATCCAGTTTTACTGTGACCCACAGTTATATACATATCCTTGACTTTCCTGGGTAAATATATCGGTTCACCAGGTAATCTTTAACATAACACTGAATTTTTGCACTGCAGACATGGCCAAGAGAGTGTTTGTAAGAAGAAAACACTATAAACTACGATTTACAGCTAAAAGTAAATTAAAGAGCTGATTAAAGGTCCTGGGATAAGGGAACACAAATATTTCCTTTTCAGGGAAAAATTACTGGTATAAAACAGCTTTGCCAACAAAGCCTCAGCAGTGGGGCAGATCAGGAGAGTGAATTTCTTTAGAAGATACAAAGTACCAGTTACTATATCAAATGCTTAGCTTCACTAAAATGAAGATCAAATTTTTAAACAGTGCTGTTAATTATTCTAAGAAATAGGCTCTCTATTTCACAAATCCCTGTAAGCCTTTTATATTTTTCAAAGAAAATTCTTTTTGCTTGGCTTATTTAGAAAGTGGCTGATGAGTTTGCTGCACTATTGGCCATAGAACAGCTTCTTGGACAATCTTGAGGACAGCTTAATGTGGGGCTGGTGAGACACCCTTTTGTCATCCTGAATGATTTTTCTTTCAGGCCATGTTGTTTGTCATTTTATATGGCTTTATGGGAGCAAATAAGGCCCTGTACAAATTCTACTGTTGAGTGTTAACATACTAAGATGGGCCTCACAGTCTACTTTTTCTGATCAATTAGTCACTGAATTGTACTGATATAGTATGGATACAACTTTGTGATACTTATTATTATGTGGTCTGACCATAATTTGGCCATGACAGTGCCTGAGGAACAATTCCATAACCTGAGAATGAAATATATTAAAAAAGCCCTTAGGCAGAAGTCTTCCACCTGAACAGGCTGTTTTGTTTTGGTAGTATAATGTAGGTACCAAACAAAAATACCACTGAAGTTCCAAAAAAATGGTGCTCCACTTGAGCATGGCTAATGACATAAACACCTTGGGTTTTGTTTCAGCGCAGACGTCTTTGGATCCTGCAGTGGAGTTTAGCTGAGATACACCCATAAGATTTGAGTACTTTATCCCTGGTATCATTCAATTCTGTCTTTGTAAATGCCTACTTCTTAAGTGCCTTGCACCTAAGATTATAGACATTTAACTTCCCTAATGTATTGTATTGCACTGTATATTCCCAATTATATTGGAAGAACCTAGAAAACTCACTTTTCAGAAAGTACTTATTGCTATACAGTAAGGAAGATGTACTTTTATGTTCTTGCCTCTTTTGGAAGTTTTTCTTTTCTATTTATTTTTAACATAAATTATAGCTTTTGTGCAAATCATGTTTACTTTTCCTTCCTAGGCTGAGCTTTGACCACCTTTTACAACGCAGCAAGATTAAGGGAACTGAACAGGCACATGATAAAGGGTTTGCTCTGTTGTGTTGAACTTATACCATAAATAAAACAACCAACCAAAACAAACAAAAATATCCTCAAATCCTGTAAGAATTTATTTCAAAAATATATTTCCAACAGAAAAGGATATAGCTGAACTGGGTGAACTACATACGATGAATATTTCAGTACTTTCCAGCTTAATGAACATGACTGAAAGCTGAAAACACACTATGATAAAATTAACTGCTAGGTGTTCTAACCTAAGGAGGAGTAATTGGACAAAGATGGATTTTCTTTTCTTACATATGTAAAGTAACTCCCTCTAAAATTACACTGAGCTGACACAGAGGAAAGAAAAAGAAAAACACTGTAGAGAGAACTATACTTTGTGTGATCAACTTCAAGAACCTTCGGTATTATTTTTTGGCACTTTTAACAAGCTGTAATGTACTGGAAATGCTGCTTACAATGAGGGGTCTCCTATCACTAACAACAAAACATGTCCTAAAATATGTCTTATGGTGTAAATATTTATATTTATTGACAAAGTTTTCCACATTAATTAAATAAAGTCAACAAATAATGCAGTTATTAAACTGCTGTCCAGAACCAGTGTTTTGGCAATACACTAGAAGGGGCTTTAAAGGACACAATTTTGTACTAATCACACTAATTGCTTCCTATTTGGACATGCTGTCATAGAGTTATCTCCCAAATTATGTAGCAGTGAAAGATTACTGTATTAGCAAGTCAGTGAGCATGTGTAGTAGCAGCCTTTTTAATATTTTTTTCCTTTTTAAAACTCTGTGAAATCATGGGTCAGACAAAGTTTAAGGATTGCTTGAAGTGCTACTACAAATTAAATGATCTGACTTTACAAATTAGCTGTCTCTAAGCCCTATATACATTCTGCTCCCTGATGTAGATTTTTTCCTGTTTCTATACTTTCTAGTTGTAAATAAATAATATATTAAACCATTATTTTTAATGGAAGCTATTATAGCTTTGAAACTCAAGGGCAATTAAAAGTATAATTTCACCTGTACAGATAATACTAGCAAATCATTTGCCTCCCTGAAAAAACAGTTACAAACTAGGGAACGTGAAGGAGCTACTTAATAACAATGTTGACTCTACACTGTTTCTAAAAGCTAACAAAACATTTCAAGTGTACAGGGACTATTATGGATTATTGTTGATTGTATGAAGTCTTTAATTTTAAATCTCTGACACAATTCTTCCACAATCTCCAATCTAGCTTTATTTACACTGAATCACACCCAACAGCAGCTGGCACCATCCTCAAAATGATGTAAATTAAACTAACTTCTCAAAGACATATTTCTGTAACTAGTCCTAGCAGAACAAAAAAGAAATAGTATACTTCCATTTGATGAATCACATTAATTTTGAATCTTGATCACGAGACTAGTATTCTGTCTCATTCAGTATTTGTATTTATACCTATTTGACCCTGTAGTAACTTGGCACTGAGAGAATAAGTGTTCTCAAAACTCATTAGGAGATACCAGCTAGCTGTACAAGCCCTACTACATAAGACACTCCAGAAGATTTGCAAGAACAAAAACAAAATTGTGGGAGAATGCTAAAATAGACCTCTAAGGAGGATGGTGCTGGGAAGCAGCCTGGACCATACCAAATGCATATATGAAGGACTTTGGCTGTGGGATTTTGAAAGTTATGTGTTTTACTATTGATTCTTAGTTCAGAGTTTTATTGTTATCCCTCTGCGTGGTTCACACCTCTCACATTTATTTCCCATGTAGCTGTGTCCTGGTCTGTTGCCATCTCTCCTTCCCTGCATGTGGCAGCCAAGTGGCTTCCCTAGACAGAGCTATGTTTGTCCTGCCCACCTAGCCAGTCCCGCCTCTGTCCTAACCCCATTGGTTATCTCACTTGTCGATCCCCAATCCCTTGGTTCCTATTGGATTTCAGCCTTCTGTTTCCCTTATTGGTTAGCCGAGTACCCAAGTTACTCCCTTCCCCAGAGCCCTTACCCAATCCTGTCCAAATTCCAGCACCTTCTCCTCAGAATCTTATGAAAGCCTCATGATTGCTCAATAAAACATTTTTGTCTCCGGTGTCTCTGAGTGAATAGACCTCTCTCACTCCCCGGCTCAGAGTGGCCTGTGGGAACCACCTCCTACCCCTCAACACTGTATACAAAATGAAGCATCCCAATTTAATGTGATTCTTTGCATAAAGGTGAAGTTTCTGCACAGAACTGAATCTTTTGAACAGGGTGGTGTGCTGCTGTCCATGTGTTGAAGGTCACTTGCAAAGTTTTCTTAGGCTGGATGGGATGAAGGTCCCTGCCAAAATGTTCTGCTAAATTCATACAGCCAGCTGGCCCAAGGTCACACCTGCCCACTGGCATAGAATCATAGAATCAGCTAGGTTAGGAAAGATCTCTGAGATCATTGAGTCCAGCTTACGAATTAATACCACCAAGTGCCATGTCCACTCTTTCTTTAAATGCCTTGAGGGACAGTGAGTCCATCGCTTCCCAGAGCAGTCCATTCCAATGACTAATCACCCTTTCTCTGAAGATATTCCTCCTAATGTCCAACCTGTCCTCCCCTGGAGGTCTCCCCTGAGCCTCCTTTTCTCCAGACTAATCAACTCCAGCTCCCTCAGCCACTCCTCATAGGATTTGTGCTCCAGACTCTTCACCAGTGTTATCACCCTCCTCTGGACATGCTCCAGCACCTCAATGTCCTTTTTGAAGTGAGGGACCCAAAACCAAAAGTAATACTTATGGTGGAGCCTCACCCGTGCTGAATGAAGGGGAGAATAACTTCCCTGGTCCTACTGGCCACATTATTTCTGATACAAGCCCTGATGCCATTGGTCTTCTTGACCACCTGGGCACACTGCTGGCTTATGTTCATCTGGCTGTTGGCCAGCACCCCCACACACATGCACAATGCCTGCTGCTACTGACTGTCTTAAGCTACATACAAAATATCTGTATGACCATTTCAGATCCTACAGGAACAATGACTATTCACAAGTACCTTATCTGTGTACATTTTGGGCAATGTTATTGCTGGAACCACCTGGGTGAATGTCTGGGATGGCCATGGTCTCCACTTTTCCCCATACTGCTAATTTCCAGTTAAGCACAGTGTTATAGTTTCACCTAGATGGGCCTATATCTGAGTTTTTTGAAGTTCAGCCTGGGCCTGGGGGCTGTCAGCTGATCTGGGCTGGGCTAAGCTGACAGCTGACTC
>JAWWEV010000043.1:40301675-40335450 GCA_035583235.1 Hafferia zeledoni
CCCCCCCCCCCCCCTTTTTTCAGTACTATTCTTTATTTTCTTCCACTCACGAAATCCTTTCCACTCCTGTAGGGAAGATAATCACAGGAAATTTTAGTAATACAATGTTATTGTAGATTGTGCATCTATAATGAAATTATTTCCATTTCATTAGTGGGTCTTTTTTAAAAAATGTAGGCTTTTTCTCCTCAAACAATAGAGATAATTTGTGTGATTAATCTGGGAACTATCTTTTTTTTTCTTTTTTTTTTTAGATTTTTGCCTAATTTATTATATGTTCATGCTGTGGGCTTTTGTTGAGAACTCTTAATTCATACACAGCATGAGGGAAATTTAATATTCTTTTTAAAAGATAACATTTCTATGCATATTATTTCACTTACTATTGCCTTAATATGTTCTACATTTTGCACAGCTGAGTACCTATCATGTTTCTATTTTTGTGTACCTTCAAAATCTTCTGGTCTAAATTTTTCATAAACTTGTTTCTATAAAATCACATGGTAACCTCAACATACAAACTTAGGCATGTCATAAGTTTAGCTAGGGGGCCTAAATTTAGGCTTTAAAGTTCAGACTAGGCCTGGACCTGGAATTGTCAGTCTTGAGCTGGGCTGGGCTAGCTAACAGCTGACCTCTTCTAGCCAATGATAATGTATTCCATACCACATTACATCATATCAAAAGGGTAAAATCCAGTGTCTGTGGGAGTGGTTTGTTCAGTTCCACCATGGCCGAGCTACAGGCAAGACATGTGCAACTCCTGTCTAGCTAGACAGGCCTTGCGCCTGCTGCTGCCACTGTTTTCATCTTGTATGAGTCCAGGGAAGTAGAAATATTTTGTTGTTATACTTTTTTTTTCTTGCTGAATGTCTTTTAGAGTACTTATAGATTTAAAGTAATAGACTTTGTATTAATTGGGGAGTGGGAAGTTATTTCTTGTTATACATAACTTGTGTAAGTGTGCGTTATATTGTAGTTTTAATTTTCTCTTTGCCGTATAAATACATGTAGTTAGTTTTAAGCATCAAACCTGGGGTTTAGAGTTTTTTTTTCCCTTTCCCCCTTTTCTCAGCCGGGGACTAACTCTGTCTTTGGGCAGTTGGCATTTTGCCAGCTCAACCCAAGACAGAATCAAAGTAAATTAGATTTCAAATTGTATTATTACAAAAAAAAAAAAAAAAAAAGTGTTTTCTTCTTTCCCCTGTGTGCTCCACCTGCTCCCCACCCTCAGCACACAAAATATTTATGATCCGGTAATTTTGTGTCAAATGTGAAAAACAAGGTTGGTAATGAAGGCTGTAAATATGATGCAGAATGTATTCTTTTACGTAAATCATATTTAAGATACACACTTTTTTTCCTGGTTACTGTTTTAAATCATTATTCTTAAGGAAGAATCTTACTAACTGGGAATACAGAAAGAATTAGGTCTTCTAAGAAGCCTTGTATGAGCTTTAAGAAGGCAGCCTAGATAATTTAACTTTGCAGAGTGTTCATTATTCTATTTTATCACTAATATAAATGCTTTCTTTTTCTTCCTTGAGTCTCCTGTAGCAAGATATGTTCATTTTCACATGATCTTTCTAGATGCAAGTTATTTTGGCTTAGGTTGCCATGTTGACAGCCTGTTTGGAAGAGGAAAATCCCCTCAGAGAGCCAACTATTAGGCATTTCCCATGCCTAATTCTCTTTCCATTATCATGGGAAACTTGACTAGAAGTTGAGGCATATCATTTTTCAAAGGCATAAGTTAGGAGAAATTAAACCTAATCTTCCTTTGTGTATTTTTATTTCTGAAAAGGTACATTATGTTTAAACTAATGAAAATTTGATAAACAGTATTTTCTGTTTATACAATCATAATATATTTAACACATCCAACATTTTATATAATTGAGATAAAACAATAATGAAAAAAATGTTTGTTTCAGTAGATTTTGAATGGTCTAATATTTTATTCATTGTTCTGTATTTTAGCCTGTTTTAAAACTGACAGGTTTCTGATCTACTTTCTTCATTGTTTAAATTTTTTACTTTGTATTGTTTGTATAGGGGAGCTCAAGTTCATTTAAGCAGAAAACACTTGCTACTCCTCCCTCTAGAGACACAGCTGCTTCTGGGAATATCTAGAAGCAGATAATAATCTACCTATATAATTTCATATATCTTTAGATGCCTTCACCATCTAAGCACCAGTGTGAGCCGTGAAAGTCACATTTTACGTTTAAGTTACACATATAATACTGCTAGAATGAAGAACCTCCATCTTCCCTTTGTTTGGTCTTCTCTAGCCCCCTCATTTTGGCATGAAAATCCTTGCTCTTGAGTTCCTTTTGGTTCACTTTTTTGAGGAAAAAAAAGTAATTTCTGCATTGCCACTTCACATCCATGTAGCTGATATGTAGCTGTTACAGTTTAAATGTGTTTTCATTGCAGCTGCTGATACAATGTAGCTCTTATACAGTGTGTTTTGGAGATTCTTCTGGAGCAGCCTGTGAATCTCTGGAAACAGCAAAAGGTGTCAATTGTCTTAGAACTGAAAGGGATCATTACACCTAGACCTTTGAGACTGGGATTCTGTTTCAGCATTGTTCCCTATAACTGCAAAAGAAGACAATTTTCTGAGAGTCAGTGTATACTAGTAGATCAAGCCATCAAACAGAATTGAAATTGTAGAGCTGATAACATATTTTTGCTGAAAATGACCAAAGCACAAAATACTACTTTCTTGCTTGTACACTTATTCTACATCCTTCCTTCATACTATTTTAATCTAAATAGATAGTTACTTTGACCTAATTTTTCTATGGAAATCCTTACTAAGCACATCTTACAATATCCTTCCTTATTTATCATTTGGTAAAAGCAATTGAAAGATGTGATTGCTCTTAGTTAGCCTCAAGTAACCTCAAAAGAAAGATTTACTTCTAGCATAAGAACCTAAAGACAGATTTAGCAGTTTATCTGCTTTAGTTGCTGTAATTGACAATGTATATATTCCTACTGCACAGAACAACACATAAATTTATATGTCACTGTATTTTATATTTAAATTTATTTCCTTTATGACTTATTTAATTGCATGTTATATTTCATCTACTATGCCTTCCCTGTTCACCCACTGTGCAGCTGAGGAACTGCAGGATTTGAATAACAAGAAAATAGCAAATACTGACAGCAGAATTTGCAGCATAGTTACAAATTTTAGTGGATAAAAACAATCCAAGTAATGAAACCTTTCAAAATGAATGACAAGAGGATGGCATATTGTGGGGTAGTTAATAGTGTAAAGTAGGCACTAAATTATCCTCGGATCCAAAGAGTCTCTAAATAATTTAAAATATCTGCTTTTGGCATATGCTCAAACCATGAACTTATCTAATAATGTGGATTGTATGTTGTCTATGAAAATTTTATACAATACTTCAAGTTTGAGCAACTGAATTCCATTTAGATATTTATGATGTCTTGCTTTATGCTCTGGTACTGTCCAAGCAGAATATTTTGCACCAGATGACATGTACTACTAGAGCAAGGCGTGGTTATTTTGTTATAAAACAGCAGTCATAGATATTAGCAGCATTAGGGGAAATATTTCTGCTTAATCATTTGAATTTCTGGCTTTAGGGATATTTGGGTTTAGGGAAAGCAAGAGTTCTGTTTCTGGCAAGGTGTCTTCATTGTTCTATTCATGTACAAATAAAATTTATTTTCATTATATCTAGTGCAAATATTTATTCATTTACATCAACATTAGATTATTGAGCCCACAAAATCAATAGATTTTTTCATTTTTCAGTCTATGTACAGTAAGTTGAAATAATTCTGTATTACTGTGCTTATATACACTCAGGTTCAGGTGGGAATGCCCAGTACCTCCCCTGGGAGGAGGGGGGTGTCCACAATGGGTGATCTGACTCTGTGAGTCATGGGGTATTTTGGAATTGTTGATGGCCCCTTAGCAGACACACCCCCTCAGGCTGGGTGTGAAGGTGCTAACGACTTCCTGGAGGGGAGTTATCACAGCTCCTATCTCACAGGCTTCTTTAACACCCAGCTCACAGCCTGAGGTGTTGGGTGTGCCCTGGGCAGCTGCTGCAAATGGTCCATTGTTAAGAGTTCATGAAAAATGACTAGAGGGTTTAAAATACACAGCTTTGGTCACACCCACACAGTGATAAACTGGTCCCGGCTTGCTGAACTAGGACAGACACTTTTATTACTACTTACATAATTTGATTTTAACTTTAATGAATTGAGGAAACAATTTAAGCTCAACAGAAAAGAGTAGTAAATTCCTGATCTCTTTAAGAAAGTTCAAAACCACTTCTTTTGGATGTAACATAGTTGTCCTAAACTTATTCACTGCAAGAACTTTTACTTACGTGAGAAAAATTGAAAGATTTGGGGAACCTTGGGAAAATAATTTAAAGAAATGGAAGAGTCTGTGCTTGTTTTCCGCTTCTAAACTGATGATCTCAACCACAATACTTAATGAAACAATCAATCTAATGGGTTTTTATGCTTTTCACTCTAGTAGTCACAGTGTTTTAAATTACTTTACAAAACCATTCAGGCCAAAATAGTATTTGAAAATGCTTATGGAAAACTCTGCAAAATCAAGCAAGAACCCACTTCATAGTTTCATCTTTAAACTTAAATTCTGTCAAAACATCTGCTAATAAAAGTTTATTACTGTTGAATCTTAGAGCACATTAACTGTATTTTTTTTATGCATCTTGAACTGCTGGTTTTTTATGATATGTTTGGATTTAGGTTTGCCTAATTTATTTTTTTTTATGGCAAACTAAGAAACTGAAACTTTTAAACTGTTTCCGATGGGATTTTTGCAGAATATGTTAGACTTATTATCTACTGAAGCATATATCTCAGTAGATGAAGTATTAGTGTGTTTGTAAAAATGTAATGGTTAGCACCACTCTCTTGAAGTAGCTGTCAATGAAGGAAAAATAAAATAATAAAAAAATGGTTTTGTTGTTTCCAAAGATCTCCTCAGTATGTGAATGGTATGTTTGCCTTCACAGAGCAAACATGTGTAACATCAATATGACTTATGATCTGAAAAAGAATGTTTACGTTTTTTCCTGACTCTTTATGCATTTTACACCTGTTGGAAATAACTTTAATAGAAAGTATTATTAGATGAAGTATTTTTAGAATTTTTTTTTTTTCTCTTTACTTTTTGACTTTCAGCTTTTCCTGCTTTGGCCTTAATGCTCTTTCAAAAGCTAACAGACAGCTGAGCACATGGAGGATACTGAAACTGGGGTACAGGATGCCAGACAACACTGAAATAGCTTTTCTTATCTGTTTATTTTCATTGTCTTTTGGTGTCTTTATATTTTCTTTCCAAAGTGGAACTGGTTATTGTAAAATTCTATTGAACTTTTCAATTGCTTTCTGTTTTAATAATATTCATTAAAAGGAGAAAAATCTCACTAACTGACACAATGTCTGCCTTTTGTCATTCGTACGTCTAATTTTCCTGTTGCTCTGTTTTGTTTGCTGCCAAAGAGACAGATTGTTCCTCCATAATTTAACATTTATTATCTTTTTAAATTTGAACCTCTTTGATTTTTCCTAGAGAGGTACAAATCTGAGTCCTGAAAATAAAAATGGGAATATCTATATTTAAAAGCTCCTACATTTTAGTATAATATATCTCCAAATAATTATTAAAGATAACAGATAGTAACATCAAATGGATGCTGGAATTTTAAGATTCACTAAATTTTCAAGTGTTCTACATTTAGGTATATAAGCTCTTAGTCTCTGATAGTGTTTCCATATCTTCAATATCAATTTTTTTTTTAGCAATTCTTCTTGAAGTGACTGTACATAAATATTATATTGACATTTTCTCTTTTTTGTTTTTCACTAGAGAAAACAAATTATAATTAGGCAATTATAAAAGTTTTGGGTTCTTTTCAATTATTTGCTCTGTGAATAGCCCAACATGGCCTACTATGAAATCAAAGTTTAAACTCTTCCATAGTTTGTTGAGTCTTTATACAAAAAACAAACATCCTCTGACAGATAGAAAGGAATTTAGGAACTGAATTTATACTAGTAAAAGACCATTATGGAACAATACTAGTAAAGTTCCATTAGGTGATATGTATCATAATAATATTAGGCATTATAGTATGATATGAAACAGCATTCAGAACTATTTGGAGTATCATCTTTCTGAGAAATAACAACATAGTTTTTGTCAAATAATAGTGTCGATAATATTATTTAATGCAATCTAGTATTGTTAAAAATTATTTTATTTTATGCTATAACATGTTAAGCTTTTTGCTTTTGTTCAAGTAATGTTGCAAAGTTAGTCAATTAATAGTTTTAGGGACTTACCATACTGTGAGATTCTCTTAACAAAGCATTTAAAGTGGAACTTCTGTGGAGGACTTCAACCTTTGCCAACTGATTGAGCTGCCACAGGTATTTTGGGCTGGGATGTTAAAATCAGCAGATTATGAAGCAAATCATCCTTTTTCCCCGTATACTATTGGTATTGAAAAACCAGCATTGTTTAAACTCTCTGTAAGCCACTTACACTGTGGCTGGATATGAGCACTCCATCTTGAAATGTTTTCCTTATGAAAGACTCAAATGCTTTTTCAATTGTACCATATTTATTTCATTATATGATAAGAGTTCCACTTTTTGTACTTGCACCTCTTGGTAGTATGGTAATAGATGTTTGTGTGTATTTGCTGTTCCCCATAACAAAAGGCAGATAAATGTCATTGTGAAAGAAGTAATAAATCTACCTGAGTTTCTGACTTGGCCCTATTCAAGTAGTGAAGCTAAATATGAAAGACTTCTTCAAGCATAAAAAGGATAAAATGTGATAAAACTAAAATAGCTAAGTGAACCTAGAGGAAAAATATATCGTTGCCTGTTAATTTTAGACAACATATTTTTCCATAAAACAGCCTTACTAGGGGTTGATACTTATTGTTTTCTTGAAAGCAATTTCTCTACTGTGCAGTACATTACACTGCAGAAAACCCACACCAATAAACAGCAATAATAACAATTCTTTAAAGTGTCCCCTGTGTACTGTGATGTATCTATTGCTAACTCATACAGTAAATCTAAACTGTTCAACAAACACTGTGGAATTTATCTGCAGGGCTTAATCCAGCTTTTCTCATTTAGCATTCTTAACAGTAAAAAATTGGCTGCAACAATGCATTTTGAACAGCAATGCTCCCAAAGTTTATTTAAATTTTCAGAAAATAATTGTAGAAACTAAAACCCTGTTGAAAAATAAGACACATGACTGAATAACAAAGCATCATAAAATAGAATTCTTGGCCTTTGTCTTGCAAACTATTTTGTATTGGTGCTACTGAGTCATCTATACCAATCAGACTTCAGATTTTAGACTGTTCAATCTAGACCATGTCAGGTGTCATCTACGTCTCTCATGAGAGCTGGTTCCCCCGGCAGCTCCCTTGGCTCCTCCCAAGGTTCCCCCAGTTCAGGAAACACCCTCTGGACACCATGCAAGAGACTCTGGTGCCAATTGTGCCAGCACCAGAGGCACTCACCTTGGCTACTGCTGTAGTAAACCTACTTATAGTCTGAAGCAGTGAACCTATTTATAACTCCAAGGATATTAGTCAGGATTCAGAATTAACTGTGTTCTACTGCATGCTATAATCTAGCATTTGTGATGGGTTATTGAGCATATCCTGCAATTGCTACCTGTCTGTGGAAGTTAGAAGTGTTCAGGACCTCAACACAGAAAATTCTGCTCTGTATTGTTTTAGTTTTGGAGGTTTTGTTTTGTTTTTTTCTTATGTATATGCTTTCTAAAAAGCCAATGGCTCAGCAAAAATAAAGGTGATGTTGTATAGCAAAGGTTTCATCAATATGGTTTTCTTAGGTAACATTACCTCACTTTTCAATTGCTGCTTTAGGTATTCTTATACCATTACTGCCAGTGATTGTTTAGGTCTTTCATTTCAACTTTGAAGATTTCCACTCCTGAATTATATAAAATATTTGCACTATTTCATTTTACTTGCATGGCCAAAAATTGACAATGTACAGATTAAAATGTTAAATAGTCTTTGTTTAATCAATAGAATGTATGATCTAAATTATAATACTAAATGGTTGTTGCTGTGGAAGCTGCATATTTTGGTCAGAAACAATCTTTTCAATAGTTGTTTTTTTCTCCTAGGCTGAAACGGCAAAAGTTATTGCCAAAGAATTTCACACTATCAAGAAAAAGATGCCCAGTGAAACTGTCTTCCTTAGGTGCATTCTTCAGACAATTCAACTTACATTTCATTAATCTATTTCCAGTCTCTTTTTATTTGACCACCTATAGTGATGTTATTAATATTTACATATTATGTCATAAAAATCTGCTTGCTCATTTTTAACTTACCAAAATATATGATTATAAAATTAGAGTGCTCAGAGTGTATGGATGCAAAGAAGGAATCTGTTGTGAGTTTAAAGCTACATATTTTCTAAGAGAAAATAAATTTTGAATATATATTGTTAAAAATCTTCAACAACCCTGTCCAAGATTCCAAATAGCATTATATGATATATTGGCTCACTGTGCAACTACATTACAGTAAGAAAATAATAAAAAAATAATTTTAAAGATTGATTTCCATTGGTGTTTTCATATAATATTCTAATTTGAATAATTTCTGAATTCTCACATATTTTTGCTAGCAATTCCCTCCTGCTACGCTGCACATGGACTTTGGTCTCATCACTCCCCTTTGTATCACTTTAATTTTTGCTCAGATATCCAATTAGTTATATTTTATTTACATGGGGACTGAAGCAAAACCACTCTTAGTTAATAAGAGCTGATTTATTGCTAAGAAAAATTACTTTAGATTAAGCTTTTAGTGTTTAGGTTAACCACAGGTAGATTCAGTGTGTTTATGGCTGATATAAGGAAAAAAAAATCCCACTTTTGAGTTATATTTTCAAAGGCACATTTTTTTTCCCAAGCAATATTATTTGGAGTTAATTTGCAATGTAGTTATAACACTATGGTTGAGGATCTCACAGAATAACAGAGATTACTAAATATGGGTTACATAATATTTCTGGATATACCAAGAAGCAATACAGAAGTTTCGTTCATGTCCTTATCAAACATAACTACCTATATTCATACAAAAAAGGAGGGTTTTGTCAACATTGCTGTATTCATCTTGCTAACATTCTCATAGGTGATGAAAACCAGCTTTCTGTGATAAGGAATAAAGCAGCAATAGCACAGTAGTACAATCTGTGAGGGCAAAATTGGTCTCTTATTCACAGAGGGATTTCAAATTGCCAGAAGGGACTGCCTGCTGTAAGAGTGTCTTTGTGGGGAACATCTTCAGCAAAATTGAACAATAGTGTTCCTGTGGGCCTTAAGCCCTTTGTGCAAGATGTGTGTTTTCCTGAACTCATTTCATTTTCATAATTGTCAAAAATGTCTCCATATTGCAAAACAGTTCTGTTTTGTACAAATGATCCTGGACACCTCCTGGGAAATATTTCTTTATATACAAGGTATAAAGAAGTCCCACTCAAGTAAGAAATATAAGCAGAAAAGGTCTGACTTTTCATATTTTGTTCCATTTCTGTTCTGAAAAGCTTGAAAAGTATGAGAAAGAAGCATCTGGGCACACAGATTTCTGTGATTAGGCACTTTCTACACATTTCAACTTCTATTCCTTAATCCCATTACACATTATTTTCACAGCAGGTACTTGCTAAGAGTAGCTTTCATTTTAGCTGGAGATTTCTTCAAAGAAAGTTCTGAAAACCTGAAGTTCTATTAATACCTTTTTATTTCATATTTCTCAGCCCATGAAGTAGATTGAAAAAAAGGATGTTTTAATGTACATAATTTAAATATGAATCTTTTCATCTCTTTTTGTGGACATTCATCCTGTTCCATTTGATAAACCTTAAAACATTATGCCGAATTTTTGGAATCAGCAGGCAACTATGTTCTTAAAATCTCCAGGTTATCTCAAAGAAATATGTGAATTAAACTTTATGTAACATTTCATGCTTAATACATTGCATTAAATAGCATCATGTTTGTCAGAAGAAAAGATGAAAAAGAGGACAAAATCATATAAGAAAATCTCTTTACAGATTTCTGAAGTATTCAGCCACTGTTAGATTTTGACTTCTCTGACTTTAGTTGTCTTCTTCCCTCTTAATCTTCATGATAGTGAAACACACTGGGGGATTTGGTTTGCCTTGTAAAGATGTGCAAAGCAGTGTCTTCTATTTCTGTGGACAAGCTGACTTAGAGAAAGTAAAATTAAAAAAAAAAAAAAAAGAAAAGAAAAGGGATCTAAAAGCATATTCTGCTCAGGAAGTTGTCTAGAAAGTGAGATAAGATAAAGAATATGTACTTATAAAGCATAGGACCATTTAGCAGGTCCTTATTTCCCCTGCATGGTCCTACAAAGAAGATAGAATGAACCACAGAAGGAATCAACTTTTCCATTCTTTGTACTTTCTTTTCTTTAAATACAACATTGCAACTTGTGTTTAGGTAGCTTTTCAAGTTACAACATAGTTCTTCAATGAAAAGGACTGGTAGAAAGGTGATAATTGATATTATAAAGGAACACATGCAAAATCTATATTTTCACCATGTGGTCTAATTCTAGTGTGGAAAGAAGACAGTTTCCTTCAGACATCAACTTAAAAAAATGTAAGAAATTCCGTGGAGAAAAGTCTTTACCTAAAATTGCTTGATTTAAACCTAGAACTTGAGCCTCAACTACCCCAAAATGAAACATTTTTTTATTGTCAAGTGGCAAACTTATAATTTCCTATACCAGAAATAATCCTATATTGTGAATTTCATTAAAATTTATATGTTTCAGACTTTTTCTTATGATTGTTCTTCACAAATTAATGACTTCTGGTGGATATGCGCTTTGTAGAAAAAAAAAAATCACAATTCCCTGTATAATAAGATAGATAAGCACTAGTTAAAAACTGTAAATTTGCATGACAGAAACATAACTCATATCCTTAGGGAACCAACAGATAGTTTGGCTGTTTCTTGGCACCTGTGAGAGTTTTTAGGAGAAAACTTTCCCTTAAAATTTATGTGTGCCAATAGACTATTCCCATCGTCCACCATTTCCAAATATTGCATATGTTTTGCTTTTCTCTTGTCAGGAAATCTGACAGCACTGGACTAACTGCAATTGTGCCAGAAGAATTGTGCTACAGTAAGAAAAGGATAATAAAGCCAAGACTTTGTTACCGTAGTAGTTTCCTATGTATTGACTATAATAGAAAAATTCCAGACCATACAACATATGCAGAGATTTAGTGGTTATCAATATTCTTCAGGCTTAACCTTGGAATTACTGTAAGACAATTCAAATATTAGAAATTAAATTCAGTGAGTTTATGGTGTATTTAAGGGAGTTTGAAGATGAAATTACAAAAAAAAAAAAAATAGTAATAATAAAAAAAATTAGTCATTAAGGGACTGAAGAGCCCCAGAATACCCAGTCTAGGAAAATTTAGAGACTAAATCATTGGAAGTTTTAAGAACAAGTTGGACAACCCACTGCCAGGAATGGTTTAGGTCTTGTGAATGTCTGAGAGGCATATCACTCTTTTCTATTTGTCAGTCTCAGGATTACATGCGCAGTACCATGTCATTCAAGAATTATGAAGTTCTGTTCCCTTCTGCCTCATCATTTTCTTTATAAATAATTTTAATCTTAGGAAACACCCGACAACTTTGAATTTTAAAAAAAATATTTATTTCATAATAAAGATAAATACAGGTAACATAAAGTATCTAATTTCTTTTTTTGTGTAATTCTTTTTTCTTTCAGAATTTTTACGTCAAATGTTCCTTGCAAAATTCAGAAAACATAAGTAATTTAAGGAATTAATTACTATTATCACTGCGCCTAAAATCTCTTTGACTAAAGGTGTCTGTCCTGTGGGACTATCATATTTTTCAGACTAATTCCTTTGCATAGTAAATGTAGGTTCAATTTTCTTTTAGGTGCATGTCCAGACTGGATCAATTCCATATATTAGAACTTGCAAGAGAAAGACCTTTTGATTAGCATGAAGAGTTTGATTTCAAGTAAAAAGCTGAATCTCTTGTTAGGAGAAAAAAGAAGACGACTTTATTTGTTCTGGGTGATTTGGCTGAGGGCACTCTGGGGCTTTTGCAGCGTGAGTGCAATCAGAGCAGTGCTCTAACAATCATTGTTCAATCAAATGTAGAGGCATATAATAACCATAATTTCATATAAAATAGGTTGTCTTATGTTTTCACCAGGAAGTCTATTTTTAGTGCATATTTTCCCCCCTAACTTTTAACCTTTTTAGTGTCAGTTCTTTGGTTGAAAAACTACAAGCTCTCTGCAGCATACGAATAGTATACAGTGGCAGTTTTAGCAGATACCAGACTTTATACTGCATAGTGCTTTATCTGAACTGATTAAACTCTATCAGTAAACCAATCATGCCCATTTTTATTTCTCCTACTGGAACCACATTCCAAAAAATTATACCTGCAACACAGAAAAATTATCCCTACAGCTTTTATACTTTACAATTAACTTACTAATTTTAACACTAGGTTTTCTTGCCTTCAGTTTCTTAGCTTAGCTCTTTTTTTTCCCCCCCTACTTATCCTAACTGATACATTTTTTGAGAGCAAATACTTTAAGCTTTTTACAGTTATGTGATTCTATTAACCAACTGAAAGCTTTCTAAGGATACTTAGGGTAGAATGGCTGCTTTGCAGTTCTGTTCTGGATACTGTATCTACATATAATTCTATCTCATAATTAATACAATGAAGATACTTCTAAATGACAATGGCATTTTAAGATCAGTATTTAATTGGGAGACATGAGGGAAATTACCAGCTAAAGTCACACGGGATTGTTCACAGCAAACAGTATTTGAATACTCTTAATACCCCTAATTATATGCCAGTAGATTTTCACTCTAGAATAGCTGGAATTAGCTTTTGTATCTCTGTCCCAAATGGTATGGTGTTACAACATATAGAAAAATAGTATGACCAATTTTTTAGACACTAATAAGAGAAATCAGACATTATTAGACCCTGGCTTTTATTTTGATCAAGTCTCTGGGCAATGAAATAGTGCACAATTTATATTACAGCATGATATTTTGCTTGATTTTTGTTTTGGTGTTTTTTGCTTTGTTTTGTTTTTGTTTTTGTTTTTGTTTTTCTGAACAAATACTTTTGGTATTTTTAGTCATTGCTTTTTGACATATAAGTGAGGAAAATTAATTCAAATTATTTTCTATTTCACAATATGTGTTTATAGTAAGAGATACAGCTATCTTCCAGGAAATTTACCTGGTTATATGAAAATGTAATTTCTCTCACAAAATATAACAAAATGTTTTTCTTTTACAGAAATGTAATGTAAATGTAGTAATTTAAAAGATTTTTTTAAGGAGGGTAATTATAATTTTATTTATCTTTTATCTGAATCTATGTACGTATGTATGTATTTATATGGAGAGATAATTAAGAGCCAATGGATGCCTCTGTGTGTGTGTGTGTGTGTGTGTGTGTGCGCATAATTTTTTTTCTCAATCTATCTATTTTCATGGATAGTATATTCAGGGCAAATGACTCCCCATATGTTTGAATTTCCGATGTATATGAAGCAGTTTAATTCCTTAACATCTATAGTGTTCAGCACGACAATTTTCTTAAAAGCTGTTGTAAAAGTAATACATTTATATTTACTAAAGATGGTTCTTAAATAGTCTTCCTGTGCAAGAGAACATTTTTTTCTTTAATGTGCAAATAACTGCATATTAGTCCCAGTTAAAACAGTACATTCTTGAGAAAACCCAAGAATGAAATAAAATTCGAGTTGTGGGATAATAGGTGCAGTTGATTCTCCCTCTAAGTAATTGTGTGAACGTCATAGCTGTAATGCACATTTTAAGGAATGCTCCAATCCAATGCAGAAGAATTTTGTTAGACATGATTTTGTTCTCATTTTTCTAGTGCGAGAAATTTTATAAGTAAATAATTATAAATTGCAATATACAGTCACTTTTGTTCTCTGGTTGGACCTCAGTTTTTGAAGAGTGGATATGGATGTGAAATAAGTAACTATTAGGGCTTGCAGACTTTTCTTTAATGGGACGGACAGCAAAGAATACAAAACTAAACCCATTTAATATTATGCCATTGATAACAGGAAAAAAAGTGTTTACTGCCATGCTCAGAAGTTAAAATAATCTCACATTGACTTCATTAGCTGAAGAAGTGTTCATATACATTCTACACTTTGGGGTTCAGAAAGAACCTCAAAATTAAAAGAAAAAAGTATGCATTGCTTTTTAATGCATCTGGCATTACAAACATTGCTTTTGTATTCCCTTAAAACTAAGTATGGGGCAAACAAAAACCCCAAAACCAAACAAAAACAAACCAAAACCAAACGCTAACTAACAAATAAATAAATAAATAGAAATATAGCAAATAAAATGAAATATTGATTTTAAATACTGATATCAAAATATTATTTGAAACATTTAATTTTAAGTTTTTAATCTTCAAATTATTAAATTTTAAATTATTATCCAAAATTATTTTTAATCATTGTATTACAAAATATAATTACACTAAATTAATAAATTGTAAATAAAATAAATTAAGCATTTGACCTGGCCCTTGTGAGTTCCTTCCAGCATATTCTGTGACGGTTTTTTGGTGTTTTTTTTTTTTTTTTTTTTGTTGTTTGTTTGGTTTTTTTGGTGGTGTTGTTGTTGTTGAGCACAATAGTACAATTGCTATGTGTGGTTTGTTTATAACTGTATGAATATGAATAATCATCTGCAAGCAAAGTGAGAAACCAGTGATTTTCTAGGCATGATATAGGCTTAGATGGACAAGACAATCAGCACAAACATGTAAAAGAGTCTCTTTAGCAGCATTTCTGTATGGCTTTTCCAAAGATATTCTGGTTTTGAGGATTTAACACCTTTTGTCTCTGATTTTAACTTGTCAACAGCCTGAATTTGGCCTGACAGCAAAATTCACCTGCTTTTTTAATTGATTAAGAGATGAATCCTTGCCATTTATCTTCTTAATCTCAGTCTTCTGACATCACAACATACTCTAATATTAGAGCATATAGGTTACATATATATGTATATATATATGTAAAAAGACAAAGATTCAAGTATACTGGCTAAATTTAGGTGTAAAGGTAGGGGTTTTGCCCCTGGAAGAACAAGACAGTATAGTCTGAGCTTTACAATGATCCCACATGAAACCATCGTTCCTTGGTGGATATCACAGTTAGCCTTCAGTCCAGTTACAAGACTGTTCTAAGAGTGGCTCTCACCCAGCAGTTTGGGTATAGGTTAAGATACAAGATAGTAGATGAAAAATGGATAAGCAATGGTAGTATGCAATATGCATGAATTAACTTGCTTGTAACGCGTGAAGAACCTGTAACACCTGAAGATCCTATAGCTTTGGCAGGCACAAGTCCATTCATTCAGTGATTGTGTCTTGCTAGAAGAGTGTCTAAATGTTCTTAGTAATGGATTTTCAAAACTATCATCTTTAACTCTGCTTTATTGCTGCTGTATGATTTATAAAGCTTGTAGGAGCAGAACAGATACTAGTCCCTGTGGTGATTAATATTCTTGGGGCTTCCTGAGAGTTTAAAAAATTATATTTAGACACTGACTGTGCTTTGTTCTAAACCAGGAGTGTGAAAAATTACAATGACAAAGTTTTAGTGGTGGTTGATGATGCAGCTGCAAAGTAAAATCTCTTTCCAGTATGCCCACTGTGTTTAAACAATTGACTTGTGAAGTGAGCAATGTCATTCCTACAGATAAGCATCCTTGTGAGCTATAAGCAGCATACAGGATCCAATTTTGCTTAATGCTACAAAACACAGATGAAAGATATCTATGTTGAGAAAGAAGCCTATCACTTGTAAGGGATTTTTGAAAAATATGAGTGCAGAACATGATCCTATGACTTCTAGAATCCCTGTAGCAGCTAAAAACCCTGCCTCAAGCATAATATGTGCAGTCTGGTTTAAGCTGTAAAAACTCTAAGGAGGGAAAAAAAAATTTTAAAAAGGAAAAAAAAAAAAGAGCCAGATGCTTCTCCACTCCAATTTTGCAATTTCTTTTTCTTTGCATTTCCTGCTCTGTTGCTGTGAAAGAACATTATTGAAATGCCTTCAAAGCCAAATAATTGACACTTTTCCTTTTGGAAAAAAAGAAAAAAAAAAAAGGAAAGAAAAAACTGTTGTTCTTTTATTCAGATTCTTGCTGAACTCTTTTGCTGTCTGCAGGTTCTCTGCCAATGGTAATTCCAGAGCACTAACCAGTCAATAACTGACCAGCCAGTGCAAGCAAAAACTGGCAAATATAAATAAAAAACATCAACTTGTAGCTAGTAATCATCATCAGCTTGTTTTCTGTATAAGTCAATCAAAAGACTAGTGTTCATGAGAGGTATTCACTTAAAAGCCCTATTTTTTTGTCTGCTTCTTGATGGGCTTTTCAGCTTCTTAACTTGTCTGCTCTTCTGAAGTGCTATCTTTCCTTACTCTTGCAGTTAAGAAAATATCTTCAAACAATTTTGCAACTTTCGTGTTGCTTTGCCGTGGAAACAGAAATCAAACCAAGAAACTGACGAATTTTGTGATCAGAATTAAATTGAAAGAAATTAAATATTCTGAGAAAATATTAGTTTTCAGCATTTGCAGCTGCCAGGGTACTCCAGTCAACTACATGTGTCTGTAGGGAACAACCATTCTTCTGAAATAATAAATCATATTTAAACATTAAATTATTGGAAAAAATAAATCTACTTAGGCATGCATAATTATTGCCTAAGTAGGAGCATTAGATAGTATAGAACAACTTATTAGCAATACATGTGTCCAAGTCAAACAAAAAATAGATGTCAAATTGCATAGAAGACGCAGTTCTCATAACATTTGTTTATTATATTATGTAGTTTTTATGGGATAATACTAGGGACTCTGTCATGTTGCTCTCAGATGCACCCTTATATTGCTTGTCCTACAAGTTTATTATAAACAGTCTAAGCCATGCCAAAACAAAGAAGAACTTTTTACAACATGGGAGACCAAAAATAAGGAAAGCTTAGGTTAATGGACCATCTTATGAAGAATTTGTGTGTGATCTTGTTGAGTTGAGCAATCCACACGAATTTATTTGCTCATCTGTAAAATTATGTTTGTCTAGTAAATAGAAAGTTATGAAGCTCAGTCTAATCATGTTTGTCAAGAATCTTGAAATTCTTGTACACCAGACAGTGTATTATTTATTGTATTACTTCATCTTTTACATAAAACAAAGTCTGAGATGTGAAAGAGTACAATTTAAGTGCCATGATGCATACTACGTGGATTGAATTAATGTAAAACATAAGTGTTTAACCAATATTTATTATACCAGGACTAAAACTATTTGGAAATTTTCTGTTGGAATAATTTTCACTTGGAAATATTAACAAAATTGGTGCTTTATGCCTTCAGTTTTGAAGTATTGGCTTTTTTTTTTTTTTTTTTTTTTTTTTGGTCACAAAAGTAAAAATTAATTGCTCTGAAGTAGTGAGCTATTAGGGAGCAGTGGTACTTTTTTTGTGCCAGTGAGGCTTTCAGCAATTTCACTTGCCACCTGTAAAACTGGCAGGAATTTTGGGCAGGAAGCAAGCCAACAATTTCTCTTCATGTTATTCCAAACCCAAATTTTCATAGGAATCCCTATGCTTATAAAAGTTGTATTTTTAGTTTTTATTCTGAAGTAGGATGTCAAAAATTTCCATTATTTTAGAGAGATATTTTAAATTTTCTATTTCGGTTTCTACAAAAAGCCGTTAAGCAAGTAATAAATATTTTTGCATGCCATGCTATTGCACAATACACACATATATCTTTGGAGAGCCTTAACAGGATAAATCAATTGATACACCTATGGCATAAGGCAGTTGCTCTGAATCGTGACTTCAGAAAATCCAAGCACTTCCTACGTGTCTTGACATCTCCAATGCAGGAATTTCAGTTGCACTGGATCACAAATGTAAAAGTGTATTTTAATAATCCCAGTCACGTTGCAACAAATTCTTCTGTCTCTAATATCTGTTCAGTATCCTGGGACTTTGTGAAAATAAGGGGAAATGTAGGTTAGAATGTGACAGGATATTATTCAGAGAATGTTCACTAATCCTTCTTTCAGCTCACATTACACCGATGTAATTTTTCTAGGAGCTGTTGCTGAGAAAGTTCTATGGCATATTATATAATTGTTCTTTTCTTTCACAATATTTATATTTCAGGACTGGGAGGATGAGAGAAAAAATGGCATCTCCTAATAGTTTCACCCTTGGATTCATGAGACAATTTTAAAATTATTTTAATAAGACAAAAAAAATCTTTTGAACTGAAACCTTATGATAAGGAGGTACATTTGCAGGAAATGCACAATATTCTATGGAGAAACAAAAAAAAAGGGGAATTGCAGAAGACCTTAAAAAGCTAGTTTATTTTTTTACATATTGTACTGCTAAGGATGTTTTCCAACATAGAAATTACATCGAGTGTTATAGTTTCGAATTTTTTGGTGAATTTCTCACACCGAGACATAGCCAGGCAATAACCAGGGGGAAGGCAAGTCCCTGCTAAGGAGAAATAAGTAAACATTAAGGGTTCCTGGTTTTCTAGCTGGATTCAAATGACCTTTCTACTGAAAAACTAACAGCTTTCTTTGCAAAGGTGAGACTTTTCTTTGTTTCTTTTGCCTATGCCCTTAGGCATATAAATCCCTATAAAAGCTTTGGCTGAGACACCAGGAAAAAGGGAAGAGGAGAGGAAAAAGAAACAAAAGGAACTGGCTAGTTTCTGGTTGGTTTTTGTTGTTAGTGGTGGTGGTGGTTTTTTAGTCTTGGGCGGTGTTTCCCTTTTTCGGTTGGGGGACCGGAGACTGTTAGAGCAGGCACAGGTGCTTTTGCTGGAGCTGTGCCGTCTGGCTTTGTGCTTGGCTTAGCCCAGGGCAATACGGCAATGGAGTTTCCACAGCGACCTCCCTACGCTCGCCCTCTGCTGAGAGGAGGGTCCCAGCTCCTCCCCGTGCTGGCTGACCTCGTGGCTGTCCGTGCTGAAGGCAGCCGCCAGCAGCGGGAACTCGCGGGCACCCCCGAGGGGAGGAGCACCCCTTTCCCAATTTCTCCCTTTCCACTCTGCCATTGCCCCAGTGCCTTCCCCACCCGGGACAAGCCCCGAGCGCTCGCGGACCCACCCCGGCCCCGCCCGCGCTGCTGCGCCCAAAGACTGCGCTCCGCGGCGTCCTCTGCTGGCCGCAGCTCCTGCAGGCCCCGCCCCGGGGCCCAGCAGCGCTCCCTGCTGCTTGTGGCTGTAACTGCGCCGAAACACAACCTCGGGCTTCGGAGTTTGGAAGTTTTGGTTATGGTGCTGTTGCTTCTTCCGTTTCTTTTTATTCTACATATTTGTAGTAAAGTATTCTTATCCTCTTTCCTATTTTTTTTTTTTTTTTTTTTGCCTAAAGCCTCTTAATTTCAAAGTTGTGGAGGCTTGAGGAGAAGGAGGTCCTCTTTCTAGTGGAGGAAAATTCCTCACTTTCACTGACAGAGATCTTGGAGTTTTGTTTTAAACTGAGACAACAAGTTACATTGCTTTACTAAGGAATTTCAGTTCAGTTTTCCAGCAGGCACACATACATATTGTACTTTTCAACCTGCAGCACTGAACTCTGTACTTGTGAAATCAGACCTCACCTGGAAAATGCACTTTTATCATTATAGCTGGGTACTTTGGGGTTTCTATTCTGTTGATAGGTACTCCAAGTAACTAATTCCCCCCAGTTAGGTATGACTTGTCAGTAACAAAAGAGAGGTTAATTCTTGAGTTGATGGAATATGCAAAGGAATGGGAGGACAGAAAGATCACACAGCAAGGCATATGCTTGGTACTTAAATTCCTAGGTTTACTTTCTGCTACTGCTCCAAATGAACCTCTTTTGTCTTTCTTATTCTCAGATGTTTAAGAAGGTTTAACTGCCACTTAAACATTGAATATTACAGCTGCAAAATCCAGGTGCTCTGTTGTGAGATACATTTTTCTAGCAACAGCATCTGGACCCTTGGCTGGCTGCACCATGGAAAGCACTGGCTCTAATATTGCTTGTGTTGGCGTCCAAGGAAACTGCCTAAGGATCAGTCTGCTGTGGGGCTGCCCAGCTGGAGGCCGTAAGTCCTTTGATAGGCCTGTCATTGTCAAGAATTTGTTCAAGTTTATATACCTAAGAATAAAATCCTTTTCAAATTTCTCATGATCTCTTCCACATGTATAGCCCTATTACAGTACAAAGGAGCTTGTCCAAATTCATTGAGTTGAGATATAGGGAACTTATAAAGACCCACCTCTTTGGCAAGCTCTTTCACAATCCATATAATACAGAATATGCCACAGAAAACTGCATTTCTGTGTTATGTCAAACTTTTATTCCAAAATAAAGCCATTATAAGATAACTGAGTTACATTAAGATACTTTAATATGAAATGTAGAAAAGCCTCCACAAAATAGACACCAAAAAACAACATCACAAAGACCTGGAACTGTAAAATGAAATAACCTGATAAACTAAGGTTGTCAAAGTCTTCCAAGAACACTTCTTATGGCCATACAGACCTATGACTGAAAATACTTCCTTTCACTTAGACATTCTAGAATACAGACAAGAAGTTAAAAAAAATCTCTGGTAAAAACATGAAAGGAGCTGTGAAACTGTGATTTATAATATTGGCTCTATGCAGATAATAGGACTGGGAAAGATTTCTTTTTCTTCAATCAATAATAATTTTCCAATATTTATTTCTGCCTGCTTTCTTTTTTCAAATTATACTCAGTACCAAAAAAAGACCAAAGTATAGCATTTAATCCAGAGTGAGAGCGCAGCTCAGAGCTGTTCTTCTACATACAGGGGAAATGTTGGCAAAACAGTTGTGTGGGTATGATTCATGAGCCTGTATATATTCTTTTTCTTCCTCCAATGACTGCTAATGTTTCTTGGTTTCTCATTGTGCCTTTTCCACCTTCTACAGCTGGAACCTTCATGTGCATCACCTTAATTTCAGCAAAGAGATACATCCAGCACCCACAGTTCTACATCACTGCTTTGGAAACTCTCCTACATAAACCTTCATGAGGACAGAGAAAAAGATGGACAGATTATCTGAATGCTCTACTGCAGTTTACTGGCATATCAGTTCCATGTAGCCATCAAGGCAAATATACTGAGCCTAGTTTAAAATTAAAAAATGCATAAATATGAAAAATGTCTTGCTGTGCATGTATAGAGGGTAGTAAAAATATTTTCTTTACAGTATTTCTTTTTTTCACGGAAAACGTTATATTAATATGGCAGACAGTGAACAAAAAAAACCCCAAAAATCACTTCCTAAAGGCAATCCTTTGGCTTTATTTGTTGAAAAACTCCATGCAGATCTGAAAGACCTCCTGCTAGGGCCAATACTATTATGATTTTGAGAAGAGTTGCAACTTGTAGAAGTTGTCAGACCAGATTTATGAACAATTGCAAATTATGGTTCACTATTTTAGTAGCAAATAACTAGGAGCAAGTGCAGACAGTACTTACCAAAAAAACTGGAATAAGGTTAACATTAGGTTGTTCTTGGTCTGGAATTTTGTAGTAGTTGACATGGACAATTTTTATTTAGTTCTCACATCCAGATGGTCACGCCTTTCCTTTTGTATTTCTGTGATCAAATCACTGTAATAAGAGGCAGGCATTACATTTAGGACTTCTGAATATATATTCAGGGCAGATAGAGTTCTCCATTAACTATATCCATCTCTTAAATTCCCAACTGAATTTAGGCACTAAAATTCTCTAGGTAAAACAATTGTACTTTTCCAGATATTTCAGTACTGAGGATATCTGCTGGTGATCTGAATGAGGTCATAACACCCATTAATTTAATTTCTTCTTAACACTCAAGAAAGAAATTGCATTTATTACTTTAAAGACATTCTAAGACACTTTGTGCCATGGCTTTCTCTAATGAACCTATAAAATAATTCTTGACTGTTTTCATAAAAGGTTATTCCACAGAAATTACAAATACTATATATTATAATATTATTCATTATTTCTCCAACTCTTTCTGAATCTTTTAGACTGCTCAGGTGAGGTGAAAAGAAGTCCACTCACCACTCACCACTGCTAATGATCAGTTTGATTAGGCAACTGTATGATAGCCAGAATACTATCACATTTTTATCATGTTACTTAAAATTTCCTTAAACTCAGGAAGCAGGGGAGCAAAGAGTAAGGCTTTATTTTGTCTTTTGTTTTGGTTTGGTGGGGTTTTTTCCATATATTCATATACCTGATATATTAAGTTAGGAAACACATTCAATGGTTTAATGATGCAGTCTGTTGTCCAGGAAGAGCTCAAACCTCCCCAGGTTAATGGAGGTGCAGAGCCATGTCTGGGTAGCTGTACTGCTTCCAAAGGTTTCAGACCACATGGATCTTCAATAAGAAACTGCATCTAGGAGGAAACTGGCATCATGTAAAGACAGTCCCTTAAACACCTTGAGATCCTGGATCTAAGCCTGCTAAGGCAGAGTGTTCCAACACAGACTCAGCCCAAGTGGACCGTCTGAGTTTTCTAGCCAGGCCAGCTCCCAGGGAATCAGTCTTTCACACTGGATCTTTTGTGTCCATTAGGGCAGAAGTAATGTCATGGCAGGGTGGTCCGATGGTGTAAAGGAGAGCACTGTGGACTCTGAATCCCAAGGACCTGAGTTCGAGTATCAGTAAGGACCATCCCCTGGCAGTTCAATGCCTCCCTGCCATCCCATCCCATCAGATCTCAGATGCTAAACAGGGTCAGCCTCAGTCAGTACCGGGTGCTGTGACAGTCTCGAGGACTTCCCTGTCACTGTCCAAGCTCGCTCAGCCATGGCAAATGGATCCTTAGGACTTAAATGGTGGGGCCAGTTCCGTGCACGCTGTGCCTCACCTAAAAAATCCACTGCACAGGCTGGAAGGGCACACCCACGTGGGGAGAGCCCTTCCCAAATCTTTGTTCAAGAAGTTTGGCCATACAATGTCATGGTACTTACCAGATGGCTTTTTGGTGCAGTGCTAGAAAATGGCTGAAACTCTGTGCTGGCAAGGCCATAGTCTTGCTTTTATGAGTCACACCATCCAAATATGGGTAAAGTAAAGCAGTGACCCTGCAGGAGCCAAACTAAGTCTGGCACGGCTATGGCTGAAATAAAATTCAAAAGTCTGCCTCACCAAAATGTGTCTTTGCAGACATGCTGAGAACAGGAGCTCTTCATATAGCTCTTTTCAGTAGCCATATAAAATTTTCTATGGCTAATCATCTCTGGCCCACAGATACTGGTCAGCTATTCTAGGGATTGCTTAGCAGACAGCAATTTGATATAGACAAAGGCATGCCAGGAGACATTTGAAGTTTAATGGCTTCAGTGGTGTAATTCCAGTGCATGGCAATATTACCCATTGCTGCTTAGTGTACTACTATAGATGCTGCATGTTTTCTAGGTTTAGTCATTAGCCCTGCTTCAAATTATTCAGGTTAGTGGAAAGTTGATTGCAGTTCACATTAGACAATAAACCCTAATGCCTATGGTAATATTTCATTGTGGTTTTTTGCTTTCATATAACTTTTAACAAATATTTAGTTTGGGGCAAATACACTTTGCAGAATTCTACTGGGATAACTGAATTAGAGACCTGTGTTAGAAGGAAAAAATAAAGAAAAGAAAAAATATGTAAAGGATCATCTCTACATCTCCTCTTTCTAGAAAGGGCCCCATCTACTGAAGTAGCAGAGACATCATCATATGTTGAAATACTTTTATTACTTTGTCCTTCCAATGTGCTTTAAAGAAATACCTGCAAATATAAATCAGTAGATTTTGCCAGCATGAAAAGTTGCCACTCTCTTTTTCCTTCTTTCTCTGTATTGTGGATAAAATAATGTGATAGCACCTTACCTGGTGTAATCCCTCAACACTTAGTCTTTTGCTATTTAGATATACATATATTTTTCTGTTATGATAATTCAGTATGATAGTAATGGGGAAAGAATGTAAGATTTAAGAAGTGCTGGTGCTCTACTGTCTAGCTTTTTGTAATTAAAGAGAAAAAAGAGTGCTTTTCTTATCTGATTTGACAGGACTTATGAAAGTTCAGTCCATCAAGCATGCATGGCTGCTTCAGTATTTCTAAATGATATTGTAAAATCCTTTTTTGACTCACATGGTAATTTAGTAAAGAATAATTTCTTGAACATATAGCAATAAGAGCTTAAAAAGCACAATATATTGCAGAACATATTTGGAATATACATTGCACTAAATTTGAGATAATACACAATGTAAATGTTGTCCAACACAGTAAAGGTTTACTGACAATAATAGGAACTTTTATCTTAATTCTTTCATAGTTTGTAGGGTTAAAGAACATGAGTTGAAGTTGGGTGTAGTGAATTATTGGTGCAAATTAGATATGACTTCTCTAAAATCACACATTTGCAGACCAGTGATGAAATAACAAACCATATATTGTACTAGAACTCATTTTTTCCTATCTCTTATATTGATTTCTATGTTCATAGTAAGTTTAGGAACTTGGTAGTTGTAGACACCTAAAAATTATCTGAAGGAAAATGTTATAATCTATTTTTATTTATATCTAATTAAAAAGCTGTATAAGTCCTGTCTGGACATTATCCAAGAAATTTATCTGGCTGAAGCTCTATACACCTATCTTTTAATACACTCTTGTTGTTGTTGTTTTGTATGGGTGTTTTTAACAGGGTTTTTTGTTTGTTTCAGAAGACTTAAAATGAGATCCAATTGCAAAAAGCCTATCACATGGAAAAAGTATGCAAGTGAGTACCAAAAATTCCTTGGATGCACTATAGTAAATTAGAGTGTTGTGTCAGCATTGTATGTCTAATTCTGGCAGGTTTCATCTGGACCTTTGTTTAAAAGAACTCTCCATATCTCAGCAGGCGAATTGTTCTAACAAATAGGTGCAAATTAAGGCAAAAACAGAGGCATTTACTATGTACACAGATGGTGATACTGATTTTACATTTGTGGAATGTTGAAATTCAAAGAAAAACGGTGGAAAGGAATTTGCAAAAGAGCACAAATTACAGCATGCCTTGTATATAGCTTGCATCTTGCTCACTGTGACAATTTTTAGAAATTTTGCTCAATATGATTTTAATAAAATAATCTTTTTCCTTTAGCTTTTACTGCAGAAAATTATGAGAAGGTTAGCAATAGTATGCACTCTTTGCTGAAAGATGGGGAGGCACCTGAGGGATTGCTGCATAATAAATCCGAGTAGGTGTTGCTCATCTCAGGTAAACAATGTATGAACTAGAGGACATGATAAGAGACATTTTACCATATGGATGCAAGCCTTAAAATCCTTGTAAGTATGAAATTCTCATAGGCTCAATTCTTAGATCCATGTGTATAGAAACTGTCAGGACTGGTTCTTTCTTCAAAAACATGTTAGTTCCAAAGGAACATTTTGCATGTCATTTCTATGTGGAAAAACAATAGTAATTTTTATGACTGGTGAATAAGCAAGTTCAGACTTACTTTAGAAGGTTGGGGAGTAGGAGGATGGTGGAAATAAACAAAAAATATTTTCTATTATGGAAGATTCAGTTTGGAAAAGGATCAATAATTTACTTTTAACCTATGAAAAAATGATGGTAGAATAATTTATCATTATAACAATTCTATAGAAAAAAAAAAAAAAAGATTTGTTTCTTGCTTTAAAATCTCCCATACTAAAAAGAGGCAACTTGCTGGAGCTAATATTTGAAAAGCTAGATCTATTAAAGGAAGCATAATTTAGTGAAGGGAATGGTAACTCCTTAACAGTTTTGTTGTAAGAGATCATGATTTTGCTGGACTTCATAGATAGCGATAGGATAATTAAATAACATTATCAAGAGTAAAAATTAATATACTAATAAGGCATCAACATTTATCCTATAAATTGATAAAGCTTCCTTGAGGGCACAGATCTGCATCTTTTCCTTTTGTCATGGGTGGATTCATGCACTTCGCCAATAAGACAGAAAAAACAAAATACTTTTTTGATATAATAGGGTTCAACAGTAAATAAAACACTGGTTTAACAAGATACACTTGATTATTTACTGTGTAGAAGACAGGGAGACCCTCCAATTGAGACATGAGATACCCAAAGGACTCCCTTGCTTTCTAAAATCCTTCTCAAAGACGAATCTAGGTGTGACTGGATCCACTCCTAGTCCCAGGCTTTGTGAATGGTTTATGTCTAAAGGATTATATGTGTACAATCAATCCTTCATATCACTTAGCTAAGATTCAAAATGGAGAATCTAGTGCAGCATGGAATTTCTAAACCTCAAGGAATAACCTTGAGAGGCATCTCTACTCAAGGGGAGGTTGTGGCATGCGAGATCTTGGGGAGGAGGAGAGAGAGAGCACATTATCACACCTTTCTAATTGCATAGTTGTACTTTGGAGATTTTCACTTTTCTGTCAGTTATTAGATATTGACAGAAGTATGATTAAACTGGCAAAAGCAAAGCAGAGTATGAGCTGGCTCTTAACACAGTGACATAATTTGTATAGACCTTCATTTGATTTGTAGCATTATTCAGAGAATATATACATGACTCACTTTAACTCTAAAAGGCTCAACTTTATATTGAGCTTGTAAAAGTAAAATTCCTTTTAAAAAAACTTTTCAGGACTGAATTAAGCAGATTTTTTATCACTGCCTTGAAATCACTGGGTAAGAAAGTTGAGCTTATCAAAATAAATGAGTATCTTAAGCCCAAAATACATATTATTCTTCTTAAAAGAAAATAAATTTGTGACAGAGGATCATCATCCTCTGATGCCTGTGGAACAAGATGAAAATCTTTGCTGTTGAAGCAAATAAGCTTAATTACTCAGATTTTCTGACTGTTGGTGGATTTCTGACCTTGCTAGCAGTGACTCTTGTTTCTAAAGTTTCAACCATAATTGGGTAGCAGTTAAATGGGAGGAAAAAGCGTGGTTCCTGGCAGCCATGGAGGAAACAAGGACTGTTAAAGATCTGGGGTTCTGACCTGCTGTTTTTGAAAACAGGTAAAACACTGGGATGTTAGAAGCTTGGATTAGAGGTTTGGGCAGGATTTTGCACACTGTTGTTTGGCAAGGCCATTTCCTCATAGTGCTGCTCTTTCATGCAATAAGCAAGAAAAAAAAGAAAGGGACTGTGTCCTAAGAGATGGATACATTTGGACAAAAGCATCTGAAATACTTTGTGTGTTGCTTCTGGAAGTAATCCAGTGAAGTTAAAGCATATAAAACTCAGTCCCAGCTTTTATCTTTGTGGCTTTGCCAGTTTCGGTGGGTTTGATCTGCTGCTGCTGTTCAAGTATTCCTTACACTGGTTAGCGAGAGACAAGCACAGGTCCTAAAAGTTAAATGATACTATTTCTCACCTCTTACCATTCTGAATATATCAGTGCAATCTTCATATAAGGATCAACATTATTTTCCTCTTTCTGATTTATTTCATGTTTTCTTGCAGTCAAGGAACTTGTATTTGGACTCAATTTATGGCCAAGGTGATAAGTTGTGTCATGGGAGTCCTATGCTACATGAGGGGGACTCTATTAGGAAGTGAAGAACAATCTTCAATACTTAAATCTTGAAGAAGTAAATAGGAGAATGATACCTGAGTGACACCTATTAAATAGACAAAAAAAAAGAAAAGAAAAGAAAAGAAAAAGATAATTTTAACTTGCTTTCTGAACAGCAAACAAGTTAAAGAAAGTTGCTTTCTGTAACTTTAGAAACCCATTTGTCTTTAAATTTTCCTGGCAGCACTGCATTTTAAGTAGCTAATATTTTTCCTTCTTAACAAAGTAAGAGGGACAATTCCATAAATCTATTTTTCCTTGCCAAACTAGAATAATTTGGTGTCTGTATGTCTATATATGTCTGTAAGTGTATGTATATTCTTAAAAGAAAAATGTTCATTGCCTGTTAATCTCCTAGGTTTCATCACAGCAGCCCAGTTGTTCATATCTGCAAATGATTTTTCATATCTGTAAAAGACTGGAGTTGGAGCATTCCAAATCTCTGGCATGTTTTGTAAAAGTGACCATGTTGCTGGTAGAATAAAAGGCCTTTCCTCTCAGTCAATCACTACTTGTACATGTCTGTCCATTATTTTTATAAAAGAAGTGATTATTTTTTCTAGTAACAATATTATTATGATCATTTTCTGAACCCTATCGTCCATTTTGTTTTATAGTCTCAGCTGTACAAGTAGGATTTATTTGATCTATATAACACTGCTCTGGCATAGAAATAATCAAAGTGTACAGTTTAAGATTTTCTCTTTTTAATGTTCTGAAAGCCCTAAATTTCCTTCTCTTTAAAAAAAAGATCTTCACCTAATCTGTAGTAAGAAATTTTAAATAAAATATTTACATTAAATCTTTAAAGATAGCTTATTTTGATTCCTTTTTAGAAAAGCGTTACTTCCTACTTTTATATCTGAGAGGAAAAAGTATTACAACTTCTGTCAATTTATTTTTATCCCTAAGTATTACTGTAGAAGTGTCAAATTAATTAGGTCAAGTGGCGGTAATAAGCCCAAGAGAAGTAAACAACTAATCTTGTGACTTGCTATAACATTAGGCAACTGCAGCTTGCAGTTTAAATTTTGTTAGAGTCATGACAGCTAGTTTAATAAATTGAAAACAAGGACAGTTTTAGCTTTATGTAATACATGCATTACAGATTTTTGTCTTTGTTTAAGAAGATATCAAATCATTAACCCCATCCACTCCCTGCTTTTTCCTAAAACAGCTGAGGAAGAAATCTGTCTAACCTTAGCAGCCCCTGAAAATAAAACAGAACAAAAGATGTTGGAATTACTACAAATTTGAAATTACCCTGGATACGAGTCCAGTTTTTATTAATCAGCAAGGGTACTACTGTCATCTAGTATATATCATGCAGTTTCATTGGCATTTATGTTTTTTAGAAGATAATTCTTCATATTTGCACCATGTACAATTAACAATCTACTTCAAAATGTTATATTAATACATGTAGACATATAAACATAAACATCCATAAACATATGCATGTCTGTTTGGCTCATGTTTTTACTTTAAATGGTGTAGAATTTAGGCAACATAAATCACAGTAATGAAGGCTATAGTTATAGCTCCACATCTCTGACAGGTACAAATATTAAAGAAATTTCATCAGTCTCTAATTTCAAATTGCGTTTAAATACTAAAAAGATACCAATGTTATTTTCTCTGAAGAAGCAATCTTGAAATTCCCTTTCAGACTGGATAAAGAGAAGACAAACATGCAGAAACTCTTGCTTTGTACTGGAAAGCTCGATCTTGGTATTTGTGAACTGGAAAGAAAGGACAGGTAGAAATTTTTTATCCTTAGTGTCTCTGAAATATTATTTGTAGAGGTTTGTCCTGTTATCAGAGGTCTGACTTCAGGTGAATGGCAATATAAGTTCTATGCCAAACCATTAACACCAAGATGATCCCTCCTATCACGCCTCTTCGGCCTTAGTTCAGCGCAGAACTTCTGCTGCTAAGAGGCCACCTTGTCTTGGTCTCCTTCTCGATCGCTAAGGCAGATCCTCGCTGTCCCAGCCCCACGATTCCCCACTTTAAAGTAAAAAGAGAGGAGCCACAAGGTTACGGCGCAGTCAAAGATTCTCCTCACAGAGGTAATGATCAATGCTCCAATTTATTATTTATTACACACAAACTTATATCTCATACTTCTTAAAACATGTGAATAATACAAGCACATTATTGGCTAATAGCTAGTGTCCATGCCTTACAACATGATTTCACTGGTCTTGGCCAGCTGCTGTTTATTGTAAGACTGTTCTCTTTTGAAACTATCTCAAGTACACAGAGGCTTTGCTATGTTCTGCATAGACTGGGTTGGGCATACAGGCTTTTAACAACAGGCTATGGCCTGTGCTGTTTAGATTTCTTCCTACAACTATGTGAACATAAGGTTTATTTCATTTGAGGAATGGTAAAATCTGCAGAATTGTCTTTATTTCAACTGTATCAGTTTGTTAGCTTCTGAACAGTACAAACAAGTGTTTTTTGTAACTCCAAAACATGTGTCTGTTGTGTAATTATCATTAACATTTTTTTATTATCATTATGATTGTCATAGTAACTTCAAGTCCTAATCCTGATATAGTCTCTCACTTCTCTAGGTGATATGCAAACATAGGTATGAAAAAGATGACCTTTATCTAAAGAATCCTTCTAAAAATATTCATTGCAATTGTAGCTCATTTATAATTGTTACCAGCTACTCTCTAGTACAGCAATAATGGCCACCTACAGTATGTGCCACAGGAGATTTAACTTAGTTTCATTTTATAGGGATTATGGCATAGAATTTCTAAATAAGTCATTTCAGTAATTTCTGTGTGGAACCTGGTTTCTCTGATATAATAATGTTTTATTTCCTGTTCATAATTTGTCCAGTGGTTTTTAAAAATATCATCAATCACAGGATGAAAGATCATGAAGCAAAATTTCATTGCTTGTGTATTGTGTGTATTGGACATGTATGTATACAACACGTATTGTATACTCTATTACACGTTAATGATGCTATACAAACTTTTCATGTGTTTTGTTCTGTCTATTCTATTATAGTAATTCCTTTCCTAATTAGGAATACTATTATTAATTATATTCCAAAAAGACATTAACTAGTTCAGATAACAAGATTCGAATACTGCTGGTTATTGGAGGACATCTTACTAAAGTAAATATATTTGAGTTCTATGTATTTTTATTTAAAAAGTGAAGTAAATTTCTGCAGAAATTATTACATTCAACTCAGAAAATTATTGAAAGTTATGCAGTGAGCACTTCTGCCACCTCCCTCAACACCCTTGGATGAATCACATCTAGCCCCATAACTTCTCTATGTACACATATGATAAGCAGTGTTGGGGGCTTCACTCTGCTCCCTGTCCCTGTCTTCCAGCTCAGACGGCTGGGAACCAAGAGAAAAACTGGTCTTACTCTTAAAGGTTGAGGCAAAAACAATGTCACATTTCATTATGACTGTGCTCAAGAAAGCCTCCAACCACCACATCACCCACTAGTCCTTCTCTGACTACAAAGAGCAAGTCCGGTGGGGAGCCTTCCTCAGCTGACGTGCTCACCAGCTGTGTCAGGGAACCACCCAGACAGTTTCATCTCTGCTGCCTTGCATTTGCAGCAGACACTTGGTAAGTTGAAGTCCCCCAAGAGCTTGCAATCATGAGACTTCTCCCAGCTGCTCATAGAATATATCATCTGTCTCTTTATCCTGGTTGGGTGGTCTATAACAGACTCCCACCAGTATGTCTGCCCTGTTGGCCTTCACCCTGATTATTACCCATAAACACTTAACATGGGCATCCCTGCCCTGCCTGTGCTCTCTGCTGCCAGCAGGTACTGCCAGGACAGCCAGGCACACCCTGCAGCTGGCTCTGGGATGACAGTGTGGTCCCCTCAGGGCTTTGGGCAGCTACACCAGTGGTGGTGGGTGCAGATCTCAGAGAGGCCATAGCTTTCTGCCACGTGAATACCATTGCTCTCTGGTCGAGCTGGCAGGGCTTCTGTGCTCATCTTGCTGTGCAAACTTGCATGCACACTTCTAGTGGTGGGCAGGGGGTTGGGAGCTATCACTGCTCCTGGCCTTGCCCAAGTCCCATCAGCTGCTCTTTTAGGAGCTGGTGGCTCCTGATGGCTTCCTTGGCTCCCTGTGGTGTTTCCCTAGTTCAGGAATTGAGCACTGCATTAGAGCAATTCCTTCAGAGTTTTTGGTTTTGGACTGCTGCTGGATTTAGTATTGATTCATTATGTCATACATCTTAATGCCAAGACATTTCATGGAAATTAAACAAACAACATGTGGTGCAGCAGTGAAACTCAGTAAAATGCTTAAAGTTTTGTTATTTATTCCACATTAAAACTTAGTGGTCACTGAACAGGCATAATAATTAAACTTCAAACTCCCCTGTTTACAGACATATAAGACTGGATTTTTCTGTGTCAGTGGATAAAAGGTTATTGAATCTATTTAAAGTAGATGTAGACTGGTATCATCTGAGTATTTTTTCCAGGCAAAATACATGCATGGAAAAGTAAAGTAATATAAGTATGATTTACTGTGAACTAGTCTAAGACCTGCAAGAGCTGTGCAATTTTGATTTTAATTTATGGTCAGGATTTACACTTTAGTTTTGAAGGAGTTTGCCAACCTGGCAGACTTCAAGCCTGATTCACCTGCTCTGCAGCAATAGTAAATTCTTCATATAACTTTAAAGCTGGTTGGAGAAACAATTTTTGTTCTTTTCCCAGAACAATTTTCCTTAAATTGGCAGTTCAAGTCACAGTCATAACAAATCATAATAGAATTTAGTGACATGTTGAGACTAGTGAATTTAGTGACTGTGAGATAACTAGTCTCAGAAATTTAAATTACTGCTTGATATTCAGTTTTAGCTCTATAACATGCAAGAATTGCATGAAAAAGGTACTACTACTATTGAAATATCTTTAGAGACTATTGTCATGCTTGTTTCCTTTCAGTTTTGTAATTTTCAACCTAGACATACAGTATTTTCTTACAATATTTTCACTGTAATTCTGCCATATTTCAACTAGATTAAAAGCTTCTATTCTAAATGGGAAAAAGCACTCACTCAACCTTTGTCCTTCTTTATCAGCGCTTCCCAGCAGCACTAATATGACAGTGCGGCACATTATGCATATATAACCATTTGTTTTCATAGTCCCTTTGCACTTTACAAACACTTATAAATCCTCTGCTCACTTATCAGTGAATAATTAATTCATATATTTCATTTGCGAAATAAATTGCTCATTTAGAGCCATATGCATATTTAAACCCACATAAAAAAAGGTAGTATAACTTTTTTGTATATATAAATATCTAGCATAATTACGAGATATAGCTGAAAAGTGATATATGAATGGATAATGGATTTATTTTATGGAAAGTTCTAGTAGTCAAATTATGAAATTAAACCATACCTTTTGCTTGTGTATAAGGTAAAGGTTACTCTACACAGTAATTTACCTGGTAACACATATATTTGTTTTTGTATTTATTTAGATTTAATTTTTTAATGTTAATGATCTTTTGGAGACTTCTATATTTGTATCTATAATTGTGGAACAAAATGTACATTTAATTTTATTAATCTTATATCGCTGTTGATATTTCCAAGGAATTCAAGCCATGTTTTCCATTTCATCCGAGAAATTCAGATCATACTTAATATATGAATATTTATTCAAGTATTCATAAGCTCATTAAAAAATGCTTTTGCTAGAATATAGCTATTCAAAGTGGAATCTAGCATGACACAAGCTTCCACTAGCATGCCAAACCTCAAGAGGAGGTAAGTTGAAGCATTCTAGTCATGTATCATGCCAGAAAAATACCACAAATCATCAGTATAGGTTTTTTTTCACATTACTTGTAGAAAAACTCTTCTCCTTTTGACTTCTTTCCATAT
>JAWWEV010000043.1:40335550-40367542 GCA_035583235.1 Hafferia zeledoni
CTGGTATAAAGAGTGTGATGTCTCTTATGTTTAAGCCTAGTTAAAAAGTTACACACCATTTAGTATAAATGTTAATCCACACAGGAAGTCTTATTGAATCTGACTGACATGACATGCTTTTACTCTCTTCCTGGAGGCTTTGACACTAATGGATTTTATGAAAACTGTACTTGTTACTTTTCCATTAATGAAAATTTTGTGGTTTGGTAGCAAGATAGACTCTGTCAGTCTGTTGAAATCACTTGTTAACCACCCCCCCACCCCCCCACCCCCGCCTTGTTTTTTGTTTGTTGGTGTTTTTTTTTTTCTTTTTAATCACCATTATCTCTTTAATAATATAACTGACATTTGGCAAAGTTATTTAGTGACACATTATGATGACCACTGACATGACTGTCTATAATTTCTCAGTCAATAATAATAAAGGTGGCTTTTATAGCTACCAGATGGGTAGTTTATGTATGCATTTAAAAGTGTCCAGACTCTTTTGTAATAAACAGAACTCTAAATTCATGTTTTCCTTTAACATCATCTAGCATTTTGTAAAATTAGACTAAAAAAGAAAGGACAGTAATAGTCCTTTGAGGTAAAATTAGAGTGATTGAAATGTAATTTACAGTGTGCTTGCAACATGCATTTCAAGTTTTGGCAATGACATGGCATCTACATTGGAAAAAAAAAATAGTGACACACTGCATAAAAATCCCAATTTCAATGCCTTTACCACATCAAAACTCATATTGATTGCAGTTCTACAATACTGTTTTATTTATGTAAATTTTCAGAATATGAACAGTTAATCTAACACAACCAAGTCTGCTCAATTTTAGGCCTAAGAAATCATATTTCTTTCTTGACAAATAATGCTGATTTTACATTTTACTTTGCAAAGAAGGGAAGTAAATTTTAATTTTCTGCTTTTGCAACATGCACAACTAGGAAATTAAAGGCTTCAGTCCCTGTTTCAGGATCATACTGATGTTTAAACTTCCAAAAGGTTCTTTAAACTCACCTAATTTTTCTTTACTTGAAACCATTCTGCCAGTGCTTCAGCATGATCAGTATTACTTTGTGAAAATCTGCAAAAATAATCATATAGGGAACTATCTTTCCAATAGCTTTTTAAGTTCCCGAGAAGAACCCTCCTCTGATTTTCAGTATCCAGCTGTTTGCTTTAAAAATTAAACATAATTAGCATGCAAAAATGAATAGGATTTTTTTAATACAGCTTGAAGAATATATACATACTTTTTAAATAAGTATGAAAACACCAGAAGTGGCACACAAACTTGATACTTGTAACATAATCTCTTATTGTATTTTCCGTACATGAATGCCTGGAAAGAGGATCCAACAAAGACGTGTTGATACCTGTTTATTGTAAACAGATGTGGAGGATCTGCCCCTGGTCCTACTAGTGCCATTCTACAATGGATTATATAAATTAGGAGTCCACTCTTTGAATGTCAAATGTTATCGTAATACATCTACTAATTTTAGAAATGTATTGAATACTATATAGACAGACAAACAACGGAGATCTTCTAATGTTAAAATTTGTTTTCCTAATATGCTGGTTTGTCACTGGAACTGATTTTCTTTAACAAAAATAAATACAACATGAAAGGTCAATGTTTTGGAGCGTGGGTTTCTTTCTTCTCATATTTTTTTTCTTCGTAATAAACCTCCTTAAAGGTTATAGCTCACTTAATACCAGATGCAGGCCAGAAAATCTTCCAAAATCAATTAATAATAAACATCAGGTTTTCCTTATGCTTTACTAAACTGTAATCTGCTTACATCAAAATCTATTAAGAAAGTAATAATGATAAAAGAAGGCATCAAAATGACAAAATTCCTTATCTTAGAATGAAAGAAAATCAAGATACCTCCCAGTGAGAACAACATATAATATCTCTCTGAATATTAGTGAAGAGTGAATAAAACAGATATATCATCACCAGCACATATGTGTGTGTATCTGTGTACATATTGGATTAGATACACATACATTAATATTTATTGTAGGAAAATATTATTGTTTGGTGTTTGATGGTAGATTCAGGATTGCTTTTATATTCAAAGACACTGATTATACATACTTCAGTAACCATTTTAGTTACAGACAATATATGGAATCCAAATATTATTTATTGCAAGTTCAATTTTTTTTCTATTTTATTTTGAAAGCAATTAAAAGAAAAAAATGTGTGTTAATTATGAATATTCTGCATTTGTGTGAATACTTTTCTACAGAACAATAATCAAGTTTGCATTCCATGTCTTGAGCATGATTTCCTTTATAGGATGGAAGCTAGAAAATTGAAGTACGTGGATTAGAAACATGTCAGGTGATTACATTACACAAAGACCTTACTAATATTCAAATGTATTTAAAATTCTTTCTTTTTCAAAAGAAAATATGGAAATATCAAACCAAATGAAAAATCTCTCATAATTTGCATTTCAAGTGTCAATATGTGAAAAGAGATGGTCAGCTTGAAGTGAGGAAAAAGCCAGACCATTGCTGGATAGAAGGCTAGATCTTAATTAGCGCGTGTAAGTTAGACCTCTTTTTTTAATCCAAGGAGAAAAAGCTCCAATCTTCACTTCTGGTACATTATCTGAAGCATGTAAATCCATTTTGAGAATATATGACATCCTGAGATTTATAACATTTTTAGTACCCTTTTATTAAAGTGTGTGGAGAGTCACTGTGATGCAATCACTGAAAAGAAATTACAAATAGAGTTAAAGATTAGAATGCACAGTTGTGAATTTACTTGAAGAACGGCAGCTAAGAGACACATCTCTTCCTTCTCCCTTATTAGGCCTATCCCACTTGCACAATTCTCTGACTCCTTAATGAAATAAAATTGAATGATCTTACTGATTAATAGCTTTAAGAAGCCATATTGAGTGCCTCTCCTTGACAATAGACAACAGACTTAGGAACACAAATAGGTCTTAAGTATTTATAATTTTACTGGACCACTTAAATTTGCCTATTTTGGCAAAGCAGGTTTTCTGAGAAGAGGAAAATATTAGTAGAGCTGAACTGCTTTTTTTTAATATCTTTTTCAATTAATGTGAAATTATTAGTATTGAACAATTATTAGTATTGAACTGCAAAAATTTTCACATTTATAAAATATACTATATGATATCATATATGATACTGTATCTGATACCAATGATATCTGATAACATATCAAATAGTTCTGTCTTAAATTTCTTAAGAAGTTTTGATTCCTACTGTAAATTGTTTCAGGCCATTTTCTATTTGCTCCCTTAGTATTAGGTACTTAATTTCTAGTAGTTTACCACTATATTCTGTGTGCCTCACAGAACTTTCCAAACACCTGTGTGCACCAATTTTGTTCTTTTATCTGATTGTAGAAACCCTAAGGACAAATTATTCAAGGAAGGAGAGGCTTACATCCCTTAAATGCTGTCTGTCTGTAACATTTAACAAGTAAAGCACTCAGCAGAACCTTAAATTCCCTGAAAGTAAATGAGACTGATTCAAAGTTCTATGTAAATTAGGACCTCAGCTTCATAATTGTAAGCACTTTTGGGTTTTTACTTTATGACAAAGGAGTGCTGGTGAAAACATGTCACATTTACGGTTGTTTGCTTTTTTATTTTCTCAGAACACACTTGCCAAGATAGCTGCATGGGCATCAGTTCATCTAAATGCTCTGGAATCAAATTCAATTACCTAATTATGTTACATAGTTTATGCTGTACAGTATCAAATTTTTTCTTCAATTTTTTGGTGTTCTTAATAGCTTAAAAACCTCCTGCTATACTGTCCCATTATCTGCTACCATTATATAAACAAGTACTAGAAGATGCCCCACAGAGGATATAGTTTAATAAATTGTCAGAATAGCAATTTTAAATGCATTTACTATTTCTTTTTAGTACATATTTTAAAGTCTATCTGTCGTATAGTGGATTTAGTTTTGTCTTCAAGAAAACAATTGCTTTACCTGTAATCAATCAAACATACTACAGCTTTTTGTGATGAAACTGATATTTTGCCTAATGTTGGTATAAGTGTTGACCTGAATTTGCACTTGATAAAAAGCAATCATTGATATGGTGGATGTCATCAAGACTTCTAAATGTTCTGCAGAAGCTTTGCAGGTAATATATAATTTACCAAATGGTATTTAAAAAAATACAGAACAGCCATTCTCCACAAAGGAAATCCATACATTCACAATAACAGAGTAAAAACATTGCTCATTTTCATAACTCTGTAGCTCATTCAGATTAAAAATCGGTTTATCTTTGCTGTCTCCACAATAGATGAATATAACAAATATGCAGAAACTTCCAGGCATGCTACTGGGGATTCAAGGATTCAGACAATGAAAAGTTTCTTGAATCATTTACTTGAGTAGAAATAGCAATGTGAAACCACAAAGAGATTAATAGGTTGACCACAAAATCCATTGATTCAAAATACTTGTTGCTATTTGAACAATGAGCAGTCATACTGTTTATATTCTAAAACCCATGAGTATTACTCTGTGCAGAAGATCCCAACAAATGATTTCCTGGGGTCATTTTTTGTGGGGGGAAAGGGGGAAGGGATGTCTTCTTTTTTATTTTTTTTCTTTATTTTTATTTCTTAACTAACTGTCCATGCATATTTGTGCAATACTGTCCCATCTTGGAGTCTAAGCTGTTTCTCATTACTAGGGATTCCTTTCCTGGAAGTTCTCCATCAATCAGATATCTTTGTTGCTGATTGTGTCAAGGAGCAGCTATCTACAGATACCTGCCAGTTGCAGATAGCCGAAGAATCACAAAGAACCAGGAAGGGAATTGATAAACATTTTTCTCTGTTTTGCCTGCAGATTCCTCTTTCTCACCACATCCTTTTTCCCAAAGTTTTTTCTCAGGGATTTGCTTTGGATGGATTCTGTGGGTCACCTCCTCCCTCTCCTGAATACACTGGCAGGCACCCCCTCCAGCCATGACATAGAGAACAAGTTGAAAATTGAAACCCAGATGAGTCTTGAGCCTTTATTTAGTGGTCCTGCAAATGAAAATTCCCCTATTGTGAGATGATTCAGAAAGAGTCTAGACAAGAAGAATGAAAAAGGTCTCTTCAAGCACCTGCTGTTCTTTTGTGGGGTGGATTCTTCTAAATTGATATCATCTGGGTTTAACACTAAGGTTAGAGTCAGTGTTATAGTCAGAGATAGTCTGGGACTTAAAATTTTACTGTTCTTTAGCAAAGGCCTGTATATCCCATTCCACAGTGATGCTGAATAGAATGAATCCCTGCTGGTCTCAAAATTCAAATAATTTAGGTATTACAGTGAAAGTGTGTAACAGTTCAACTTGAGAGCTTTGTTTGAGAAATATTACTTTCTTTCCCACCAACAGGATGAACCATGATCCTAGCCTGTTGCTGCATTTAGTGTACTTTTCCATCACTAATTCTCACACTCTCCTACCAAGTAAGTCTTGCACATTGTTTCTGATATACTATAAAAATACAATATTTTATCACTAAGACGTGACATACTTTGATATTCATTTCAATGCTGTCTGATGAAAAAAATAGGGAAAATAGGGTGAATGTAATTAAAAGGAAGAGAAATGCTGTTCAATGGCATCTTTAAAAAATGTATTCTCATAAGAAAATGAAGTATCTTAGTTATTGCAAACTATCAAAGGTTTAAGAACTGGAAGGTGCCTGTATGTATTTCATAAATATCAAATATTTGTATGAAAAAGTCATTAAACTTGGTCTCTCATTTAGAACATTATTTATGTTTTACAACATAGTTAATTTTGTCTCTATGCTATTTCTCCCTCTTTTTCTCAACTGTATTACACTTGTAATAAATGTTTGTATTTCAAATGTAAAACAGACTATAGTAGACCCTGTAATACGTAAGTATTTTGAGACCATTTTGAGCATTAATAGCAGTGAGTTCATGTACTTGAATAATGTTCTTGCTAGCAAAATAATGGATTCTTTACATCTACCTGTGCATAATTTCACCATCAATAACAATTACCCAAGCATGTAACTTAAAAGGACAAGTACAAGCAGAAGTAGCTTCAAGTCGCATGCGTTCAACACAGAAATTCTTTTGACAGTTTTAGGAAAAGCAGAACACAGTAGCAGACAAGTTCTCATGATCAGTTTTATCTGGAATAATGTATTCTTCTATAAATTCTTCTCCTTTCTCTTTTAGTAACTTTAGTTCAGCCAACCATGACATCAGAATCTAAGCACATGTTAGCCAATCTAAGTTGGCTAACAGTTTATTTTTTAAGCATCTGCCTCAAGGAAAGTGGATGTGGCTTGTAGTGCCATGGTCTAGTTGACAAGGTAGTGTTAGGTCATAGAATGGACTCTATGACCTCAGATGTATTTTCCAAGCCTGTTGATTCTGTGATTAATTTAATAGTAAATACAAAATATATAAACCTTTGAAAAAAATAGTTTTCCATAAAACTTTATTACAAGTTACATAAAAGTTACATAAAAGTTACATAATTTTTTAATATAAATAGAAGCTATTTTTCCTACACATTTTGAAGTAAAATAAAGTGTTGGCATAGCTATAGCAGAACTCAGTATATGTCACCATATAACTGATTAGTATATTTCTAGATTAGGAGATCTTCTGCAGAACATTAGACCAGGGAACCAACAAAAATTCAATAAATCACTGTTGTATATAACAAGTAGAAGAGAGTTACCACAGTGTTTTATTTAAAGGTGACCCTTTGGCCTACAAAGGCTGTAAGGTGGAATTAGTAGGAGTCAGCACACACTCATCAATCGGCTGCACAGGATGAGTCTGCTCGGAGTGCAACTCAGGACTGGGCTGTGAGCACAGATCCGCCTGCAGTTATCGACTGCTGGGAGGGACACTTGTCTCAGTATCTCTAATCTCAAATCTTCTGAAGGCAGATTTTTTTTTTTTTTTTAAGGAACAATTGAAACAGAATTAAGTCTCAGATCTTCTTACCTTCTGAGATATGGCATTTTGTCTTCAAAACAGACCAATTTTCGTAGATTTTATAATTTTAACAATTAAAATGTATTTTTATTTAAAGCATATATTTGCTATGATTATTTATATAACATGATGCTCTATGATGCTGCAAGAAAGAAGATCCTTCTAGTTTCTTTCAACATGGGCTAACACACTGGTTAAATAAAATCTTCTCTAACTCCTTGCCCCATTCATCAGCTGATGTCCAGGATATCACCTCCTGTAAATCCAGGTCCTGTCACTAAGAATAGGGCGGAGCACTTTAGGAAATATCCAAAGTGTCTTGAAGGAAGACAAAGATGCCTGAAAAACTCTCCTCTTAATTTTTTTATGATGGTCATAAGACAGTTTCTACAAGAGGGAGAAATTTTCTCAAGCACTCAGCCTGTAACACTATAGAAATGCTCCCGGCTTTTCATGTGTTGCTGTTCTGATCCAAGTTTTCAGGGAATGAGCTGGGGAGTTGCATGACCTCCCCCAGGGCCAGCCACATGGAACTTTAGGACTTGTGAAGAAAAATCTCCATCTTGTTACAAACAGTTCTGTTTCTCAAGCTCTGTACTTTATTTAATCATGCTAATGATGTAGTACTAAATTATCATGATATATATTCTTAGAACTATTTAATTTCCTAAAACAATGTCTGAAATAATTATTATGTGTTCAGTTGTGCTAACTATTTTTTAGGGAGGCAATGACCATGGAGGGAACCTAATGAAGGATCATGACAGACATTATAGGCTTTTTTTTTAGTGTGATGACTTAACAATAATCAATGTCATGCAATTTAAAAAGAGCAAATGCTGGGTTCTGTAGCTGGGGCAGAGTAACGTTGGACACAAGTATAAACTGAGAGAGGATTGACTGGAGAGATTGACTGGAGAGCAGCCCTGCAGAAAGGGATTTGGGGGTACTGGTCAGGAGGAGGCTCAGTAGTGGGCCCTGGCAGCCCAGACATTGAACTGCATCCTGAATTTCATCAAACACTACATGACCAGCAAGGGCAAAAAAGGTGATTATCTTGTACTCAATGTTGATGCAGCCTCATCTTGAGCACTGTGTGCTGTTTTGGGTCACACAATTTAAGGATGTGATGGTCCTTTATTGTATCCTGAAGTGGGCAACAAAGCTGGTGAAGTGGCTGGAGGAAATGTCCAGTGAGGAGTGGCTGAGAATTTTGGGCCTGTCTAGTTTGGAGGAAGGGATACTGAGGAGTGGCCTCATTGCTCTGTACATCATTCTGAGAAGGGGAGATCACTTCTCCCAGGTACCTAGTGATGGGACTTGTGAGAGTGGTTCAAAGCAGCACCAGAGGAAGTTTAGACTTATTATTAGGATTTACCAAGAGGTTGGTCAAACACTGGAACAGGCTTCTGGGAGACGTGATTGATGCACCAAGCTTGTCAGTGTTTAATAGGTATTTGGACAATGTTCTTAATAATATGCTTTAACTTTCAGTCAGTCCTGAAGAGTTTTTAAAAAGAAGAGATATAACTCAGATGAAATATTGAAACACTGTTATGTAGAGAAAGCTAGATGTAACCAAACTTTATGAAAAAATGTTATTTTTTTTTCTTCAGAGGAGACAATGAATATAACAGAGAACTAAAGACATTGTCTGTGGAGGTGATAATCACATGAATAGATAAAGAAAGGCTATAGAAAATGGAATGGGAAAAGTAAATCATTTAGAATACTTAAATGGAAAACAGACAGATTGCAGCTTTTAAAGCATTTTTAAACAGCTTTTATAATAGGCAGCAAAACAAGAAATATCTGCTCTTGTATTCCAAGGAAGATTTTTGACTTTTAAATGATACATTGCAATAGAATCTGAAAATCTATTTACATGTATTATTGGATTTCAAAAGACAAATGGTATTGTCATTATAAGCCCTAAAAGAAAAGCTTTTTGAATAAATACAAGATAAAGGGGGAAAAAAGGAAGACATCGAAACCAAAATGTAAATCCAAGGACAGGGCATGTAATTCATTTGCTTAAAGAAATAGAAGTCTTTGTGGTAAACCACTGACATTATAAAATTATGTTTGGTTAGAAGAATGTTTTTACTCTAGATTAAAATCCTATCAGGACTTTCACTATTGTAATCTGCCTAGATGCCTACTTTCATGATGTATGTGCCAAAATGAGTGAATAAGGAAATTTTTGTGATGATTTGCATTACTGAGTAAAGAAAAAGTCCCCACCCCTGAGAATAAGAACACCTTTATAATTGCAGCTTTTTTGCTTCTATGTTCTATACCAGTATGTTATTAATGGAAAATAAAATCGTGGTACAGTGTGTTATTGTCACTTACTGGTCATTAAAAATGTCTTCTAATGAACAGGGAATAACCCATTTTCAGTGCAATATTGATGGTATATATACATATTTGTTTATATTGGATCTCTGTTTTTATTAATTCATGCATTTTTATTAGTCATCATAAATGGGCTGGCTTGAAGCTGAGACACAGATACAGACATATGTTTCGGGTTGTAAGGAGAGTTCTGAACTGTTTTAATCATATGCTTGGTGTAAAGTAAGATAACATGCAAGTACCCCCAAAATGCCAGGCAGTAGAAGGGATTCAGGAAAATTAATTCTAAAGTCAAGGATCCTAGACTTACAAGGGAAAATTCCTGACAGAGCTGCAAAGCTCCTGGCCTAAGAAAGACACACCTCCTGTTCTCTTCATGACTTTAATCTTTGCTGGCCTCCCACCAGGCCCTCCCAAGCTCTAATCTCATCATGAATCTTCTGAAAAGGGTATCTACACTAGCACTGAGTATCACACTAGATTAAGGCTAAAGAATTTACTTCCAGAATAGATGAATGAAATCTGAGAAAATTTTTACCATCCTCTACACGGTGTAATATGTATTATCAGTAGGATCATGTAGGTGATTAACTTTTTAATTTTCCAGTGAAAAGTCTCTCCCTAACATGTTTTGCCACACAGAAGAGGAATTATCAAGGGAATTGACAGCCTGGACCACTGCTGTAATGTAATATGGTTCTAGATACGTAGATAGGCAATAATGTAGGTGTCTCTTCATGGCTCGAAGAGGTGGTTGAAATTTTCAACCTTTATAAGGAATATGAAATTGCAGACTTCTACAGTCTAAATAGAAAGCTCTGTTTCATATCATAAACCCTCAGAATCACAGAATTATGTAGGCTGGAAGGGACTTCAGCAGGTCATCCTGTTCAATCTCCTGTTTGAAGCAGATCCAATTAAATCAGGTTATGCAGGCCCTTGACCAACTGGGTTTATGTATGCATGCAGGGAGACTCTACAGTCTCTTTGGGTAACCTGTACTGATGCCTGATGTCTCTCATTGTAAAGTCAGGTGGGCAGTTTCCCTCATATCTAGTTAGAATGAGAGAGATATCCCTTGAGCCATACCTTCTTCAGGCTGAACAAATACAGCTCTCAGTCTCTCATAGTATATCATGTGTTTGAGCCCCTTCATCATTCTCTTCCTTTATGGACTCCAGGAGGCCAAGGCCTTTCTTCGACTTGGGATTTCAAAACAATACAGGCAGACATGGTCTCGTAGGTGTTGAAGATGGGAAGGATCTTGTCCTTTAGCCTGCTGGCTGTGTTCCTGCCCATAAAGCCCAGGAGGCCATTGGCCACTTTTGAAACAAAAGCACACTTCTGACTCATATTCTACTTTTTTTCTAGTTGGACTCACAGGTCTTTTGGTATAAAGCTGCTTTCTGGATAGGTGGCCCCAAAGCTTCAGTGTTACATGGCATTACACACTCCCAGGTTCAGGACTTTGCCCTTGTCATTATTGAATTTCATGAGCTTCCCAAAGGACCATATCTACAGCTTGTCAAATTTCATTTGCTTGCAAGGAGAAATTAAATTTGTCATCCATCTCAAACAATTGACTGGGGAGAAGCAGCTGAATTTGATGGAAGGATAGGGAGCAGAAAATCTGAAACACACTCATACACACACAAAATTCCCCTTCCTATATCAAAAGTGTTTCCTCTTCAAGAGACTTGACAAATAGTTATTGTAGCATAATCTTTGACAACAGTTAGAACATGAGACTCATAAAAGCCCATCAAGTAAACAAGTAGAGAACTGGAAAAAGAGAGTTTGATTACGTTTGTCCTGAAAAAAAATTCATGTGAAAAAATTATAACCTGAGATTTTACTTTTGTTGCTTTTTGATTTTACTTGTACTTTTTTGTTCTTGTTCAGGACAAAAACCAAAACAACAAAACTAATCAAACAAACAAAACCCCCAGCAAATAAGTAACCATGTCCTAAAGGTTTCCTTTTCTGAAGATAGATTAGCATTTTCCATGCACTTCTTTTGTTTGTTAAGATCAATAGCAGTTGTGTAAGTGAGTCAGAGAGAAGATAGCATAAACTGATACCTAGAACAAAACCAGATGCTTAGAATGAAAAGGATTCCTACAGCAATAATTCAGTAATCACAGTCTCCCTGCCTCAGACTAAACCCTTTTTCTTCGTCTTAAAGAAAAATAGTAGTCTCCATAGCTCTTGAGGGTTTTTTTTCTTCAAAAGAATTGTTAACTTACACTATATCTTATCTGTATCTACCATTCATGTCTTCCATAGACTTGTCTATGTTTCCCAAGGCTTTTGAAGAATCTAATTCAATTTCTGTTCATATCAGAAACATTTCATATTTTGAATCATCTGTGTTTTCTTATAGGTTTTCAGTTCCCTCTGCAATAATCATTTCGAAGATATAAACTCAGTGAATTTTTCATAGTGGTGTGGAGTTCTCAGATGTGTCATTTGCTCAGCTGAGTGTCCCTGACATATATAGAGCAGTAGTATCTCAATCTTAGATACACAAAATAAAAACTACATCAGAATTAATGAAATACAAAGTGATAAAAAATGGGCATAACAATAATTCAAAATATTCTAACATGGACAAGTATTTAACAAAAATATTTAATAATACAATAGAAAGAATACACTGGGCATTTGCATCATGCAAATATATTATTTGATATTGCTCAAAAGGAGTAATTTCCAAAAGGATGCAAATTCCTGGGATACTACATGCATGGTTGTGATTTAATAAAATAATTTATCAGAGATGTGGCTGTGACATGTCAGTCAGGCCTAAATAATGAAATTGCTTAAGAAAGGTAAACGTAGAACTAGCTGGAGACAATTCCCTATTTCTTGTTCCGTTCACAAACTTACATGCCAAAAAGACAGTAAGAAATTAACAAACCTTTGGTGAATATTTCCCATAGAGTTCAGTTTCTTCATATGTTGCTCCAGTACCAGATCTCCCCTTGGCTCCTGATTGAGGAATGAATATTTCCGTTCTGATGAATAGACACTTTCATCTGATGTTTTTGGTTGCTTCATGCTGAAATGAAATGCATGACAGAACATTTGCAAGATTTGGCATCAAAAATATGAGTCTTCCTGTGCAATAGACTAAGATACATGAAACACAGATGACATCATTCTTGAACTGCCAGCCAGTTTCCAGATAAATCTTGTGGAACATATCCAGGAAGTGAGTGTCTATGAGCAGCTAAATATTCTTGCTTGCCAGTGTTTTCTCTCTGATCATAAAACTGGCAAAGAATCAGGAAGTCTTAATGTGGTTTTCAGGTCAGGTGAAGAGTAATAAATAGACTGGTTTGAATGTTTGAGTCAAAGGGCATTATAGTGAAGTTTAAGCAGGCTATCTGAACTGTACCAGTTTGCTCCAACTACTGGAATGTTATCTTCTATCTTGAAAAGCCATAAAATACCATCTGTGAACTGATGCACAGGTACAACCTACTAGGATCTGGGAGGAACATAGCCACAGGTTTGAAGGAGTCATTTTCACTGTTAAATTAGTGAGGAAGTTATTAGGATCAATCAAACTTCTCTGTTAAGATATATAAGTTAGAGACAACTTATAGAGTTTTGCAGCACAAGAATTGATTTAGTTTTGCATGAAAAATTAGAAGAGTAGAATTAGAATGGTGTTTTAAGAAGATATAAAATTTGACTGCTGCTAAAAGTGACAGTTCCACCCTTGTTTCCTTATTTTCATAATTTTCTTAGTACACTGTGATTCCAGGAGGAGGTGATACAGATCCTTAATCCCACTGTATTCCTTTTAAGTGTCAGAAAAAAACAAAATATTCTCAATCGCATCAGAAAGATGATCAGTCTTACTCTGTGGCTCCAAGATTACTGAAAGATGCACAGACAATTGAGAATAGTTAGATGGGAACAGAAGAGAGGCTGGGATAAAATCTTTCAGCTGCAACATGGTTTTAAGTTATAAACATACTTCCCAGTTTCATTTCATACATTCAAAAGTAAGTCTGAGTAAGTTGCTTCTTACTTTATCCTTAAAGTGGAAATGCCTGGAAGACTTCAGGAGGAAAGCCTTCTGCTCCACTCCCTTAAGATTTTTGAGCTTTCCATAATTTCAGACCAATTCATACCTATAATATATGAGAACACTCCAGATCCATTTTATATTCTGACTAATTTGCAGGATCTTTGACCATGTAAGTACAGAACTAGACCACTTCTACTGAATCACGGATTCTGCTTACATGGAAAAAGTCTATTAAAAAACTGCTATTAAAGTAGTAGAATTAAAGAAAACACATAGGGATTTTCAATAATTCAACTTTATATTTTTAATTGCAATGTTATAATGGATTTGATTTTAATTTTTACATCTGTTAAAGTTATTTTTAAGTTGTAGTGGCTTGTAAAACAGACAAAAGATATATCTCAAAGTTTCTTACACACTGGTATGAATAGCACTTTGAGTATCTAACCTTTTTCAGAATAACATATGTCCTATGACATGTTTCCAAGTTAATGAAGATGGTGATAGCAGCTTTTCCCTTCATGATTGCTACAGGTGGTGAGTCTCATCGCGTTACTGCTGCTGAGGCTGCCAATGTAAGTACCCAAACAAAAACCAGCTGGATAAATAGTCTATATGTTACGGTTCCTGGACACTTCAGACTTGTGTAATGGAACATAAATTGTAAATGGGAGACTGTTTCTGCCAAACATATATTTCTTTTTTCTCCTGCTTTGAATAATTTTTTTTAAATGTTACAGTGAAAAAAATGCATTCTTCCTATTACACTAGGCTTTCATCTCTCTGCTTTGTTGCCTTATATACAGATTTGGAGAAGGATTGCACAAGAATAATTCCATTACAGTGATGCAAATTAAATATAACTCTACTAAAGTGAATGGAACCATGGCAAGGCAAAACCAGCCTAACTATGGAAACCAGGCCTCAGCCAGTGCTTTTTCATTACCAACTAAAGTACAGGGGGGAAAAAAGTGAATGAATATTTACATAAATTTAACTTTCATTCATTCTGAAACTAAATAAACTCTTAAAATGTTTAAAAAGCATGGAAAAGAGCTTAGATATAAATTTAACAATGCAGTTCAAAAGACAATAGGCTTCAAATGAAACCTATCTCAAAGGAAAATATTTTTTAATACTTTTTATGATACACATGAAAATTTAAGATTTAGTTTGAAAAGTAGAGATTAAAAAAATGATGTTTGGGAGTTTGCATCTGTAAGCTGGATAAAATTATGAAAGGACACATTATGCTCCTTGAATGTCCTTTTCTTACTGCTGAAGTACTGGCAAATCCATGAAAATCTGTGTTTGACAGACTTTTTGATTTTATAGAACTTAGGACTGATTTAGTTTTGTGTGAAAGAGGATTTTGAGATGTTGCCAATTTGCTTATTTTACATTTAAACAGTGAAACATAGAGCAGTGGAAAGCAGAAGACCCAGATGGTTAGGAAAGCAGAAAGATTTTCACTTTGTCAAGGGAGCTAGTGCTGTCAATGGTAGCTGGCAAGTGGATGTAGCATTCATTGAGAAAATTGTAGTGGAAAGAGCTGCTGGTTTTATAACTCAATTAAAGAAGCTAACTCTTGAATAATGTAGTGAATTAGGGTATATTCTCTTAACATTCTTCTTACAGTGATGTTACCTCATCTAAGTTATCTGTTTCCCTGCACACTAGAAGTTGGTCAGCTACGTGTAGACACTGGAAAAAATGCAAATGTTCCTGATGTCCTACCTTAAAGTTAAATGACTAGCTGGGGTGACAGTTGGTCAATACTTGCTCATTGGTTTCTGTTTTGGGTTGAGCTGGCGAAATGCTAACTGCCCGAAGACAGAGTGAAAAGGGTTCCCCCCCACAGCCAGCTAAAGGAGAAAGAAGAGGGAGAGGGAAAAAAAACTCTAAAACCAGGTTTATGCTGAAAACTAACTACATGTATTTATACAGAAAAGAGAAAAATAAAAATACAATATAACACACACTTACACAAGCTATGTATAACAAGAAATAACTTCTCACTCCCCAATTAATACAAAGTCTATTACTCTAAATCTATAAGTACTCTAAAAGACATTCAGCAAGAAAGAGAAAGCATAACAACAAAATATTTCTACTTCTCTGAACTCAAACAAAAGGCAAGTAGCGGCAGCAGGAGCAGGGGCCTAGCGACAGTAGAAGAGCTGCGGCAGGTCCTTCTACTGCAGCCATGGTGGAACTGACCAAGCCACACCCACATACTGGATTTACACCCTTTGAGATGATGTAGTATGGTATGGAATACAATTTTATTGGCTAGAAGAGGTTAGCTGTCAGCTAGCTCAGCCTAGCTCAAGTCACTTGACAATTTTCAGGCCTAGTCTGAACTTTAAAACCTAAATTTAGCCCACCTGGCCAAACCCATGACAGTTTCCCTCTTCAAAAATGCAAAGGAGCTAATGACTGTTACATCTACTTTTTTTCAATCAAAGCCATGTGGATTACATGAGATATTTCTCATCTGCCTTTAGAGCTTTGTATTTCCTTTAAACCTTCCCTTTTATTCTGTTGCACATTTAATCAAACACAGCTAAAATAACAAACCAGATCTGATTAATTTATTGTTGCCACACAAGAACTGGAAACAGCCTCTAGGCAATGCATTTTTGTCTCTTATGGGTAATAAAGCATTCATACAGTGATGTATTGATTTACCTCACACGTGTTGTTGAGCAACCTTACAGTCCTTTTCTGAGACAGCATGGAGCACACTGTTAAGGTGCTACAGGAGTTTTAGCCATATGACTCCCATAAAGATCAGTCAGAGTTCTGTGAATATCCACACCAACTTTAAAATCATGCCTTCATTTGATCACTTACTGCAAAAACTCCATCACTGAGATAGCATTTTTAAAGAAATAAGATTCTGACTTATTTTGATTTATATTTTATGGTCTGATTTATTGGTTTATTTAAATTTATTTATTGGAAAACTGATCTAGGAAAAAAACCTATTCCTCCAAAATAGTAAGTTGGAGTGTTGAATGATAAGTTTTAGTTTGTCTTTATCACTTCCTTCAGCAAGAAACATTTTTAGTTGCAGCATTTCTCATAAATGAATAATGGATTATAATGACATAATCAAAGCTTGTCCTCAATTCTCCAGAAGTCCTTTCCATTTAGGTGACACCCTCGAGCAGGGAAAAATCCAAGATACTATTCTGAGATGCTGCAAATATTGATGTTTTTTTTTAAAAAAAAAAAAAGATCTGAGATTTTCTCAAATTAAAACTATAGTATTGCTTCCAGCTTATGTGGTTCCTTGTTTGATTTTTTCCTTTTTCAATAGTGAAAAGTAGTCATGTACTGTGATATGAAAGAATAATTTTCTGTACTAAATCTACTAGAAAATTTTTCCATTCCCTCTAACCTTTTAGTAATATCATCCTTGTGGAAACTCATTTATTTAGATCTTTGCCCATAGCCTAAAGTTACCTAGACATTAAGACAAATGCTCTTATACAGAATTTCAGATAAGACTACCAAATTCATTAATAAGAGCCTGTTAGCTTTAGATACAATGGCACATTAGAACATCTCTTTTTTCCCTATAATATGCTTAGAAACTTTGGCTTTTAAGTATAGGTGTTTATGCCTATATTCAGCGTCTGAGTTTAGATTAATTGACTACTTTTTTGTTGTTGTTGTTGTCTAAAAAAGACCCATGGTTCCCTCTGCCTGTAGAATTCCAAGTTAATTTGAAAGTGTTGGAGGAAGGTCACCCTCTTTCTCCGATTTTCTTTGGAAATATGCAATCTGAACGTCACAGAGATTGCTAACACCCTAAAAACCCCAGGGTTCTTCCAAAACAAGGAACATGGCATAAGAACATGCTTCATGGAACAAGAAATATTATTATACCAGTAAGTAAAAAATAGGACTTTTTACAAGATCCTCAGCCTCTCTCTTCTGGTAAAAAAAAAACAAAAACAAACAACCCAGTTGATACTTAACTCAACATGTCTTCAGAGTGATAGAATATTTTTTGTAGCTTCAGCATTAGACAGGATTACATCTACATCTACACATGCTAACAAGCAGTGAAATGTGAGGCTGAAAGCTTTTTTTTTTTTTTTTTTTTTAACAAATGGGCAAGGATGAAAAAGAAACTATTTTAATACCTTCTGCCAGACATAATCATAAAAGAGAACTAGATAACAACTCCAGGAACAAACAGAAGTGGCTGACTAAAACAGAGAAGCTCAGGTTCTCTGAGCCAGGGTTTAGCACCCAGTATCAGGGGAACTCTGCAGCAATGTAGAGCCCTGCCAGTAAACAGAAAAGGACCTGTTGGAGACTATCTATAGCAATACCCACCTGAGCAACGTGTGTGGATCATTCAACACAGCTATAAGGTGAAAGTGTAATGCATTTTGCTTGGTAGTTTTTCCCAAAGAGAACATTGGTGAGGTAGAAATTAGAAAGTCAGGTGAAGAATAGACAGGAGGAGAATCATGACTTCTTTTCCATCATGATGGATTCTTTTTCCTCCCTCTTTTTATTTTTTTTATTTTATGTCTTGTTTTATTTATTTTTATTTTATTAGTGGGTTGTCATCATGAAAATACATAATACTTCTTGAAGTATATATGGACTATAATGTTGGAGGTGGCTGATTTGGGTTTTGTTGTTTGTTTTTTGTTTTTTTTTTTTTTTCTCCACAAAATATCACAAAATAATAAACATTCTTTTTCTAATTTTACTACTTTTACATAACCACATCACAGGTACTTAAGTGGGCCTTTGTAGTCAAAACTGCTCAAAAGTTTATTTTGGAAACAGCTTCTTTTGATAGATACTATGTTTAAGTCCTCAGATAATACAGAACAAAATTGCTTTACATGTAAAAAAAATGTTTTGTTATTTTACCTGTTCCTAATGATGAAATGAATAGTAGTAGAAATAGTGTCCTAATTATTGACCATGGCTGCTATAGCTCCTGCTAGCTGATGTGATTATGATATTTATAAACATCAGTATCCAGAATTTTTCCCTAGAATTAAGAAAATATTTTTTGTTTTAGTCAATGTTCCTTCTTGGAACAGAAATAACAGTTTTAATTTTTTAAACCACTGTAGTAGCACACAATTATTAAAACAGACTTTATTAAGGAGTAATTTTCCAAAACAATTACCCAACCCACAGCAAGCAGAAAAACAGTAAATGCACTATTCTAGCAATTCTTAGGAATATGTTTACTGATCCATGAAATATGAAATGGTATTCAGGGGGAAGGAAATTAATGCTGAGAATTTCTAGCTTGCTTACATGACAAATAGCCAATGGTCTGTATGCCAGATCATCAGGCTTTCCTGCAGCAAATAGAGTAAACAATAGGAGCAGTGCAAAAACACCATTCCTGTACATCCGGGCTTATATAATAGATTAAATTTGTTAGGTCACATTAGCAGTGCACCACTATATTAGGAAGGGTCTAATGGGAGCAAAGTTTTATTGAAGATAAACCATTAAGGAAGTGCCTGATTACTTTCTACTTGTGAAGAACTATTCTCCATGTGATAACTGAGAAAGTGATAGAACAGAGACTGCCTTACAGCAAAGATTGTCACTACAGACCCATGTGGCTGAGAAGAGATATTAAAAATGCAACTAGAGTTTTCTCAACTTTGTCAGGAGATTTTGTCTGATTAAAGACAAGGAAGATGCACCTTCAAAATATGTTTCCTGCTTTTAAATGTTGATAAATAAATTAAGGAATGGAATATGTTAAATCTTATACTTAACTCGCTTAAAATCATGGAAGAATTAGAAATCCTTTCCTTTACCACCCCTCTGACCTGTTGCCCACACCTTGATCCCAAAAGGAAAATAGCAACCCAGTGGTTCCCTTCCCTTAACAAGATGACTCTCTGGTGCCACTGGAGCTGAATAGCACAGAAGACAATATGTTGGAGAGGATGCAGGAATAAACATGAAAAGCCACCTGAATTATTTAAGCGTAAATTCAGGAGTTAAAAAATTTTTAGGATAAGATTTGATTGCTTCTGACCCCAGGTAACTGAGTTCAAGGGAATTATGTAATTTGTAGTTGTGGTTATTCCCTGTCACAAGTCATGATGGAATATGCTTGAAAAATGACTGTTAGCCTAAACTATTTTCCTCCATTCAACGATGGCAAAAATCAGCAGTGCCTTATTTTATAGAACAGTTAGGTGGTGGAAGGGAGAGTCTTTTAAAATTACTTTTTCAATCTTCTTTTTTGCAAAATAGTTTTGGTTATTTATGAAACTTGACTACATCAGGGTGTTCATTGACAGCTAACAGCTTTCTTATGTCTGTACAAAGAGTTACAGTGCAGTTGCACCGTTGGGGTTGATGGAAGTTCAGTCAAATACATGTGTTTGAAAGCAGAGGAGAGCATTCAAGACTTTAAATGTGAAAAACAGCAGAGCAAGTACTGTTTAGTCCAGAGTATAAGAAAGAGAATAATTTCCCTCCTGTCCCCACTTGCTTGAGAATGTGCAGATGTAAACTACGTCAAAATGGGGGGACAAAAAGGTTGAAGGGAAGGTGGAATTAATGAGTATGCAGAATATTCCCAGATAAATGGACAGCCAGTTTATTATTTAATTTTTAATGAAAGGAAATAGGCATTTACATAAAGTAGAGCTGTGAGAGTGCCTGGTGGGCAAACTTGTTTAAAAAAATCAATAATGAACAAGTTTTTTTTTGAGTTGGCCCAAGTTTGCAAATCTTGAATGAAATGGATTGATGTAAATGGGAACTTTTAAGAAGAACAAATTATTTCACTATCAGCAACACTAGTAAAAGAGCAAATCAGATGAAAATAGTTACGAAACTAGAATGGCTAAGTGGTGATTAGTTGTCTGTGAAGGTTAGGATTACACTGCAGAAGGAAATAAAATAAGGATTTTAAGTAAACAGTTTTTGAAAAGGAGAGGCTTGCAGGAACCACCAAAAGTTCTTTTCCAAAGAAAATTCATGTTTTCAGGCAAAACTTCTGTTCTTATGGAAGTAATATCTCCACCCTTACTAATGGAAACCTATACTATTTATAGTCAATCCCTGTGTTTGTTTATGGGGGTACCATTTTGTCATAACCCACTTCTATGCATATATTGGACACCATGGCCATTCATTTCCAAAATCCTGAAGGAGTTGTGATCTTTTTGAGTCTTCAGCCTTGAAGAAGATTATTCTGTATATTATGTCTCTTAATCCTTTCTTAACCTTCCTTTTCTGTTCAGCAAATAACAAAATCAATTGCATCTTTCTTTATTACCCCTTTCAGAGCTGTTTAACAGAAGTGTTCAATGTCAGTCATTCCTCTGATCTTGTTTGTAGCATTTAGTGCTATGAGGCAGTCAGTAAGCTATACTGTAAGACCCCAGGTGTGAGCTACGAGCTCATCAAAGGGGTTCTATGTTGGAAATAGACAAGGCTCCAAAAATCCACCTACCAAATTTATTGAAAAGGACTTCCACTCTTTTATACCTTGAGAGAAGGTATACAGGAGAAGCTAATGCACATTTCTCAGGAGGTCAAATAACACACTTTTATGGCAAACTGGAAAATAAGAGAACTTGGCAAAAGTTTAAAGGGCAGCATTCACCCAAAATAAAGCAGTCCACAAAGCATTGACTTGGCATATGCTAACACATACAGCTTGGCAAAATCCAGACTATCCAACTTCAAGTTTCCAAAATATCAAGAAAGGAGATTAGTAGAAGTAAAGAAAGCAAGAGAAAAATAGAGAATTATAGCTACCACCCTGGACCCAGTGTAGATCCAGCTGTCAGGAGCCCAGGAGATGGCAGGGCCACACACACAGAAGGGCTACACAGTGTTGGTTTTATCTGCTCTGGTCCCCTGTGGTCACCAGCCCCCAGGTGAGACTTCTGGCCCACTGGCCACTCTGGGGCTGCACTGCGGCTCCAGGGCAGGGTGAGGGGAGCGCTCCCAGTGTGCCAGTGACTGAGGCTACTCTGGAGCTGCCCAAGAAGGCTCCAAGGGGCTGGGGTGTGGAAGGGCAGGGTTTCACCTTCATGAAATTCAATCTGTCCTCCCCCACCCACACACACCCAAGATGGTATAAGCCAATAGTTAATATAATAATCCGGTATCTCACATACGCAAAACCTGTCAAGGACACAGGCAAAAGAGTTGTCAATGTGTGTGGAATAGTCAAAGCTCTTTAGTGCCCAGATCAGTCTAACTTCAGAACCAGACTCCTCAGCGAAAATTTAGCTGCAGATTATTGAAAAAATTCAATCCATGCTGCTGGGCTAAAGAAAGAAGTAGGATAAAATAAGGGGGGCTGCCTGACACAGTCAACCATACACAACCGTGCTAACAGCTGTAGTTCAGCCACCTACCTTTCCAAGAGAGTGAAAGCAGCCTGAATTTGGATTGCATCTTCCCTTCTGCTTTTGCTGGAAAACAACAAGGCCCCTTTTAAAGCGCCCTAGAGTCATGTGATATGCAAGGTATCACTGAATTGGAAATGAAGCCCTGGCAGGCTTAGCACAGATGACTGCATTCTTGATGACACGTGACAGGTTAATAAACACTTTTCCCCCTCAAATGTGTCTCAGGAGAATCAATAGATAATAATATAAGCAAGAAAAAAGAGGAAAGTAAACATTTGGTTCCTCTTCCACAGGGCTATTGTGGAAGATTTTGTGCCAGAAAAAGATAGCTTTTTCATTTTTTCTTTACTAGACTACATCTGACATCTGAGAGTTTGGAACTCCTGAACTTATTTTTCTCCTTTCACTTCCCACTGTGATTCCCATGACCTTCTTAAAAACCTTTGTTCATTTCTGATTGCCTTAGAGCTTCCAGTATCTTCTCTTTTGATATCTGCTTTCACAGAGGCTATCAAGATGATTTTCTGCCATAAACTCCGCCTCATCCACTGCTTTTGGATCTATTTTTCTATATCAAGATTCTTTTGCCTTTAAACCTTACCATTATATAAAAAAAGAACTATTTCTTTGTCCACCTTGATCCCTGTACATATTTCCTGTAGACTGCTTCCCAGCTCCGTAACTTTCATTCAGATGTGTTTCTTTTTTTATAGTTTTCAGTTATATTTCTTAATTTCTTTCACTATTACCCTAACCATCAAATGAAGACATATTCTTTATACATAAAATGGCATCTTCCTGCTCTTTGTCTACATCATCTTGCAGACACATTGTTTTCATCCCACTAGAAGCTGTGTAATATTGCTCACCCAGATTACATAAAAGGGTTGGAGAAAGGAAGTCTTCAGTAGTGACTTAAATATGGAAAGGGCTAATGGACTAATTTTAACAAAGCATAGGAAAATTTGCTCATAGCAGAGTGACCAGTTCACAGGTAGACAACCAGTTACAGACAGGAACACCTCCATAGTGTTGGAATTCAAATCTAGATTTTGTTATATAGCTCTACATTTTCTGCCATACATTGTATAAACCTGGTTCTGACATTTCCAGTTGCAAAGCTCAACCAGATAAATCATATCTTGAAAGTAGTGTCACAGTCAAAAGAATCCAGTAGTGTATATTAATCTTCGTACCCCAACATGCTCTATGTGTTGCAGGTCATTGTGTCAAAAGGTAATAAAACTTACAACAGTAATGCAGTAGTGTCTATTCTATTTGTCTTGAAATGGATATATGTGCAAAAGGTTATTCTGTTTTGATCATCATAAATTTGATTTTTGAATTCTGAATCTTAAGGCAGAAGAAGTAAATAACATGGGTGTTTTTGTTTGTTTTTTTTGTTTTTGTTTTTTTGTTTTCTGATATGCCTTCCAATTACTTTTGGATGAAAAATCAGAGAGTTGTTTTTCAGTAACTAGTAGCTGTTGAAGGAAATTATTAAAAATTGTAATTGTAAATTGTGTTGAAATTAAATTTTACAAGAACTGGTACCAGAACAAGTTATTATAGACTGTAAGAAACACTCTCTCACTCAGAGTGAAATCTGCATTTTATCCCTGTCTCATTTCCTTCACTTCAAGGCAATTTCCTAGGCATTCACTTCTTCCGTGACAGCAGCTCTGGTTATGCTTCTGCCACAAGTGTATCAGTTCTTTATGCGCCACTTATGTCCCACTTGCATGTCAGCAGAGGTAAAAAAGTTCAAGACAGTTCTACAATGTTTTGTGACTGCAAAAAAATGTTTCACATACTAATAAGCCCATTGAGGCATAAAACTCTGTGGTATACTTCAAATTTTTGCTACTGTGATTCCAAAAATTGGTATTTCATATGGTTTGTTCCATTCTGCAGTTGAATTATTTTAGTATTACTTTTACAGGCTATATCATAACATCAAGTAGCTGGTACAGCAAGGTCAGATCCCACAGACCAGCAGTACTTCCTTGAGAGACTTAATTATCCTAGAGTGAATTATCTTTTATCTAGGAAGGGAACTTGCTGGAGGTAAGAAATACAGAATAATAAATACAGAAACTTTCACACAATTTTTTTTTTTCAGAAGTGACAGCAGCAATTATATTTACCACCTCATACTTATTGTATGCAAGAATTATTGAAGACTTATGCTTTAGAAAGATCACTTGAAGGAGGACAATGAATATAGTTGTTTGAATATGTAGGGAGATTGTCCTCTCATCTGGAAAGATCCAGTTTGGAGAGAAAGTCTTGTTAGTGGAGTAGAGGTAAGTAATTGTGAATTAATTAAAAAAAAAAAAGAAAAAAAAAAGGAGCAGTTGTTTCTTTTTGAACAGCTTTCCTTCATCGCTGTCACATGCTCTTTGGTCTTCATATAAGCCTTTTTCTTTCCTAATTGTTCTTTTGTTTCCATATAGAAAGGTTACTCTCAGAAATTCGAAAACTTGTTTGATATTTTTTTTTTAAAATACTATCCTTAAAAACTTTTTCACATTATTCACATTATTCAGGTATTTTTTGTATTATAAGTCTGAAATTTAAAATGGTTGTTTAATCTATTTATAAACTACTTTGCTATCATACTGAAATTGGAAGTGATTTTGGATCCAAACCTATGCGTGGTATTGTTTCTTTCCTTCTGATTTCCATATGAGAGGGTGTTTAATTGTTGATTTTAAACCATAATGATTATTCATATCAGGATGTTCCAGAAGCACAAAGGCACATGGATTTCTTTTCATAATCTCATCTTCAAAAGGTAACTTCTAAAAAACTTGGAATTATCATTATTTTTCCTGATTCACAAAGCCACATTTTTCTACTCCTACTATGCTAGAGGTTCACAGGAAGCAGAGTATACATTGCAGATTTCCCGTGGCTGTTCAGATTTATCCTTAAGGATTATAAACCCCTTGGCATAGCATTTCTACAGTCATTAGTTAGAAAAAGATATACCAAAGAACTAGTAGGCATTACTAGTAAAATCACTAATGCTGAGGAGTGTCAATTACCATTACAATCAGGCATACACGACTGTTACAATGACAGAAACAAAAAGAAAGTACTAAGTAGGCATGTATCTCTTGGGATGAGATCCACTGCTTTTCTAGCCAGTTACTAAAATGACTAGTTTTGAATGCTGTGGCACTTCAAGAAAAAATGTTTTGTATTCTCTCCAAAATGCAGCAAGAAGAGAAATTAGCACGCAGTCATGCTCTGCCCTCTGGTTTTGTTCAAAATTCTATATGAACATTTTATTTTGATGCTTTATTAGTTACTTATAGGGGTTCACCACAGAAATGGATAATGATAGGATATAAAGAATTTTTGTTAAGTGCAGTCGTGTTTGGTTTTAAGCTATGTTTATAATTTTAGACTTCTAACAGACTAAAATATGAGAGAATAGAACAGAACATAAACATACAAAAAACTTTCTAAAATTAATTTTATTATATAAAGTTGTTAACGGTAATAGTTACCAAACCTGGGCTTTGGAAGTAAACTAATAGATTACATCTTTATAGTACAGTAGAACTGTGTGCCATTCTGTTCTATAATCAGAAATGTAATTTAAAAGGGATTAAGACCAGTGTGATATCAGCTCTATGAAAGGAAAGCAAGGAAAAGCAGGCCAAAGGAGAGCTCTTAACTATTAATTTAAAACCCACACAGCAAGTTTCCACTAATACAGAGTGCCTCAGCATATTCACATATTCACCATCAGGCAATAAAACATACTCTATGTAATATACAAATCTTTAGTAGGATCTGTCTTCCACTCACAAGGCCTTACTGAAAACCTGACCTCAACTTCCATTAAAGAAACATTTCTACACCTGAGTATAATTATGGGTGAAATATAAAGTTCCTCTCTTCTCATAAAAGTATTTTTAAGGAATAAATCTGACTGTTTGGGAGAACATGCATTTCAACATTTAAACTTATATTTTATAATCTATCATAATAGACAAGAATATAAGTATTTTAAATTAAATCAAAATAATGACTTTTCATCTTATTACATAGATTAGGTAGGGAATATACTTCAGGAGATTCATTCATCCCACTTCAAGACAGGGTTATCAAGACTTAAACCATTTGTGACACGCTTGTACATTCTGTAATTGTAATAATAATAAACAAATCTGTTCTTGTGTTTCTTAAAATAAACATCATTCTGATGTTTGGCCTCACTTTGCTTCACTCTAAATTTATTATTTTTTGTCATATCCATAGTGAACTCTCAACTAAAGGGAATGAGACTATTCATGAGGTAAGAAGTCATATAGAAAGTGACAAACTAACAATATTTAAATGAGAAGAATTAGTTTAGGCTGCATCTGAAGCTATAAACATAGGGATTATTTTGTGGAATAGATACTATCTAAATTATCTAAATCTCAAATCTGAAAATCAAACTCCCATTGAGGCAGAATGACATAGGATTTGTTTTGGCTCCAGCACAGATTTGAGATGTACTCTCTAATTTGCTGCTAGGAAGAAAGGCAACATGGAATTGAAGTTCCTCACTGTTTATAGTGATGAAGTTGGTATCTATCTTTTAAAAATCCTTGACAGTCAAGTTACTTAGATTTTTCAGACCTACCTGATACTGTGAAATTCTGTGTTTTTCAGCTCTCTGAAATACACCTAAATTCAGGATGCTTTAGAAGAAGATTAAACAAACTTAATTTGATTAGAGATGTTTAATGCATTCTTTCAATCATCTCTATTATCCAAAGTGCCTTTAGTGCTTTCTTAACATTTTAAGTGACTGACATACTCTCATAATAGGCCATAGGCTTTGAATAACATACTTGATTTCAAATTTTCAGGAATAAATACAAATAATGATTATAAATTATAAAGTTACCATATGACATCACATTTATCTGCAACAGCAAACCGATATTTTATGCAAGTATGTCATTGTGGTTTGGCCTGAGACCTAGTTAAGCAATTGGTAAATGTGTCTCTTGGAACTAGTTCCTGGCCTTCAATGCAGATTACTTAGTTCATAAAATTAAGACTTCCTGCTGGGAAATTGGGTGGTTTCAAATGGGCTTTGCCACCTTAATGGCTATCAACTTACACTCAGAGGAGAGGCAAAAGCATCCATTATACAATATACTGTACATAGTATAGGTGAAGGGGTAAGCTTTGAAAGGCCATACATATCTGTGAAGGTAGTAAATTTAAGTAAATCAAAAAGCCAAATTTAGATGAACAGGAGATAAACAATAGTGGTGAATGCTTTACTCTTTAGGTAGGAAATCATTAATTTTAGTAAAATTGATACTAAAGTTTGCTATAGTTTTAACTATTATCTCTGAATACTGCCATCAGATTTAAATGTACAGTAGTGTTAATGCCAGAATAGGACCCAAAGATCTGACAGTGCCTCTGATAAGACCCTTTCCTCCATGACTTTAAGCAAATCCTGTATCCATCCAAAAGTACAAAAAATATATCTCTACCTATGCTGTGAAATCTCAGGCAATTTATCCACTAACATTTACTAGCATGGAAAAAGAATAAAGTGTAATATAAATGGTAATTTGTAAAGGCCTTCAAAAATGCAGTCCTGTAAAATAGCTATTTCGAGATTCTCAATTTTTAGAAATTTTATACTTTTACATTTTATAGATGGATACATCAGAGGCCATAAAAATTGCTTCAGAAAGATTGGTTTGCTATCTGTAAATATTTATTATTTCTATTGTATTATATGTAGTATAGTTGTCAAATATTTATATAGTGGGAAGGGCATGGATTTCTGCCACATAAAACATGTTCCTGTCCAAACCATAATTGCTGATGGCATGAAATATTGCTTCCTAAAAAGTGTACAAAGGAGTATTTTGTTTCAGCAAGGGTACAAGATTGTACAGTCTTTCCTTGCAGAAGACATCGTTCATGAAAAAGTGAGACAGAGGTAAAGAGTTAGCCTTTTTTGGCTTGCATTGAGTCTAATTCAGGCATGCATGACCCCTTGCCATCATTGTTGTACTTATGCCAGCTGGTTCTGATTATTAAGAAAAGCAGCTTTGCATGCTAAATATATAGCAATAAACTATTGTCATGTGAATGGAGCACTTTTGCTTCTAAGGGATATAAATATCCACATAATAAAAAAAAGATGACTCCTACTTCACATGTCATAGAAAACAAATAATAGATCATCAAGCATGCTACAAGAGGAACTTGGATAAGGAAGGTACCCTTAGCAGGATCAGCATGATTTTTTTTTTCCCTTCTCTTGAAAGAGGACATGGGAAGGGTGAAAGTTTTACACTTCTTACTTTTCTCAAATGAGCTAATTCCAAGAGCAGATACTTTTGTCACACTATATGTTCTTACCTTGTTCTGGTGTCAGATAAGCTGATCTATATTTCCCATCTCCTCCTTACTGATTTTAAAACAGACACTAGAAAAAACCTGGATTCTTAACAAATAATAAACTCTTTAAATATTTCCAACAGGGAATAATAAAATCAAGTATGTATAAAAACATACCCTTTAGCATATGAAAGCATAGAAGCATGTGAACTTCAACAATAACCAGTAGATACCTCATTTTGAATACATTCACATATTGACACAACAATGTATGCCAAATGAAACTCTCCTGAAGCTGAAACTCAATAAGACAGAGTAATAAAATCTAGGATAGAACTTCCTGAAGTAGGGTCAAAATCATCATGTTCTACTAGGAATTGCTGTGTAAGGGTGAAATCCCTAGGAAAGATAACTAGATATCTAAGGAAATAGTTAAAATAAAAAGATATTTCATTTGGCGTATATCTAGGACTTGCTGTTTTCATAGCGACTTTATCCATTCAAGACAATGGTATGAGTTTAACATTTCTGAATCTGAAAAGACGGGGAAAATATACAAAGATTTTACAGTGTACTGAAATAACATTAACAATCCATTTAGCGAAGTGCATGTCCAATTTCTCATATTTCTGTAGTATTTTGACCACACAGATTGCTTGGCTATTTTTATAGAATTTGTAACTGAAACAATGGTTTATTAAATATTTCAGAAAAGGAAAAAATCTAATCTATTTTTAATGTGATATTTATAATTTATGTCAACATTACTGTAAAAACTGCAAAGGGATCCAGTATTAGCTCATAATTCTGATATCAGTTGTTTCCACATAGTGAATTAATCCTGTAAGTTTATATCCCAGATGAACATTATAAGCCAGAAGAAGAAATGAATGAAGGAAACTTAAAGCTTATTTTTGTATTCCCATAATTGTGTTATGTTGCCATGGCTGACCATTTCATCCAGACTCAAGAGGTCTATATGATCAGAGACAGCAGACTGATGACTCTTCTCCTAACCTTTATCTGAGTTTTCTAGGCAAGAGTCCCTTAGGCTGGGCTTCACTTCACACCTAACAGTACTTTAGACTATTTTGAGCATGTCAGATTTTTTGGCCAGGAGGAACTATCATGATGATCTTGTTGGCCCTGGAGGCCGCATAATTTTATCCACTGATTCCTATGACAACTCAAGGATTTTATGCTTGAAGTAGAGCATTTCAAAGACAGTAATGTTGTTTGAGACTCAGAATGATACGGACTGATAGACACAAGGGGAATCAAAGACTGAAAGACAGACAGCTATAATAGACCCCTTACTAACCTGTCCCAGTAGATTGTTTCATAGATCACCTCTCTTCTCCCTTTAAGAGAGAAGAACAATATGTGACTGGTTTACCACAGTAATTTAAATGTCCATCATAACAGCATGCTACCAGTAACAGCACTTAGATCTACTTGGTCCACTGATTATTAACTTCCAGAATATTCTACTCAGACTATCAGATAAATAATTTGAAAGCAAGAATGTGCCTCATGTCACAGGGGCCAACCGGCAAGAAGGAATCATAAAGACACTTGCAAACAGTGTTTTGCAAGGTCTGGCAAGTCACTCCTGTATTCTCAACCTGCCAGGCTTGAGACCAGTCCCAAGAAGCATCTTCATGAGTTTGTGTGTGGTGACACACTGGATAATGCCTGATGGAATTACAATGATTGTTATTAAAAGAAAAATGAGAAAAAAAAAAAAAAAAGAAAAAAGAAAAAATAAAGGCAATGCAAAAATCAATAGTTATCCCTGTCAAATTTAGGAAAACTTTCTAGCACCAGGCATAAGAAGCATTTCTCAGGCAAGACCTTTCCTCAAAGAAGTAGGTGTTTTCCCTTTCAGTTTCTTCCCTCTCCTTTTCTATTTTCTTGACACAGGATAAACAATAAATTGCCTATTTAGTATTACAGCAAATAATTACAGCACTTAGCCTTTGACTTCCTAGCCCATTTTTTTTTTTTTTCCTGAAAGAAAGACACAGAGACACAACCTCATAGGGAAAAAAGTAATAAGAAAAAGGGCAGCACATGTTTTCACATTCCATTTGCATGTGCATCACATGCACTGCATGTATAACATTCATGAGGCTACCAAAGAGAAGTTTAAAGGGGATTCGCAGGTTACTAAATATCTGGCCTCACCTTCAGAACTCACATCTCAACCCCAGTGAGGTCAGTAAGAATTGTGCCACAGGATTTAATTCTATCCCAGTTTCTTTTGATAAAGTCACTGAAGCTGCTCACCTATTGGATAAATCTAGACTACATACTGAACTTTTAAGATGGCTCATTATATTGGTGGCAAAAAAAGATATGGAGGATTTATGCTTGTCTCTGTGCTAGGAGGTGTAGCCAGTAGGTTATTTGGAATCCTATTCAAAGGTCTTGCTTAGGTTCCTCAGCTGTTTTGTCATGATCAAGAAATAGCAGAAAAGTTTGCTCAAGTGACAATGCAATGTTATTCTGATTAATGTATCAGCATTGGGTCAAGAAGTGAAAGACCTAGTTTCTCATTTCGTCTTCAGACTCTCACACAACTCAAGACAGCCTTGCCCACAAATTCCCTTCTATAGTGCACTAAAATGAACAGAAGTCAACAGAATAGCAAATGAAAAAGGAACCCTTCTGGCTAAACCACTAATTGCAGAGTATGAGCTCCTGCTTCCAAAATTGCTTCTGTTTTTTAATTAATGTTTATGCAGAGAAGTAATTTCAAGGAGTAGGAGATGCAGCCTCAGATGCTGCCAAACTCCATTTGAGTGCAGTGAGGGAGACCTTTACCCCTTTCCACTATTCCCATCAGCATCATTCCTAGCTCTGCACCAGCCACCCTTCAACCAGCAGCATGAAGTGTTTACTTCTAGCCCACACAAACCCAGTATCCTCATCTCACAGCATGATGCTTGAGGACAGTCATGTGGAAATCCCTGGAAAATCCTCCTTATGTCTCACTTACAGATCAATACGATGCTACTACCATATGCATCTCTGTGTACTGACTTTACCATAGCCTTCAGAAGAATAAAGCATGGAGCAGTCTCTTTTTTGAGTGAGATAATATAATGCCTTTAAGCAGTCAACTAGGCATTTCTAGTAATCCTGTTTTATTTAAAAAAAAAAAAAAATGATTTATAAAGTCTTATAGTCAGTTGACTGAAAGATTTTTATTGTCTTAAATTTCAGTATCTCTTAAAGATCATTACTTAAAACTTTTCAGAATATAATTAGAAATAAGAAGCAGAAGCAGCTTTCCTCAGAGTACTTTCAAATAATGCATAATCTGTGGTAAGGTGGGAGAGTTGAATTTAACTATGTTTGTTTGTCTTTTCCTTTTTTTTTCCTCCCTCCAGATGTAAGGGCTTTTTAAAGGGTCATATGTCTCATGAATATTATTAAAACATCTTCATCAAATAAGCTAAAAGTACATTTACAAAACATAGAGCCCTCAACCAACCACAGATTTTGTAGATTATTTTGTAGATTATTTTTTAAAAAGGGATTTTGCCCCATGCAGTACTTTTTTTTTTTTCTTTAAGTTCTCATGGTTTAAATAGTTACTCAAAACAAACAATAAAAAAGCATCTTATAGGGCAGCTGGACATCCTGTGTTCTCCATGAAAATTGTGAGGTTTTGTAATTGTGTTTTCATAATGTGATGCAACTCTGACAGAGGGTATCTATCATCAAGACTGTTGTAGTTTGGAATTATGTAAATTCTCTCCCCTGCCATTAACTGTCCATGCCAGTAGTTAACAAAGAAAGTACTTGACTGCTGATCACT
>JAWWEV010000043.1:40367878-40382572 GCA_035583235.1 Hafferia zeledoni
GCTTGCCCTCGCTGCTGCCTGCCCCGGGATTCCTCAGGACTGCTTGCCCTCGCTGCTGCCTGCCCCGGGACTGCAGATCCCCTGCCATTAACTGTCCATGCCAGTAGTTAACTGTTGATCACCTGGGAGGCATTCAGCTGCCGAGGCTGTCCTCAACTGAGACTCGAACTCGCAACTCTGGGACTCAGTGACCCGAGTGGTCACCACTACACCACAGTTAACTGCCCCTTTTGTTAACTACTGGCATGGACAGTTAATGGCAGGGGAGAGAATTTACATAATGATTCCAAACTACAACAAAGACAAATTAAATGTCAGAGGAAAAGTTGCTTTGTATTCTCTCAAGTTTATCTCCAGAAAGTGATTTTGAAGCCTGTGGGTTTGGACTAAGCAGGAAGACACAGCTAACATAGCTACTTCAGCTCAAGAGAAACACAAATGTGGTTTTAGCAATGTCTCATCAGTGTTGAGAGGGACTAGAAAGACTTGGTTTGAGCCAGAGGCCACTGAATTCTTATAAAGACTATCATCAACTCTGACTTTAGAAAAGGCCTGTGAGGGATAAACCAAAGGGGAAACTACAGAGTTTTAGCAAACAATAGATAAGAAAGAAGAGTCACACTTGGAGCCTACTTTGCTCTTTCTAGTAATACGAGAACAAAGGTAGTTTAGGCCAAATTGAAAGGCAGTCTAAAAACATTAAAAACATTATAAGAAGGGTTCCCATTAACTTAGGGAACTGATTAATTAAGGTATAATATTCAAAAGGAAAAAGAAAAAAAAATAGACATTTATTTGGGTTTAATCAGTTTATTTTCTGCAATAATATATTTTTTTTCAGAACAAATAATCTCATAGCCTGAAGACTTTCTATTACATGCTTACATTGGTTGATATGAGTCTTCCAACTTGCATGACATCAAATACTAGTGAATTAGCAGTCTATTTTCAGTTGAAACACATAATTAACGTTTCTATTATTAAAGAAATTATGGAAAACCAAATTTTTAAAATAAATATTTTTGTTAAATAAACTCCTAAGGAGGTAGTGATATTTAATTTCTGCTTCTTATTTAAGTCTTCTTTTGTTCTTAGTGGTGGTTAATTTCAAAGGGAATGCAAAAAGAGCCTAAGAATTTGAGGGTGATAAAGAATGAAGACAATACAGAGAATGAAATGGAATCTTTGCTGTTGAGGTGAGACTCAAATGTAGCACCTTTGCAGGGATAAGTTCACTTAAATAAAACAAACAAATAAACATATGTAAAAATGCACGACCTAACTTTAAAAAGCTGATAGTTCTGACTGTAATATATTGGAGAGTAAAAGGCAGAAACATCTTTAAGAATTTTTTTTTTTTAAAAAAGGTCCTATGGAAAAGAAACTAAACATTGTAAATTGCTAAACGCAAGTATTTCCAGAGAGGGAACACAGACAAAAGAGGAGCTGAGAATAAAAACAGCAGAGATCTTAACATCAGTATCCGATCAGTCAAGTGAGTAATGTTATTCAGTAGTAGCACTTCATGCCATTCAGCCATTCCATGTACCTTCACCAACTGCAGTATGGGCATACTTATATATAGTTGTATATTTACATCTGAGATCTCATATTGTGCCTATGTCTAATATGTCTTGGCAGAAAGCAGGTGATGGTTAATGAATCTATAGTTATAAGAGTTAATTTAATCCATTCACAAAGATTTCCCACATCTGTAGAGAAAAAGAAGAGGAACCTGAACTCTAAGTTTTCATACAGAAATGAGCACATTAAAAGGGTTTGTTGCACAAGGCTTCTTTCCTTGTATTTTAAACTGATGGGTTTTTTGAAGTGACATAGCTGATCATATATCATTCAAGTTCTGCTGACACAGCTTGTTTTCTTAAGCTCTCTTGCCCAGTAAAAATCTGCTTTGGAAAAAACTTTTTAGACCTTTTCAAAAGCCTCAAGAGTTTGCCTGTATGAATGTCATTCAAAAAATCTCAGGTCTGACTGACTGTTTTTTTAAAAAATAAAAAACCACCACTGTTGTTACTTATTGCAAGTGCTTAGGTAGAGACATTTATCATAGGTTCAAGGCAGTACACGTTTTACTGGAAAACTGAGATTTTTGCCCGTCTGTAAAATGTCTATTTTAGGGAGAATTAACCTGTTGATGTTTTGGGTTTGTGCCACTGTGTCACTGTTTTCAGTGAACAAACATACCAATGTAAGCGCTACCCCACATGGTCAGTATTGATTTGATTGAAGAAGCCTTGTGGTAGTGCTTAAAGCTTGTGTAAATATCAAAATTACAGAGCACGTACACATACTGAGTTTTTACAAGACCTTGAGCAACTGATTCAGAATTAATTTCATTGTTACAGATTACAGTTAAGGTCAATATAGCGCTCTTCAAGTGGAGACAAAAAGGAGTTTGCAAGAGATGAACTGTATTATGAACCATTGGACATAACTGGCAAGATTATGCCAATTCAGGTTTTTCCACCTGAGGAAAATTAAATATTGAAATGTAATAAGTAAAAAACCACAGAAGTTCTTTTTATGATATTTTCAGAAACTGAAACTCAATTTTTTCATTACCAAGCATGAGAATATTGTTTGCTTAATGTAGTCTTTCTGAACTGTAGACATTACCAATAATATTATATGGAAATGAATAGCAATATTTTTTTGAAAGGTAAAATGTGCCAAAAGGTAACAAACTTTGAATTTAAATAATATATTATATAAGCATTTCTTTTATTAAATACATAATATTCTATTATAGCTTCAAAAATTTTTTCCTTTTATTTTTCTTCCCAAGAACAGTGCAGCAGAAGCTAGAATATTGATTGTTATATTTGAAATATTTTAGTGAAAAATAAATATCTTGGACTTTATTATCAATAGTCATAACTTGTCTTCATAGAAATGTTGTGTGCTGTACACAAAGGAAAAGACACAAAATGCTAAAAGTAAATACTAAATTCTCTGCATGAAGTCACAGGCAGACTGGGAAGTGGGACAAATAAAGATACAGGGAACAAAATGGTTGTATATAATTTTCAATAACTATAATAACTATAACTATAATGAATATTCTAATAAATAAAGAAATAAAATAAGAAAAACTGCTGGCAAATCTTCACAGATGCATTTTTAAAATGTAAATATGAGTCAATTTTTAAAATTCTTGTGACATAAATAAAGAGCCTAGTCTTTCATATGCTGATTTGGGACCTTCTTTTCTTTTTTCAGCTGTGTGTATTTTTGGCTTTGTTGGAATGTGTCCTGGATAATAACTCTTTTAGAAGTATAAATTGATAAATTTTGGCATAGTTATTTTTGCTGGCAGGATTGTTCAATAATTAAATAAAAACAAAGAAGTTTCTCTGCATGATGGTAGGTCTTGATAACAGTACTGGGAAATGTGCATCAAAAGAAAAAATGTGTCATCCTGGATCATTTCTGATATACCAAATGATTTTTAGAAGCCAGTTTTAAGTCTGTTATTTTTGCTGTTAAGTAGAGGTGCCATTGAAAAAGAAATGTCAAGTCCCTCAGGCCAAAAGCAGAATAGCTATACAATGACTGTCCTGTTTGTGAACTCTGGTAAAGACCAACTAAGCCTTGAAGCAATAGCTTGTATGTTTCCCCAGATGTATAGGACTTTATTGTATATCTGAAGTTTTCTTGATTTTTTCCTTCCTTTTCTCTCTTTTTGCCTGCTAAAATAATTAGATCTTGTGGGGCAGAGTAGGAAGTCCATACATTCCTTTGGCAATCTTGATTCCCTCCTTGAATTTTCATACAGTAGAAATGGATTATAGTCCTACCTCAAAAGTTATGCTGGAACATTTATAGTTCCGAAAGATAATGTAACATATCAAACACCTGATTGAAGCTGGGTCAATACCTGGGGGATGAACAGATGGAGAGCAGCCTTGGCAAGAAGGTCTTGTGGCTGCTAGTGGATGAGAGATTGGGCATGACCCATCAATGTGCATTTGCGGCCCAGAAAGCCACCTGTGTCCTGGGCTGCATCAAAAGCAGTGCGGCCAGGAGGTCAAGGGTGGTGACTCTGCTCCTCTATTTTGCTCTTGTGAGACCCCACATGCAGTGCTGCATCCAGCTCTGGGGTCCCCAACCACAGGAGGAACATCAACCTGTTGGAGTGAGTCCAGAGGAGGACCAGCAAGATGATTAGAGGACTGGAGCACTTGTCCAGTGAGGAAAGGTTGAGAGAATTGGGATTGTTCAGCCTAGAGAAGAGAAGACTTTGGGGTGAACTAATTGCAGCCTTCCAGTATATGAAGGGAACATACATGATAGATGGAGAGGGACTATTTACAAGAGCATGCAGTGACAGAACAAGGGGGAATGGCTTCAAAATGAAAAAGAGTAAGTTTAAATTAGATCCCATCCCTGGGAATGTTTAAGGCCAGGTTTGATGAGGCTCTGAGCATCCTGGTCTGGTGGAAGGTGTCTCTGCCCATGGCAGGAGGGATAGAATGAGATGATCTTTAAGGTGCCTTCCAGCACCAGTTATTCTCTGATTCTATGAAATGTAAGTAAAATTATCATCTAAGTGGGTTATGCAAGTTAGGTAAGAACATAACCTGCAGGGTTCATCTAGTCTTTGGTAGAAAAAAAGGTTTTAAGAAAAGCCTGAACATGACAAGAGATGGTGTAAGTTTAATGACTGATATGTTTTTTAGAATTTGAGTCAGTGCTGAATATTTTTCTTAGAATGCTAGAAAGAATGTATTGTGACAAGTGAACTTATCTTTTATTAAGGAAGAGAATTGACCTTATACTCCAAACAACAATCTTTCAGAGAAGATATAAAACCTGATATTTTGTTGCATGTAAATCTTAAAGTCTAGTAAAATACATTCAGCAGTAGTCTAGACTATAGAAACACTATTGGTTATGGGTTTGTTTTGGTTTGTTTTGGTTGGTTGGGTTGGGTTTTTAAGTGAGGGATTTTTTTCCACCCAGTTTTGCTCTCTGCTAGTATTTGAATGTTTTACTCACTACCTCCACTCCCACTGTGGCTTTGCCCTTCAGATATCCCCAGTTTTCATGCCTTGAACCAGTATGTACAACTCCTTCCCTCAGCTTTATGCTGTTAGAAAATCATTTTGGTTTTTTGCTTGGGGTTTGGGAGTGTTGCATCTGGGTTCTATGGTGATTTGTTGTTTTTTCTTTTCATTTTTTCCCCCTGAGGACCTTTTATTATTTTAAGCACTTGGAACTGAAAAAAATGAAAACACTAATTATGTAGGCCACAGGCACCATGAACTGTCCAGAATAAATTAGGGATGAACACTGTATAGCACAGAGCCTGCCAAATTGAAGCCACAGATCACTTTTTTTTTTTTTTTTTTGAGTACTAAGTGTAGCATAAATGGTATCTTTTCCTTCAAATAACTCTGATGAGAACAGACGATGACCAATAAAATCTTGGGCATCTATATATAGGAAACTGCTTCAGGTATAAAATGGCTAAATCTGGATGTATGTGTAAGGACTGTATATCCCAAAATCCATTTGCATTTGGATATACGCAGACAGATACAGAGAGGGTAATGTGTCTGCTAGGTTGATAACATACTCACTTTATTTTTAGCCAGTTTTCTGTGAATCCTATTGATAGCTTTTAAACATCTAAGTTTAATGAGATGAACTACAGCCAAATAACTTTTTTTTTTTTTTTTTTTTTTTTTTTTTTTTTTTTTTTTTTTTTTGCATATGGAGAAACATACTGAGGAAGAAATAATATGTTGGTTTCCACATTAGTCTTAGTAGTCAATGCCAGTAACTTTTAAACATTTCAGTGGTGATCAGTACAATAAGCTTGAAAGCAGTGTACAGTTCACAAACTGAAAGGGACCACAGTATTTCATCATATGTCCCTATATAGGTAAATAATTCCTAACCCCATTTGCCCTTTATATTTCCTAATAAAATCTCAGAAGCAATCCTCTTGATTGCAAAATTTCACATTTGGTGCTGTAGACACAGTTGGCTTTGAAATGAAAAATCCATCTTGTTCTCTATAAATATTTGGAATCCAAACCTGGATTTTGTTTAAATAAATGGCAGGGACTAAAAGCTTCATCAATCTACTGGAATAATTTTTTCTGTGATATCACATTCTATATTTATTAGAAGATTCTTTCTAATTCACTTTAAGATAGAACTGATTTATAATTGAAATGAAGAATGGATAAAGCTGAATGAATATATGTATTTAGTGTATTAAATCCCTTTTCTTTCACTTGTGAGACAGACTGTGAAAGAAAAGGGATTTTTTTCATCAGCAACACTAGTCAGTTCTTCTTTAATGAATTTCATTTCACTTTTTTTTTAAAATGTTTGTAACATACCTTGAATATTTGTGTCAGGCTTCAGCCATTTCTTAAGTATTTCAGTCCTTTTCTGCCATAATAATATTCTGCTGCCTCCATAGAAACAGCAAATACAACACAATGGAAATGGAATGAAGCCAACCTGTGGTTAAAACAATAGCAATGGCAAAGCATTGTGTGAAATATTTTATAGCCATCAAAATGCCATATTAAATATTAAGGTAAAAATAGCTCAGTTAACATTTTTTATCATATCTGTCATATATTTTCCTGGAGACTTAATATTACTTCTTACATCAGCCGATCTGTTTTCCAGTATTGCATATTTTATTTTTGAATTTACATTCAGTAAGTGTGGATAATAGTTTCTGTTAGAAAGTGATAATGGGTATTTTTCATTAAATGGAGAAATGCTACAAAATTAATAATTACATTGTACCTCTATTCTGTGTTTTCCATGTGTAGTACCTAAAGTCTCATATGAGAATGAAGATTTTAAAATGCTCCAGAGATCCCTAAAGTTTTTCAGGGCCAAAAGCAGCAGACACAGAAGTACTCAGCAGGGCCTGTCACTACAAAATGTGGAAAGTAACTGTCAAACTCTTACCATATTCCACACTACACTAGGGACTGGCCTTTGACATACTTTCTATCCCACTATTTAAAAGGATTAACAAGAAGAAGTGGGTGATGGAAAACTGCAGAGGTAGCTTCCCAAAGACCCTAAGCACTTTTCCTGTCAGTGAAATGTGTTAAAGTAGAAATAGTGACTTAAAACAACCAATCAAGACAGTGAAATTTGAGGAAAGGATCCTTAATCATGAAAAGAGAAATGAACACTCTGTCTAAAAGCTTTAAGTACCAGTGTGTGGAGTACTTTTCTTAGCTTTTTTCCCTTTTTGCAAAAGATTTCACCAAACAGGAACTTCCGTTAGTGCAAAATTCTTGCATGAGTAACTTACTAACAGGTATGACACCATAGTTTGGGAAGAGTAGACACCTGGATTTTAAAAAAGAGCAATATAACTCGGTTTTTCACTTACCCAAACTGGACTAGGATGTAGAAACTACAGGCAAGCATCTTGAAGCAGCCTTCCCACAGCAAACAAAGCTGAGATCTCTCTGGATATGCTTGTGTTTCATGGTAGAGGCAAAGCCAAGTCCCAATTCACTTTCCAACAGAACACAGACCTGAAGATCAGCCTGTGTCTCAGGAAGGATATGCTCTGCAGAGTATTGAGACTGAAGGGCAGAGTAGGCTGAGAAAGTCAGGAACTACCGAACATATTGAAAACTGTCTGAACAACTGGGTGAAGCAGGTGGTGATCAGTGGTGCAAAGTGTAGTTGGAGGTCAGTATCTAGTAATGAATACCGAGTACAATCCTATTTAACATATGGATTATGAGGCAGAGTGTACCTTTAGCAAGTGTTTTAATGATACAAAACTAGAAGGAGTGGCTGATACACTAGGTGGGCATGCTGCCATCCAGAGGGACCCTTACAGACTGACAGAAACCTCATGAAGTTCAGCAAGAAGTCCAGTGCTAGGGATAACTAATGTTGTGCACTAGCACATCTTGGGAGCCCCTCAATTTGATTGCAGCTTCACAGAAAAAGACCTCGGGCCTGGGGGTCCTGAGACACACCAAGTTGAACCTGAGCCAGCAGTGTGACCTTGCACCAAAGAGATCTAGTGGTACCCTGGGCTAAGTACTGCCAGCGATTTGCAGAAGGAGATCCTTCTGTTCCACTCAGCTCTAGTGAGGCAACACCTGGAATGCTGTGTCCAATTCTATGGTCCCTGTTACAAGAGAGGCAAGGGCATGGTGGAGAGAGTCCAGTGAAGAACCTTGAAGATGATCAAAGAGTGGAAGCAAACCTTTCCTAAGGTAATAAATTATTATCTCCCCATTCCATTTTACCAAAACTTCTACAGACATACACTTTTATATCCATGCCAATAAGGAACTGGTTTAGGTAGCTTGTAGGCTGTCATCCAAAATGACACCAAAAGTCATTGAACTTTGCTGCAGAACACAAGAAGATAAACCCAGAATATTATGGAACTGTAGGGAATCCAAAATTTAACTATGTGAAGTCGAAGTGTTTATACACTAAAAAAATATATTCATATTAGCAAATTGAAGTATTTGACAAATTTTCATAATCGTTCAATTCAGTCATTTGTATTTCATATCTAATACCTCTATAACTTTGATATTAAACCTTTTTTGGTTGGTTGGTTTTTAGCTTTACAGTATATTTATTATAAGAAAGCCTATTATCAAGGCCATTAAATTTTAGGGAGAATTAAATTAAAAAAAATCTTCAGCCTCTTCATTAGAAGAAAAATTCTGCCTGATAAAAAATAAGTACTTTAGAGTGGAGAAATTTTTACACTGTCTATGTATTTGGTTTTGTGTTCACTGAAAGCTTTTATTGATAAAATATATTCTTAAGAGATTCTATCAGATTTCCTTTGTTTAGTGAAGTTTTTTTTGGTTTTTGTTGTGTTTTTTTTTTTGTTTTTTTGAGAAACTTTTTAAAACTACATTTTTCACAGACTTGAGTGGTATTGCTAAGAAGGTAAAACAGATGATGTTTGGGAAATTACCTACTTAGAGTTTACATTTCCATTTTTTTAAGCATAGTGAAAAAAACCCCACTTGTGAATATTTTTATTATAAAAATTTATTTACTTTATAAATAGTGTAGGTGTGTTTTTAAACATTTGAATATGTTCTCAACATCTAATTATCTAAGAGGTTGTTGAGATTTTTTTCTTCACAAAAAGACTTTCTTACCACACAAATTCTTTTTATTTAGCTATTTAGGGTCATAGAATCATGGAGTTGTTTGGGTTGGAAGGGACCTTAAAGATCATCTACTTCCAACTCCTCCTTACATTGACAGGAACACCTTTCATTAGACCAAGTTGCTCAAAGCCCCATCTAACCTGGCCTTGAACACTTCCAGGAATGGGACGTCTACAATTCCTCTGTGCCAGTGTCTCACTACCCTCACAATGAATATCTTCCTAATATCTAAACTAAGCCTACCCTCCTTCAGTTTAAAGCCATCCCCCCTTGTCCTTTCACTACATGTCCTTGTAAATAGTCCCTCTCCAGCTCTCACGTAGGTCCCATTTAGGTACAGCAAGGCTGCTATAAGGTCTCCCCAAAGCCTTCTCTTCTCCAGGCTGAATAACCCCAATTGTCAGCCTGACTTCATTGTAGAGGTGCTTCTGATCGTCTTTGTAGAGGTGCTTCTGATTGTCTTTGTCTGCCTCCTCTGTACTCATTCCAACAGGTCCAAATCTGTCTTATATTTGGGGCCCCAGAACTGGATGCATTACTCCAGGTGGGGTCTCATGAAAATGGAGTAGAGGGGGAGATCAAATAAGACATGAGATCAAATCTTATGTTTATTGTCCAGAAATATTTGGTTTTTTCCTGTTACTCTGAGCAGCAAAATGAAGCAGGACTTGGTATCCCTGAGGATGCAAGGTATATAAATAAAGATTGTTTACTTTAGGTATGTAATTGATTCTACATTCCTGTATACCTAAATCTGATTTCTTTTCTTGTGGACTATGATTGTGGCATCTGCATCCTCTAAAAGAGTGTGCTCTTTGTAAAGACAGTTTTTCATTATTAAAAATTAAGTATTTGTTTTGTATCCTCCCTTCCTATACAGGGTTTCAACAGTAATATTGTGATTTGCTCAGGCTATGTAATGAGGTATAAAGTATTATTATAAAAGGAAGTTTAAGTGAATCTAAAAGTCTGTTTCTCTAGTCCATACACAAAGCCTAAAGAAGAACTCATATTCATGTATTTTTGATGAATTTTAATGCATTTGTGAAAGAAGCATAAAAATAATCTAAAGAGAAACAAACTGCTCTTTCATGTCTGCTATGATTTAATTTCTATTGCATAAGGTTGTACTGTAGCTTGGAGAGCTGAGGATGTGCAATGAATTAGTTGAAGCTTGATTATTTAGCTTTCTTTTTCTTAGTTTTCTTAATGTCTCACAGTTTTAATTTATGTAAGTCTGCATTTAAATATTTAACTTTCTTTGATGTTTATAAGCACACTTTGCTTACACAGCATATTAACACTGTGTTAATAAGACTAAAAACTTTGCACTGAAGTTTTCTCAGAGCACAGGGTTTATTCTATCTACAACCTACTGCATCCCAGTATCTATTTTTTTAGCCTCCCTAGAACAGTGAGCTCCAAAAACATCTTTATGAGAGAGCAGTTGTCTAAGCTGGGCTTACTGCAGCATCCTTTATGAACCAGAAAAACACTGATGCTGCTTTGAAGAAGAGACAGATTATATTTTTCAAGTGCTGTCCAAAAATTGAAAAAAATTGGAGTTTGGTTGTTTACACAATCTCTAAAGCATTTGTCAGGTCTACACTACAGCTGATCACAAAATTATCACATACATATAAGTCTGACAAAAACAACCTGTCATCTCAGATTAAATATTAGTTCTACTTACCAGTCTTTCACTCAAGTTTAGATGGCACAGAAACTACTATGTTACAGAAAAGATGTAAGAATGTGAATTAACAAAATCTGAGAATTTAAATAAAAATCTGAAAGGAGAGTTCCAATTATTATATTGCTGACAGTCCCTTTGAACAAGATCCTAAGGCTTAAACAATATGCCCTAAACCTCTGCCAAGTCTCAGGCACAATAACTGTCCTTGAGTTGTTTCTGGGACTTTGAAAAAGTACCTCTTAGGGGATATTTGCTCCTTTCTCTGAAAGATATCAGAAGTCAAAATAGGTAGTTGTGCATAAAAGATCTATTTTCCTTAAAATGGCTACATTTTGACAACAAAGGAAGATAAAAGACCAAAGTTTGAGCTCATAAGAGAGTAAAAGGATAGGAACAGGAGAAGCAGGTGCTGATACTTGATTAGATGAATCCCCAAGCCTTCATCTGCACCATGTATCTCTCTTGTCCTTAAAGCCTTGAAAATTTAGAATAAAACCCACTCCCAAAATAAAAGGAAAATATAGTCAAATTTTTAACTATACGTACATTGTCACAAAAGTGCAGTATTAGTTATAGGTTGTTAAGCAATTGCTTCATTGAGGGAAAAAAAAAACCCAACCTTTTCTCTGTTAGAAACTGTGGTCATACCAGATAGGGATTTAAAAATCGTTAAGGGAGATAAAGATACTTCTATGAGCTACTGTTTTACAATAGGTCATCACTTAATGAACATGATTTTTTTTTTTTTCATTAATTTTGTTCTTGAGGTCACATCACACTAGGAAGCGTTAACTAAAAATATGTGTTTAAAATAAAGATTAGGGTTTTCAAATAAATAATGAAAGGACAGTTTTATTCCTTCCATTCTGGTATAAGGACTAATTCATTAATACCTGTCATAACTTTAAAATGTATTTGTTATTAAAAATTGCTTTTAATTGGGCACTATTTTAATAGTAAGAAAAAAAGTAAGAAAAAAAAAGAATTTCTTTTAACATGTTATGGTTAAAGTAGTGACATCCAGTGCAATGTCAAGAAATGTTCTTCAAGGTTCTAAAACAAAATTTTCTGGTTTGCTCAGCCCCTTAGGGTGATATAAATCCTCTTGCTGAGGATGCATTATATGCATTATATGGTTATCAGTAGCTCACACATTGCAAGTTGTTAAAGGCATCCCATGAGGTGCCACAGTGCAATTTATTACACAGGTATTTTTACTAATTTTGTGTCTGTTCTTGTTTACCCTCCATTACATTCATGTCATCTTTAGTGTTGCCCTAATCCATATCTCCTTCTAGCCCCACTAGAAAAAAAGCAAGCCAGAAGAACCCACAAAGTTCTAATGTGTATGAAAAATTGCAATGTGATGTAATATCTATGGATATTAGAAAAGATTTTGCTATGCATTATCTCTTACTCTTTAAACAGTTGTTTTCAAACACTTTTTACATTATGCTAATCCATATTTTTGCTAACTTTTCAACTTTTCCAAGCACCCTTTTTTTTAAATAAACAGACAACTGACTTCAGAATAAAGTATTTCTGCACTTTGCACATAAGTTTTCTACACAAGTGAAGTAAATGGAAACTGAATTTTGAATTAAACACATAAATTTTTCATCTTGATGTATGAAACCTTATTGTGACTACTTTAAGGGTATGTACAATGCACACTTTTCACTTATATGGGTATAAAAAACAGGCAGAAACTTTTATGAAAACTTGTTTTAAGTTGACCATTGTGCCTGAACAGAACAATCCCTTGTGCCTTGAAATTTTTTCTTGTGCATCACAGGAAACATGGTTCCTGCAATCTCCAGAGAAATGTAAGCAAGGGGAAGATATTAATCCCTCAGGAAACCCCAGCTGCCGGGGTAAAACTGATGAGCTCGTGTCCATGTGAAATCACACATTTTGAAAGTGATCTTGTTCTAAGGCAACACATTAAATATAGCGTCTTTCTTTTTTTGCCTTTCTGTCAATTAAATGGTGACAATCTTACAATGGTCTCATTTTGTACAATGATGAAAAATGTCTTATAAAATTCCCTAGGCTTCCTATGGAAAAATAACCTTGCAAGTTCTGACTGGAATTACGTGTGCTTAAGCTTTTAAATTGTGTTAACTCTTTTTCACACCAGAGTGTGTTCGTAACTCGATGTTTCTGTGTTAAAGGTCTTAGACTGTTGAGAACAGAGAATGTGAGTTTCTGTACTCCCCAGTTAACTGCTCTGAAATTCCAGCTCTAACAGCTAAGGGATTTTTTTGTTTTGTTTTGTGGTTTGGTTGGTTTTGGTTGGTTTTTTGTTTGTTTTGTTTTGTTTTGTTTTGTTTTGTTTTTCCATTTGGAAGTCCCTTGAACAATTGCAAAAGGTTAGCTTATAAGCTAACAGTTTGTGTTACAGTGTTAAGACTTCAGTTTATAACACAGCTTTTACCGCTTTGTTATGTTGAGCAAAAAGATGAGAGGCCACAATCTACCCAGTTTTTGATTCCCAGTTGTGTCTTTGGAACATCTCATTGCAAGCTGAATAGCTGCTTCTGCAGTGCCACTGGTAATGAATGTGGATTTGCAATTAAAATACAATATCTGATGCACTGCTGTGCAATGGAGAATGGAAGACAAAAGGCAGATTGTGACGTTTTAAAGTAATTCATTATCTCTTGTGTGTCTCATGGAGATACTAGATTGAATGAAACTGCAGACAAACAGGGCAGATACATGTGTTTAAAGTAAAAATATTAGACCAGGCTATGTATTAACCTGTGAAACTCAACAATCTGCAAATGTATTTGAGTGAACAGCTTTATACCTGGCCAACTTCACAAGTAAAGACTTAGACACTTCAGCTTTAGGGTTTTTAAAAAAACCATTTGAAAGTAATGCACTTTTCATCACTATTTGTTGAGGAAAAAATTAAATGGAAGAACATTTGAAAATATAAGGAATTGTGTGTTAAGCAAGTTTAAACCCTGAATTCAGTTTCAATACATTAGAAGCACTATAATCCACAGAAGAATATGCCTAGGAACAAGAAAAAAATCAGTATACTTTTAAAAATTTTTCATACGATGTTTAGAAAATTATACATTAAAATTCTTACTAACTCCATTTTTGTCTAAAATGTAACAATCTGAAGAGAAAAATTTATGAATCAAATAATCTTCAGATGTTCTAGTTCTTTTGTATACTGTGCCCATGGTCTCAAGGAATAAAAAGTAATGCTTAAATGCAAAGTTTAAACACACCATTTTAATATGCTCTTATGTGCAAGGTTTGAAAAATCCTATATAGCATTTCAAAGATTAAAGCTGACTGTTCTTTTAACCACTTTGCATTATGTCATTCATTTTTTTCTGTAATCAATAATATGTTGGGGGAGGGAGGGTTTAAGTGAAACAATAAAATAACCCTTATGCTTATGAGAAGGAAGCGAACATCTTGACATCTTGATCTAATGGTTCAGGATATAACAAAACTATCTAACCTGTTTTCTGATCTACACACTGGCTTTCCATGTCTTATGAAATCAAACTCTTTATGGCCTCCACGGCAACTTAAAACAACTTCTAAAAATTTGAGAAGTATAAACCGCAGAAGGTGATTTGATTTCTGTGGAAAATCAAAGTCTCTGTGCTGTGTATAACAGTCAGCAGTGACAGACAACATCTGTTAAAGGTTTGAGTGTAAAATAAATATTCCATTCCCTCATCTCCCTTCTGTTCTTAACCACTGTCACATCCAGCCAAAACACACACACACACACACACACACACACACACACACACACACACACACACACACACACACACACACACACACACA
>JAWWEV010000043.1:40386974-40417538 GCA_035583235.1 Hafferia zeledoni
GGGGAACTAAAAAAAAAAAAATTCCTAACCACCTAACCAGCTGCCATCCTTATTTACTCAAACCTCAGAACTGTGAAATAACAAAAAGAGAGCCCATTATGTTGAGACTTAAAATTGTCTGATCTTGTTTTTTTGTTTGTTTGTTTTACAAGTTTCTTCTCTAACTCAACTGCACCTTCTATTTGTTCCCAGCCTGAAATACACTTTTGTGTCAGGAATTAAAATTGTTGACATTTTTGGTCTGTGTTTTTGGCTGGCCACCTGGACGAAGTTTATGCTTTTCCTACTAAGTTACTGGTAACAAGCATTGATAAGAGGGAAACTTCACCCTTGAAGATGGAGCTTTCAGTAAACGAGAGAATTAGTTTTCTCTGAATCGTTGAGAGCATTTACAGGACATTTGGAGGAGAAAGTGAAGAGGAGGGAGAGGAAGGCTGCCCCCAGACCCATTTTCTGGAGACCCTAAGTGATTATATGCATGCTCAGGGGAAATTCCCATGCCTGCGCACATGCACAAATAGGGGACCCTTATATAACAAGAAGGTAGAGCCAGAGACCTCTGGCTGGGTGGTGCTGGCCACACTTGCCTAGTCAGACGTCACTTGCAGACTGTATTTTAAAAGCAGATGACTTGTGCTCTGGTCGCTTGCTCAGTACACGAGAAGACCTTGTTTCTTGGAATAACATGGATGCATGTTATTGCTGTGAGCCAGCCAGCGCCTAGAGACTGCAGTCCCTGCTTCTTTCTCCAGAGAATCTAAATGTTCTCGGTTGGTAAAACAACCGAGTAACCCCTTACTTACGTGCGTAACTTACTTGCGTGAGTAACCCCTTGATGAGTGAGGTGCTTACACATGTGGGCTTATTGCCTCGGTCTCCCTCCTTCTCTCTCTCCCTCATTCTTTTTTTCCCTCAAAACTCCTGTTACTTTGCCACTTCTGGTAATAAAGATACTGTTTCACTAACCTCTCAACAGTGCTTTTTTCTCACTTCCTGGTGTCTTTTAGAACCCACCCTGTTACAACTTAATACAACTAAATGTTTCAAAACAACATTATTTATATCCATACAGTCAGATGCTTGTATGACATCCCTGTAGAAAAATATCAGTGAATTCTAAGCATGGGTTAATAAAGACATGGAAATCTCCTCTGTTACTCTGGATACACAAGGATTATTAATTTAGTATTCAAGAGGGGGAAAAAAAAACCAACCAACAACATATATCAGAGGTGCTTTGATCCATAGAGATTAACTTTATTTATGAGTACTGTGCAGGTTTAAATCCATTTCACTGAAGAATGTGCTTGATCTTGCCCGGTTTGTAATCAGTTACCTTTGAAAAGCCAAGGCATTATCAATACAACAGCAAGCAATCTCACCTTATCCAAGATGAAAACCATCTCATTAAAAAAAAAAAAAAAAAAAAAAAAAAAAAAAAGGGAAAACTTATCCTGAAGGAACTAGTTCATTACATACACAGATTTTTGACTACTCAGTCAGTCTCAAGATTCAGGTGTACAGGACTGGAATTAATAGACCTGACAGCTACAGCATGAAATTCACAGCATCCAAGGTAATCAGAGTTACTTCCTATACTATATTCACTCAGTAAAAATCTATCCCTTAGAACTAACAGCTGGAAGCTACATTTTACAGCAACTAGGATCACTCCAGTTTAAAAATAATAAAAGCAGGAAACAAATTACTGAATTCTGTTGAATTTTTTCTTTCAGGAGCATTAGCATGGCAGTTATAGTTGTAAAGATTTGAGCAGAACCACTCAGTACTTCGGGCCAATATGTAAATGTAGTGATAAGGCTTCATGATGAAGGATCAACATTTTAGATTCTCCCTAAAGATGAAAAGAAATTACTCAAGATTTTTATGAGAAAAAATTTATTAGAACGTGCATCACTTGTACCAATTCAGTCTTATAAAGTATTCATGAGGGTTTTTCATTTGTTTTGAACTTATTTGCTTCTTTAATTGGTCTGTTATTAAAAACAGTGTTACATTTGTTAAATGCTAAGCAGATGTTAATTTCTGTTTTTAGTAAAACTCAGACACCTGGAGAATTCAGTTAGTGAGCTCAGGCTGGCCAAAAGAAAAAGAACTATGAGGGAAGTTTCTTGTCACCTTCATCTGTCTGGAGTCTTAAAAGGTTCTTGTATTTCTGGATAAGAAAATGGCGGACAATGAAATTATTTGACTAATTTATTTTCTTTTCGCAATTGTTTTGCAGTCCCATAAAAGAAACACTCAAACCGTTGTAGCTGGATCAAGACCAGAGCCTGAAACCAAAGCACATATACTCATCTAAATCGGTTGTAGGAAACTCAGGTAGATTATTCTTTGAAAACAACAGACCTAACCACAAATGCTTGGGGTACATGAATTTTCACAAACTGCTCAAAGCTTAGTTTACAAACTCAGGTGTGTTCAGCCTACTCCTGGAACTGTCTGCCAATTTATTCTCTACTTTTTGCCATAGTGCTCTGCATACAATAGGAACCACGCTCTGCCCCTTAGACCTGAGAAGCTGGTCTTAACAAACTTGAGTTCATATTTTTCATTTAGGGATGCCTAACATGGTATAAAATAAAGTAGAGGTTTCCTGATTTCTTCATTTTTATAAATAAATTTCCCTATGAAATCACACTGAAGAAACAACAATTTAAATGAAAACATGCATGAACTTTCAAATTATCTTTCAGAGTGATGCCAACATGAAGTTTACTCCTTAGGAACTGCAAATTACATAGCTATAGAATGTTATTATAATATAGCCATGGTCACTTGGAGCTCATTTTGGAGAAAGTTTGCAGAAAACTATTTTTCAGTGTTTAACGTACTTCTAATACATTTTATCAACATTTTGTACATGAATTCTGGGGAGTAGTTTTTTTGGTGTTTTTTGTTTGTTTTTTCTTGTGGGTTGGGTTTTTTGTTTGTTGTTTTGATTTTTTGTGGTGCTTTCTGGGTTTTTTCCCCCCTTACTTTACTGCATTTTCAACACTCTAGAAAATACCACTTTCTGCAATGCATTAATATTAAGGTATCTTGGAAGGATGTCATAGGTTGTTAAATACAGTAATGGTATTATGAAGTAATAAGCTGAGCTGGATGCGTCATGCCCCTTAAAATACCTGAAACTCAGCAAAGAACATGTGTCTGAAATGTAGAAAGCATGATAGATAAGGTTTTCAGCTATTGCAAGTCCATAATTTCACTATTTTCCAGGAGTCACCTATTGAAGCAAATAAGGGATTTAATATCATAGATGTTCTATATAGCAATTTTAAAAGTATTATAGTTAGATACAGTCTACTAATTGCTGGCAGTTCAGTCCTTGACTTCTACAAGACCACATTTTGGTGATCACTGTCATGCTTAGAATTGCTAATGAAGGTTTTTGCTAAGAGTTTCAGTCTCACTAAGTCACAATAAGCCCAATTAGTTCTAAAAGTGCTTTGTTTGCTGATGAGCCTTGAGTTAAAAATCTAAGATCCCATGATAGGAAAACTTGCATTAACTTGGAAGTTTATTCTCATACCTCTCCTTTTGCCAAGGTTTTTCAACTGAAAGTCAATTTTCTGTCCCAGCACACTAAAACAACAAAATCCCGATTTGTTTCACAGAAACTAGAGTTTGGCAATAAAACAAAGCTGATAAGATTAAACGTTTCTCCAGATGATGACCACAAAGATAAATAAAAACAATAAACAACATAAACAGTTCAAGATTTCTTGAAGAATATGCCAAAAGAGATGATGTTATTAAAAAAAGGTTTTCTTAAGGCTTCAAAAACATTGAGCAGATAGGAGTTTTTCCAAGTAATCAGTTCTAGCAATCAGCTCACAGGGTAAAAATTAAAATGCTTAAAGGTTATATACTGTGAAGCCAACATACAGGGAAAAAATCATTTGGTGAATGATCAAATGAAGACTACTAATGACCTGAAGACTGCTTTTCTTACAGTTATAGAGAAAAAAAAAAAAAAAAAAAAGGGAAACATTAGTCAGAAAGTGGAACAGAAAACCTAAGAAGAATTAAGGAGTGAAACAGATTACAATCACAAGATTAATTTAAAATATAAACATTTCTTGGATTGCTGAATGTAAACATATTTCAAACCCAAATGTCCTGACATCTCTTGAGATAGTAGTAAAGATGCATTTCCTTTCATATGTGTATAGTAGTTAATGACCAGCATTCAGTATGTTAATGGTATACTCCAGGACGCTATTAGAAGTATGGTGACTTTGTTTGTATGATGCTTTAGGATTTTTATATATTTTTAGATTTAAACATTTTATGGATTTATATATAGCTGTATAGTTTCTCACACTCCAGGTAGCAGTTAACAATTTCTCACAGTTTCTCACGGTTTATACCACATTCCTGAATTTTGTTTAACTGTGTTTTCAATGGACAAGATAGCAGCAAGGACATCATATTGAACACATGTGCCTGGACCAGAACAATAAGGTAAAACAAGAGAGAAGGCCCAGAACCTTTGGGTGGTACGAGGGGCAAAAGGTTCTCAGGTTGGATAAATCGACCAGATATAATAATTAAGTGGTGTTATTAATTTGTAAGAACTCTGTTCTCTGTGTGTGCCTATATACTTTGTGCACTTGAAAGCTTTCATTAAGGAACTGCTCTCTACCTGTACTAACATTGCCTTGAAAGTCTTTTCCTCAATTGTAGGCAACATTTAAAGCAAATAAGCAGTTGATAAGTATATTACATACTACCTGATATTCAATAACTTTCTGCATATGCTAGGTCAAGTTAAAAATTATGATGTCTCTTTTCTTCATATTGATCTAGTCAAAGTGAAGCATTTGGGAAAAAACTTCAGAAATGTTATTCAATGAGAAAATAATTGATAAACTTCTAGTCTTTTGGGGGGGGGGAGGTGTGTGTGTGTGTGTGTTTGGTTGGGGTTTTTGTTTGTTTTGGGTTTTGGGTTTTTTTTCTTTGCTTGGTTGGTTGGTTTGGGTTTTTTCCTCATGGGAAACTGGAGAAAAATAGGATAAAAGAATTATAGAAACCAAACCCCGTCCCCCAAATCTAGCAAGGAAGCAAACAAAACCTTCCCCAAAACCGATCAAATTTATACTTAGCTGTCCTTTAATATTGAGTGATGCAAGAAAATGCATATGAGCAAGTAGAGCAAGTGAAACTTCAATTTCTGTCCATGTTGTCATTTAACTAGATAAGTCACAGGTTTGTAGATCCATGTAGTTTTCTTAGTAACATATTGCACTACATAATAAAACAAATATAATACAAATATAGCACAGAATGAAAAACTGTGTTGTGATATTCCCTTTCTTTTTTTTTTTTTTTTTTTATTCCAGTAGGTTAATAAAGTGTTTCTGAAGTAATAATGTCTACTGTCAGGTTAGGGAAAGATTTAGGAGTAAACTATACCAGTTGCTTAGTTTAATATGAGTTTTTAGTCATTTTAGTCAGAAAAAAAACCAATTGATGTCTATACTAGTTAAGATAATTTCTACGGTCAAAAAGTAAGTAATGTAGTACTCATGAACGGTTTGCAAAAGGAGAAAGGTAATATTAAATTGGTCAAAAGGATTTCAGCTCTTCCCAAAAATGTAGCAAATGTTGGGTTATTTACAGTCACATTATTCAGCTTCTATTTTACAAGCAAAACTGAGTTTCATTTTAATTTCTGAAGGAATAATGTTCAGTGGAATATTAAAAAAAAAAAAAAAATCCACCAATTTTCAATTGCCCGCTTTCTCAGCACATCACCTATCAACTCTCTGGGCTGCAGGGACTGGGGGTCAGAAGTCAGAAGCTCCAGGCTTACTGTCCTCAAATCCCAGCGTTTCCATTTCAAATGTCAAATGGTCATTGATACTACTGAATCAAGAGATCTGAAAATCCAGGAGTTCAATTTAGATTTTAAGATTGTTTCATATTTCTATGCAAACTTGTTTGAATTACTGTTTAATGACATGCTTGCCTTCACTTTAAGTAGGGAAATTTTTTTTTTTTTTTTTGTTTTGGTTTGGTTTGGGGTTTTTTTTGTTTATTTCCCATGCACTGAAAATTTTGAGTTCAATTATTTCTGGTCTGAACACATACACTTATGTATATGCAAACAGTGGAACGTTTAGCAAAGGAGTACCTTTATTACTGGTGAAGTTGAACAACACCTTTAACAGGAATAAAAAGTTACTCAAATATTTAGCAATTAAATAATTCAATTTTAATGTATTTCTAAGATCAAGAGACTTCACTATATGTAAACAAATTACAGTTTTGCCATGTAAACCTGTAAATATTCCTCCAAAAATTCTTTTCAATATCAGGTCAAATTTGATTCTTTTATTGGAACTAGCATGTAAAACAAGTCATTCCTCTGAGGACCAAGTTTGACCAACCTAAAAAATCCCTGAATATGATATTCTAGGACAAGAGGAGGAAAAAATAAAAAATATACTTTTTATAATGTGGTCTAGATTGATAGAGAAGCTCATGGGTGTTTCAGAAGCCTAAATGCAACTTCAGTCTTTGGATAAGAGGTGTTTTACTTTTTAGAAGTCTGTAATCAGCTCATGCTTGATGGATGGATGGCATAGAATAAGAAAAGGCTGATGAAGCCACAGACAGAATTTATATAAGCCTACTGTTCATTAACCTGGCAATTTTATCTGAATTAATGGAAGAAGGAAGTAAGGTGTTAATGAATGGCATTACAAGCATTGTTCAACATAAATAACCCTCCAAAAAATATAAAACTGATTTTTTTTTTTTTTAACTGATTCTTCACTAGACAGGAAAGCCAGTGTCTTCTATGATGCCAGGAAAATGGAAATAGAATCCACCAGTCATTAAAATGGAAGGCACATAGCACTGTGGCTGTCTGGAGATGAAATTGGATTTCTCTGTCTGGACAATTCAGATTCCTTTTCATTCCACAAAGCAAATTGCTTTGCCATAACTTCATATGAAACAGGAAAGGGTTCCTCTGGAATAGGTAGCACTAAAAGGTTATAAAGAACCATACAGGGCATTTGCCACTGAAAAATATGCATTGGAATACCAGCTCTTGTAAAATGTAGGACACATTTTCCAAATATTTTATCCGGTCTTAACTCTGCTCATTTACAGCTCTTTTACTGTCTTTGCTGTGGAATTCTTTTACACTAGTCCTTTTTTTTTTTTTTTTTTTTTTTTAATTTCCTTTATTTCCTTCACTTTTTACATTTTATTGACAGCTGCTATATTTTTATTGAAGGTAAAAAAAGGTAGTAACTGCAAACATCTTGCATTTATGTTAGAATTGTGCAAAAGAACTTTAATCTATTTCAAGGCTGCTTTTTGTTACAGTGTTATCTAATAAACTAAAACCCTCTAGCATTATACATAACTGCACTGTCATTTTATCTGTTCAAGAGTAACTTAACACACCATTAAGAGCAATTATTACCATAGACACTAGTTCAAAATGCATGCTAATGTATTCAATAAGGATCTTTAGCAGGTAAAAGTGCTCACATCATTTCCTCTTCAGTTTCTTTTTAAAAATAATTTATCTATATCTTCCTCTTTTCACAATAAAAAGCCTGTCATAGTTGTTACTCTTTACTAGTTCAGTGCTCCAACTGGGTCATCTTTGATAAAATATTTTATTGCTTCTTAATTCAAGATCTCAAGATGTTTCCCACATTTTGCACGTGGTATGCAGGAAGAAGGGAAGAACTCTATAATGAACTTTATTACAGATAATCCAAATATGTGGATTTCAAAAGATTATTCCTGTGTGGGAAGTGCATTTGTGTAGGTGCTTTCTTTACTCAAGAAAAAGAAGAAAAAAAATCATACTAACTATATAGAATATTTTAAAATGTTTGATAATACAAGGTCATCACTTGGAAACTTTCTCTTTTCAAGCTAATTTTCATCATTCTCTTTCTCCATAGCAATAGGAAAGAAAAAAAAAAAAAAAGAAAAAAAAGGCAAAATCTGAATTTAAGTATCCATGTTACCTACCCTATTGTAGTGCCCTTATCACAGTGGAGGATGTGTCTTGGCGTTAACAAAAGAACAGTAAATGCAGCTGTGTCTTTCTTTATTCAAATAAAAAATAGCATTTGAAGATTTTTTCTGCAGACAGATGCTTTTTTGTTTTCTATGCTGCAAATCTGAAATAGATTATTGAATTAAAAAACGGAGGTAAAAGGCAGAGCTGCAGAGCTTGTCTGTGGGCCATTCCAGTACTGAAATTAATTCAATACTATGTTCTGCAAGAGTAAAGAAATAATGAAGATTTGGTAAAATATCCATTATGATCCATTGTCCAAATTGAATGGTGGACAGTGTTCTATTTCACTGAGTTACATGTGTTTACTAATGTGTTTAAAGAACAAAACATGCACACATGCATATTGAATTTTATGCCTGAAACTTCCTGTGGTGCAACTACCATTTTTTTTCTGAAAAATGCTGTTTTGAATAGTTCTAAAACTGCTGATCACCATTAATTGGAGTAACATACTGCTTGTAAATTACAAAAGAAGATGCTTTCAAACACTGAAATTCTTAATTCATGTAGAAATACAGAGCACCTTGTTTGTCCTGAAGCTAAAAGACAGTACAGTAGCATTATTCATAGAATTTTCCAGGATTTTAGGGAGGGTATAGGGAGTTTAAATTACTTTAGGTACAATAGTGCTTTGCAATATTGAGGTATGGTATATCTAGTATCATAAATATAAAACTAGGGTATATTTAGTTGAAGAAAGCAAGTGTTATTACTGTTATGACTACTAGAGTGAAGGGACTTGGAGGTAAGCATCTGATCATCCTAAAGACCTCATTAAGTCAGCCATAGACATAACTCAGGAACTTTAGACTGTCAACTGCTTTTAAACTGAAGACAAATTTGTTCCATATACCCATGGTTTCTCTGAAACTTCCCTAGATGCTCAAAGTTTTCACTTTAAGCTTTCCAGGATAATGTTCAGCCTCCTTGCAAAGGAGATCAGAAAGTTCCTTAAGAACTCCTAATATTTACACAACTTTTTATAAAACAGCTTGGTGAATTTATGTTAAGCTTTAAATCTGATAGGTTCTGCCTTTAGAAAAGAAGCTTTGTAGTAAGATAAAGACAAGATATCAGTTAATTTAACAACCAGATTTTATCTATTTACTGCTTTATACTTTGATCTTTTTATCAGCAAAACATCATTTTGCATACCTCTGTGTTTTTTTCAAATACCTGTGTTTTTCGTCTTGCCCTAATAAGAGCAAAAAGTCCTGTTCTTTATATAGTGTATCATTACTCAGTAACTAAACTACAGAATGGAATTATTGTATTAATAAATAATTGCTACAGTACCCACAACATTATCCCCCATAATTTCTGGTTCTTTTACAGACTTTGTTTCTAATGGGGTGGGAGAAGGGAAAAGGGAAGGAGAGTAAATGTGCTTACTAGTACGGCCTTAATCTAGAGTATTTTTTGCTGGATAGAAAAGTCCTTGAAAGTTATATATACAAACATATGAATAAAAGTCTCATACTTGGAATATTTATATCATAAATACTTTGACATATATTTTGATATATATTTCAGGAAATCTATTCTATATCTATTCTATTCTATATACACAGAAAGAAAGATTATAACAAAGATACTTGAGTCAGCAGAGAACACCGCAAGTTAGCCTAATGGAACATGTTACATATTTTCATTTTCAGAACAAAGTATTTGTCTGGAAGACCTAGGAGATCTTCTAAAGTTGCTTCATACCTCACAGACCCCTCTTGAATTATTGTTGACAGTGCTTTGACAGATTAGGACATGGTAGAGTTTTCTCCTCACTAAATATACTTTGTTTAATTTTTTCTTTCCTTTTCTATTTATCTGTAAGAACCCTTTGTTTTTTCATGTATGCCAGGTGCTATTCTTACTCAAAAAAATGAAGTCAGTAAGCTTTTTTTTTTCCTTTCATCAATTTGATCTACTTCCTCTCACTCAAGAGAGACATTTTTAAATTCACCTTATATAAAGCCAATTGATGTCAATGGAATGATTCCAGTTGACTTTAATGAGATATAGACACAGCCCATATTTAGTTGCTTTGCTCTTTCTGAGGTAGAGTAGCTTAAAAAGAAATTTGCTTTTCTGAGACTTACATTTCAGTTTTGAAGTTTAAAAGTTTGGACTAATCATAATCTTCAAATTCCTCTCAGACTTGTTTGTTCATCATCTGCCTTTTCTATTGTTTGGCTTCTCTTCCAAAGTTTAGAATTTCTTTGATCTAAAAATGACTAAAAATAATTAAAAATCCATGCGGCTCTTTAAACACATTGATGGAGATGTTTCCAATAAGAACAATAGTGAAACAATGATGGGGAATAAGGCTATGTGGGAATTGTTTATAATAATAAAAATATTTTTTGATAATGCAGAATAACTGTTGCTGTGAGTATACAATTTCTTTTTTAACATTCATAGCATTACATAAATGCAGTGAGGTATAAGGGCCCAGAAAACTGTTGCTTACAACTTGCAGAAATTTTCCATATAGGTATACAGATGACTGAGCTTCAGGGTATGTTGTCTAAAGTAATAAATTGCATTTTAAAAAGGTAAACAATTACAAAAGCGTAATTAAAAACTTGATATATTGTTATTAACAAACATTTGAAATGTATGCATAATTCTGCAACATTTACTCAAATTGCTCTGATAGCAGTACAATTTGTACATTTAATTTCATGTGTCAATTGTTTTGTAGGTATGCAGAGGAATGCAAGATTGTGAGAAGAAAGACTTCATATTTTTTTATCTTTGATCACATCTCACCACTATAATTTCCAAGCCTACCATCCATTCCCTGCAGTCTTTATTTTGTTTTCATTGCCTACACTTCATTCAGTATTTTAAAAGGCTTATGTATCTTGTTGGTGTATCTGATTCCTCTAGCTATATGTGTTGGTTTAATAGGAGGCATTATCTCTCCCTGAAGATTTGGTGCAAAAATGTGTCTTATTTAATAAGTCAGTTAATAAAATAGAAGAAAATCTGAATGAAGTGTAGGCAATGAAAAAATGCATGTTAGAACATGCTGAGCAACTGCTGTTTCCTACATACCAGAGTATGGAGAGTAGGCTGGGATCACTGACTGTCCACTGGCTTGCAATCAGAACATGGTGGAGATATTTGCTCTACAGACAGATATTTGATCTACAGACAGATAAGTGCATCCAGTCTCTGCACGTGTGGGCTCTATGTAAGATACTGTGCTACTGGGAGAATACAACCTTATACTACTTTTTCTATTTATGTTAAAGGTTGATGTGAGAAAATTATTCCCTGTACATAAAGACTGATTAAGACTATCAGTAGTAGTAGTACCAATGATATAATAATGTCTTTTCCTCTGTGGATGTAATTGGTAGCTAAATCACACTCACTCAACGTGCATCTTGCATTTCTGGTCCATAGCCTTTCCTAGTTTTATACATCCCTCTGGATAGAATTCCATTGCTGTCAGCAGCCATGTGCTTGGCAGTCATGGAGGATATAGAAACATTTCTGTGTTAGAGGCAAGAACCAATTTAAACAGCAGCTCAAGTAGGAGACATCCTTCAGAACCTGTACATGTCACCAGGAATTAAAGGACTGTCTAAAATCTTTGGTACGCAGTTCCCTGTGTTTATGCCCTTAAACGAGCTGCTTCAAGGTCTCTCCTTTGCTATCTGAGGAATATGTTATGGGGGTGTAATTCCTGTGGGAAATCTCTGAAGATGGGAGCGTCTGCTATCATGGTTCTATCTTTTCTAGATGGTAAAGTTGGTTTTCAAGTACATTTCAAACAATTTCCATGGCTTTGGATGGAGGCCTATTTTGCAAGAGATTTTTGCAGATCTGATGCAAAGGGAAAAAATATCAGCTCTTCAAGGCCATTGCCAGCTGGTTCACCTGGTAATGACCTTCAGGTGACATGAAGAAAGGGCCTGGAGCCAGGTGGATTGAGATCAGAAGGGCACAAATGCTGTCTTACACATCCCTTCTTAAGCTGCAGTTTGGAGACCTCAGCAAAATGTAGCTAAGAAATTAATAGATTTCTTATCAGCTGAGTCAAAGTGGGGCCTATTTTTTGGGAGGGCAGTTAGAATCCCATTGCAAAGTTTTATTGACATAATTTCCAAGATACCTTCACAGTAAATGCAGCCTAAGGATGGTGCTTCAGCTTGTGAGAGATGTGAAAGGCCTGGAAATAGAGATATTCCAGCTAAAAGGGTATGTGTTTCATGAAACCTCATGTCTGTGTCAGTGGTAGGTAGATAAGTATAATAAAGTGGGAAGACTAGGAAACAAAAATTGAGCTTCATGAAGGTACTAAAATGAAGCCTTAGGCAAAGAAACCTTGGAGTCCTTGTTGCAATTCTTGTTCTTTTCTCTACACACATACCACCTGTACCCAAGGAAATTATCGATCCTAATTTCAATGGAAATCCTAGCCACAGAGATGGTACTGGAGAAGGGAAGCAGAGACTGTAAGGGTATCAGTGGGGATCACTGTATATTACTAATCTACTTTTTTTTTCCTGGCTGAGCAGGTGTCAGTACTGTCACTGTTCTTAGGCAGTGAACTGAAGACTGGGCTAAATGCTCTGCTAAAGTCATCTTGCCAAATTACAAAGGTTCAACAACCCTTTATGGTTGTTATGCCCTGGAGAAAGAGTAGTTAATTTACTCGATTAATTCTTAACAATTATTCTAGAGTCTGTCCACCTTTGAAAGAAAAAAGTAACTAAGAATGTGAATGAAGCATGGGTAAGACCTTTTGTGAGATTTCCATTTAAAAAACAGGGATATCGGCTATTTGGGGTAAAATATAGTACTCAGAAAAACTGTAGAGTATTAGAATCTCCATGATAAGTGTTACGGGCATGGTACTACACTTCTCCCTGTGCTTCAGGTGGTACCTGATCAAGTTATCAATCACCTAGCTAATAGGTTTATTCCTTACTATTTCCATTCGTCTCTTTGCCACAGTTCCTTTATAGACTTAATTTTTCTCCATACACCAAAACTTCAGCAATTTTTTATGCACCACTCGGAGGACACTTCAGACTTTTTTTTTTTCTGCAAAATAATTGTACCAGAAAATGTACATATTTTAATGTATTTTATTGCCTGCTAACAGAAGTGAAATGGTTGTAATAGGATGATAAAGCATCAGTCAAACAGATCTTTCTGATACGCAAATTAATATGAAAATGTGTTAGAAATAAGTATGCATTGTGGCAAGAAAAATAAAAAGCAGCATTTTTAGGTGATTAAAACTTGAAAAAACAATGGGTTGAATGAATTTTGTTCTGGTAAATTGAACTTCAAAAAGTTTCTGGTGAGTAAGAACTGGTTTATGACCAACTAATTTACGAGAACTGAGAATGAAAATATATTATTTTTCTCACAGTAATCCTGCTGGGAAAGTTTCAACTAACTAAGTCTTGCAAACATGTTTTTCTAATTGATATTGGGTAGGCTGAATCTTGTATGATACATATTTTTTAACTGGTATTGTCTAGTAGTAAAGCAAATTATGGAGTGCTGAACCGAAATTACATAGATCTGTCTTTTCCACATGGAAAAAACAGATCTAAAGACAAAAATATTTAACCTGACTGGACATTTCAAAGCATAACCTGATAAAATATTTGAAACAGCTATAAACTAGATAGCATTAGAGCTACCCAGAAAAATTTTAAGGAACAAATTTTATGAGGTCCAGTGCTCCTGAAAAAAAAGGGTTTGAGTACTATCAGCAAGGCAAGATGCCAATGGTATTTATAGCTGACTTGTATGAGAGAAGCAAACTATAAGCATAGATGAGCATCACACCAGGAGAGAGGAAGGACAGCAGATCATGTTGCTTGCTGTTGAACGTTGAATATTGACTGTAATAATGTGAACATTACAGCCCATTAGCTATGTGGCTGCACAGAATGCAGCAAAAAAGGGGGGGGTTTGGGTGTTATTTATAAAATTGACCACTGTTCTTTGAAAGTTTCTTTCCCCCCAAGGATGGAAAAAAGCCAGCTTTTAGATTTTCCAGCACCCTAAAACACACTGTGTTTATAGCCTGCTTACAATAAAGACATCTGGCAACTTGAATACTACTCAGCTGGAAAACATTCTTCCTAAATCAAACCTATATCTACCATTGAGATAAGCATCCAGGCCGGCATCTCACATCTTACAAAGGAATGTCTGCCAGTGCACTGCTTTACTGTTCAAGTCCTTCCAAGCTGTGCTTTCTTATATTTTAGATTTTTTTTAATTTTTTATTGGCTTGTGTGATGTCAGTTTTTCCAAAACCCTTTTGACATTCAGTGTAAGGACAGTATCCAAATGTCAGTCATAATATCTTCAACAGATGCCTGAAATATTATTCTAACCAGGGAGCAATTAATTGGCAGAGGGTGTTTGCTCCTTGTAGAAATTGGCCCCAAGCAAGATAATCTGATCGCAAGACCTCTGGAAATTCATAAATAAGATGTAGCCACACTAAAATACAGAGTAACTGTTTTGAAAACCTTAAAACAATTTAATTCTCAGGATTGTAGAGGTAAAAGACAAGATTTTTCTATTCACTGATTAAAAACCTTGACCACTTAACACTATCCCAATATAGAGAAATAGGTACCACACAGGCCATGCTAATAAGCCAAAAAAAATCAGGATTTCATGTTAGTATTTGTACCACCACTTTGACTGCAATTTTAACTCTGCTCAGGGTTGACTGCACACATGAGAGAGAAACATAACTAGAAGTTGTAAAATCTTTATATAAGATATATTATGCAATTGGATCAAATTTCTTTACTTAGTGTATTCCTAATTCTGGTGTTTCATTTACATATTGGATTTAAATCTATTAGGATAAAAATGAAAAATAATTCAATTGCCAAAATTTAATATCAGAATGTCATATTGAAATGGTCCAGGCAAAATCAATATTTTTGACTAGTTTTGAAATCCTTAGATCAGAAAAATCAAGGGAAACTCATTTATTTAGAGTGGTAAATGCTGAATTTTCGGACAGACCTTTTAAATGCACAAGATGAAACTTGTGTTCTAGAATTTAAATCTTTTTAATACTTAGTTCTCCTTGTTTCTTCTGATTGCTAGTAACATGAACTTCCTTGCCACTAGTTTCCACAGACTCTATATGTTTTCTGATTCCTCCTTTCTGTCATTCAGGCTTTTAAAAAGTCAGATATCAAAGTAAGACAGTGCAAAGGTAGAGTTATAGTGTTGCACAAAACCACCAGACCCTCCTCTGATGGCCCTATGAAATTCAGTTGCAAACAGGCCAACCCTAATAAAACTGGTTTCTTTTGCTCAGTAATCCAGGTTGAAATTACTACAGCATTATAAACTGTTTGAACTCTTATTGAGTTGAAGTTATTTAAAGGTCTACATTTCCAAAAGCCAAAGAGGTAAAGTTTCCATGAGGCAGTCAGGAATTTTTGAGTTTTCAGAGTAAGAAAACAAGAATTGAGCTCAAATTTTTTCTACAAGCAAGATCTTTTTATACAAACTGTGGGGCTTTTTTCAGTCTTTTTTCAATCCTCTTGTAACTATGCAAGATAATTATAAAGACTAGGGATCTACATTGTTTTACATGGCATCTGGACTTTTATTCATGAATTATCATATCCAGTACATGTTATTCCTTTTACAGTAACAAATGGTCTCTAATTTCTTGGCTGAAAGCATGCTAAAATCCATCAGAGTTTAAAATAAAAGGAGGTGATTTCTCATTTAACTCACTTATTAATAAATAAAATGACTACATAAGATGATAGTTCCTAAAAAAAATCTAGATGAGATATAGATTAATTATTATGGTGCAAATTTCAAAAAGTTCTCCTCCTACATAGTGAAATTCAAGATTCCAGATCATCCTTGGATTCAGAAAGCCACGACATGAGTTCAGCTTTGGGTGGACTATAAATACAGTGAGAGCAATCATTCCATACCACTCTGAAAGTCCTGTAAAAAACAGAAAGTTCAAAATGACTGGCAAAAAACCTGCCACTCAAAACCAACAATCCTGTTTTTATTTTTAACGAGTTTATAGTATTCTTGAAATTAGTCAAGAAGTTGGTGCTGTTTTGAGTTTGACGCATTCTATGATGATAAATGATTTTTTAAAGAGCATAGAATTTTAGAGTTTTCTGAGCATTTTATGGCTTTATTAAAACAAAACCACTTGTAAACTGTAATTCTAGCTTTGAACATTTCTTCTTTAGTGCCTTCATTTTAGATCCATTTGGCACATCTAACTATGGATATTACTTAAAAACTTCACATTTATTCAACAAATTTGTGTCATATTATGCAGGAAGTGATAATGTTATAGATATTTAGACAAGAAGAAAAACTTAATACAAATGATTTTTTCTGAAGGGAAAGGGCTCCTGTCAATAAAATTAATTTCATACTGTTTGTAGGAGGACTGTAATACAAGAACTAATATATTCCTTAAATTTTTTAAGCTAGAACCTGCTTTCCCTTAACTCTTTAAAAGAACAAAGCAATGTCAGACTTTTTCCTAGAATATCCATTTTCCATAACATGTAAATCAATTCTGTCATTGATTCCTTTTCATAAGGACTTACACTAAATTATTAGGCCTATGTTTCATGAACTGAAAATTTTTCCAGGATTCTTTTCATATTTTCTTCCTTTTATGATCCACATCTACTCTAAGTCTTCAAATAACAGACAGAAATATATGTAATGTACATTTTTTAATGTTTTTATCCATAACAATGCAATCTACATAATGGAATTTTGCCTGGACTGTCTGTTCTTTTGTAATGGTAGCTGTCACTGATTTCTACAGAAGAAAAAGGCCACCGGATCAGCAATTTCTATTGCCCATCTGTTTTATGAAGCCTGTTCAGAAATGAGAGGGAAGTTGTTGCATAGTTGATGCCTACCATGCCTGTTGTTGGTAAATATTTATAACAGGTATAAACTTCCATAGAAATCCTTCATTTGTGGAAAAAAAAAAAAAAAAAAAAAAGAAAAAAAAAAAAGAAAAAAACCCCCAAACAAAATAAAACAAAAAAACCCCAAAACTTTAATATTACTCTAAGAAAATGGCTGATGATATTTACTCAGACATTATTATACATATGGGTGCTGCGCACATCTGCTTAACTTCCAGCGCATCACTCCTTTCCCTCTTTTCTCTGGCTCCTGTGTGATCCTTTGCTGAAACCAGTACCTCAGCATACCATAAAAATAGTGATGATGGTGGAATTGGTTTTCTATTCAGGGAAGTGAATCAACTCACTGCGAGTCCAACAAACATAGGGTCCCATACGAGGGAGATGGCATGATTATGTACCTGGAGGCTAGAAAGGCAGTCAGCAAAGTGAGATCTGGTCAGGCAGGACTTCTTGTGGCAGCAGTGAATTGCCAAAGATTGCTGCAGTTTTGGTATGTAATTACGGAAATACAGAAGCACAGTTTTCTGGCTTTAAGCAGTAGAACAGCAGTTGCAATTATGAATGCTGTTGCTGGTTCAAAGTCTTAAGCAGGCTAGGATCTAGGAGACCGTCAAAGGTGGAAAGCATTGCTGATTCTCCCCCTCATTTCCAGTTGATTCAATGAAAGGATTTGGTGAAATCTTGCTTCCTTCCTTTTCTGGTCACACACACACAAAATACACAAAACCAAAGTAAATGAAACAAAACAGAAACAAAATAAAGGAAAACAAAAATAAAATTATCAAAAACCAAAAGGCCAACTTTTGAAAGAAAGGATCTAAAATATTTTTGGAACACAATCTGCGGCAGAATGTTTAATGGTAAATAGTGAAAAGGAAATTCTAGTGACCCTGACAATTACAAATTAATATTATTGTCAAACATTGACAAGGTGTTTAGCAAATTATCAGGAAATGAACAAAAACCCCCGTGACTGATATTAGAGATTTTGTCCATAAAACAATCATATCTCTTGTTCATGCATATGGTATTTGTAGATACAATTTTTCCCCATAGTCAAAAGACTCATAATTGCACTAAAGAGAAACATTAGCAGTTAAGTACTGCAGGGAAGAAACAGAACACATAGAATTTTATTAAGCACACTTTTCTTTTTTTTTCTTTTTTTTTTTTTTCAATTTTACTGGACAGAAAGTGCTACAGAATCACAGAAATTATGTTATTAAACTAATAATTATTTGCTAATCACTGATAAGGCCAGTTAATATTTTCTGTTGTTAGAATGTAAATTTAGAAGAGTCTAAGAAAAAAGAGTGAAGAAACCTCCTTTAAATTTAAAGCTAGATCCATATGTGTAGCAATGGTCTTTCACACTGCATTACCTTAGCCCCACTATGAAGATTCTTCAACTTTTTTCTCATTTACAGAATTAATATAAAGGATGTATATAGTTCTACATAGAGAAACCAATTATACCATAGTTTCTTAATATACTGGCTTCAACAACGGAGAAAAGTAGAGAAATTCTGGACCCTGTCCTTTATTCTGGCCACCAGTTTCAACATCTGCTTTATATTCCACCATGACTGTTTTCATAGCTGTTTAAAGTAGATTGCTGAAATTATCTGGATTAAAAGCAGTCCTAAGGGATAGTTAGTATATGGTAAAAATGCTAGAGGATCCAGAAAGCTCATAATTTAAGGATTTAAAGTTTGTGCGTAGTTTTCCTAAATCACTTTACCAATCTTCCTCTTTTTCTGATTTTTCCAAGTATTCAGTTGACCACCTCCTAACTGTGTATTAGAGTATGGTGTTCTGACTTCAGTGGAAGAGTATCATAGTGTAGATGTTTTCCCCCCAAAATAGCAGTAGTTTGGCTGAAAATTAATAGGTGTCTTCCATAGAGATAATGTCCTGACTGGTGTGTAGCAAGAGGACAGCCATATGTGGTTTTGCACAGAAAGTTCAGCCAACGCACTTCACAAGCCTAGCACTAAGCAGTGTTTATCTGAATCTCCTGGCTGCCCTAGGTGTTCCTCGGTGTTAACAAAAGTGGGACAGCATACTGACAGCACAGTGCATCTACCAGTGCACCACAGCTCACAGGCTTTGGGTTCCGCTGAAATTCTTGAAGACTCTGCCTTACAGTCTTGTCTGCGTGGGTGGCTACATGGCTACAATTTGCAAAAATATTTTGGCTTGTTCATTCAGTCTATATAAAGAAACTCATTATTACCCCTTTAAACTGAGAAAAAGAGTTATCTTGTTTACACAGCTGCCAAAGCTAATTCCCTATGGACCCTATTCCCCATTTTGTTGCTATGTACTCTGCTACAGTGAAACTTTAGGATGAACCAAGTGTTAATGTTCTATGTTAGGAGTTCTGGTTACATTTCTTCTTGTCTTTAAAAACATATTAAAAGCATAGGAAAAATTACTGGTAAGAATCTTTGTCTTTGTGTGGGTATACTCCCTCTTCCTAAATGTCTGAAGGGATGATCTTTAACTTCTCATTAGAGCAAAATGAATTGGAAGTAAAGAAGGCAGATTGTCATAAGAAGCATGAGAAGTACTAACATCAAAGTAAAAATCTAGGTAATTCAAATTCCAGCCAATATAAGTCCTGTTCATAATATAGATAAATGAGTTTTCCTATCAAATAAAAAAATACTGACAAGATTAGAATGGTAAACATCCACTTTGATTTTTTTATCCTTTCTAGTCTGCTGTCTGATACCAAAAAGGCATGACATAGATGGCTAATCTAAGTTCAGCTATGTCAAAGGAAAAAGTTTAATTTAAAATGAATGAATGTGTCATCAGAATTTAAGTCCTTCATAGTAATTAACTATTTTTATTTCATTTTGTGAAGAGTGCTATAATTAAACGAATTTTCTAATTTCAAGTGATTTTTGAAGCTCCATGGGAATTATAATTTATTTTGCCTTTTATTTTAAGCTATCTCACTTATTGCAGCTGGTAACATCACTTATTTACATTACTTTCAGCATTAATTGCACCTAACACATGAACACTGGCAAATCCTATTATTCTACCTCTACACTAAGGTGTGAAGAAAATACCTAAAGTGTTCAAGCAATAATCACATATTTTACACATTAATAGTGTTGACACTTAAATAGCATTGAACTGATTGTACTGCATCTGGCTGGGTCAGCATTCCTCACAACAGCCCATATGGTGCTGTGCTTTGCATTTATGACTAAAACAGTGCTGGTTTCACACCAAAGTTTTGGCAGTTCTTGCACAACCTCTGTGCATTCTTTTTCTAATTCTGCACTCAGGGACCCCTACTCTTGCCTAGAGAGTGGAGGGGCAGGGGCAAGACACAGCACGGAAAGCTGACCCAAGCTGGACAAAGGTATATTCCACGCTATGTAATGTCACACTCAGCAATAAAACTGGGATGAAATAGGGAGGGGAAAGCAAAGGTGGAATGGGGAATTACCTTACAAAGTGACTTGCTTGGAGACCGACTGGCCATTGCTTTGTTTGTGGAAGATGGTGAATTATTGCCTTTGCAAGTCCTTTTCTCTCTTTTCTGTGCTTATTAAACAGTGTTTTTCTGAATCAATGAGTTTTCTCACTTTTGCTTTTCCTATTCTTTACCCCATCCCATGGAACACAGGGTTATGGGGATCGAGTGAGTGACTTTGAGAGTGCTTAGCTGCTGGGGCAGGTAAACCCACCACACTGCTCTGTATTTGATTCTATATTAGTTTTGTCATTCTAAACAGTCATATTAAAATTAAATTAATATACAAAATACTTGCACAATGGAAGTAACAAGATACAATTTGAAATATCTATTGAAGCAAATATTCCTATGATCTCTTCAAAATAATGCTTTCTTCATTATAATAATCAGAGCTGGTCTCGTTTTAGCAAGAAAAAAACAAGAGGTAAATCAATCTCACCTCTTGAAAGTAACTTCTCTTTAACATGTAGATAATCTCATCTGTACACATGAAATACCTACCTCAATGGAAGGTAATAATGTGCAATGGAATATGTATTTTAACACTACTTAAATTCTAGTGTTGTCAGACACTTTGCAAGTATCGTAAATAATTGGTTTCAGCCTACTGGGATTTCACTAATGTCTTATCAGAGTGCTTAATTCTAAACACCCTATTACTCTACTTACACATATCTGGCATATTTAGGGATGATATCAGTGGAATATTAAGCAATATAAAAAAAAAAAGGGTATTTAAATATATCACAGATTAGTTTCTACAATTTTAATTTCTACCATTACTCCAATAAACAAATCATATCTCTTAATGTCCAGGTTGTTTTGCCAGAGCACAAGGGTCAGCACGAGAAACACAGATGCTAACTTTAAAGAATGAGTGTGCAAATTTAATATAGTGCAAGACAACAAAAAATTACAAAGGAAGCAAAGAATTATAAAAGGATAAGCATAACAATGCACCTAATCATTACTAGACAGGGTCTATAGTGATTAAGAAAGAAACATCATCAGCTACTCTTTAATACTCTACCGTAATTCAGCCTCCAGACCCACATGACAGCTGAGGAGCCCTGAGCTTGGTAACTGGGAAATCCTCTGCAGTGTGTCCGCTCATAGATGAGGTCTCCATCTTGCTGTGAAAGGGTCCAGCTTTTATATTCTTAAACAAAAAAGCATTCAACACTTAACTAGTGCAGAAATATCTGGCTTTCTTCTCTCCTTGAGTTTCACCCAAAGCCTGCCCAGGGCTCAGAGGAAAATCAAGGGAGTCAGTTTGGACCATCCATTGTCGAAGAACACCAGCCATCTTCTTCCTATCTCATTCATGAACAGATAAAAATTTATAAAATTTATAAATATATAAATTTATAAAATTTTGTTGAAAAACAATGCAGAAAACCAATACCAATACCAATACTCAGAGCTTCTCAGAAACTCTAGGGTAGCTAAACCCTATCCCAGAAACTGATGCAGTGTTCTTTTCACTAATATCCCAAAGTGTTTATGTACTGTGCACAGTGGTTCCATTCAACTGTGGGCTAATCCTGAAGGCCAAAATCCATCTGACTAGAGTTGATTGAGAAGGTCTTAAGGTATTCCTGCATTATTTGCTAAACTCAATAAGTAATACTCTGTTCTACTCAGCACTGGTGAAAATGTCACATAAAATATCCTGCTTCAGGAAACAAATATCATAAAGCTGTTTATCAACTGTGGGTGTCTTTGGAGAATAATGTAGGAAATATGATCAGCTAGGGAAGACCAAAGAATTTGCAGTTCACAGTCTGTAGGAAATGAAAGGACATTGAACAGCTGTATTCAAATTTTTGGGCCTACCAATGTCAGGAATAATTGTTCGCCTTTTTTACAGAGCAGTCAGAAGCTTGCTAAGCAGAGATAATGAATTAGGTAGGGGATTTAAAAAGCCATTTCAAATAGAAGAATTTTTCTAAGATTAAAAACCAGCTAATTCTTGGTATAGCTTGAAAAAATAAGATCGTGCTTCCACTGTTGGGGGGTTTCAAGCATTAACCAGGCAATTGCATGTACATATGACCCCTTGAGGTCTCTATTAACCCTATTTTCTAACTCTTTTAATAGTAAAAGCAGATTAAGGCTCTATTTCAGGAGCTTTATAAATTGTGGTTTCAAGATAAAAAGATATTATATAAATATTATACCTTTCTCTGAAGTCAACTACAGCCTAATGATACCAGTAAGAACTATAATGTCTATAGTTCAAAGAGAACCAAGGAAGGGGAAAATAGTTTCTCATTTAAGTATTTGTTGAGATTGCTAGTTCCTTTTTTTTTTTTTTTGACTGAACTCTGTTATTTGTACTACTTAATACAGAATTCAGCAGTGTTATTCTTAGTCACGATAACTGAAGATATTGCTTAAGTAAACTAAGAAATCAATCCTCATCATGTAAGTTTTTTATAAACAGTCATATGCAGAAGAAGGAAAAGGGTAAAAACAGGTAAACATGACTAAAAAGTCAAAAGAATAGTTACTAGGATCAACAGCAATTTATGACCTTACTCTCAAGAAAGTACTTTATTTGGAAAATATCTTAAAGTTGAGCAGCTTTTAACCTTGAGGTGAAGAAAATAGATTTCACATGGTCTAACTCATCATTTTCATTCGGGTCAGAAGTGCATTCCCAAATATACCCACATAGCATCCTTTGACTCCTATTTTTGAATAGTCTTGAAACATGCAAACTCAATTTGTCTCAGGTGTAACTGAACCATTTCTGTACTCTGCAATCACTGATCTGTGCTGCCATGCCTAGTGGTTGTTCAGTTTGTGGGCCTAAATTTGAGCTGGTCAAAGTTAAATATCATAATGAGCATATAACAGATTTTGGATTCTCAAGAGAAAGTATTTTCCTCTGCAAGTTGGCTCTTATTTCACCATACTGCTTTCATGCACATTCAGAATTCTTCCTGAGGTGGTATGGTTTGTTCTGGTTGACTCCATCATGATTATAGCCTTACATTCTTCTGTTGATCCTTCTTGCCTTTAGCTCATCTGCTGATAAATGCTATGAATAGTCCAGCATGTCCATAATCAAACAGCATCAGGTTCTTCATTATCAGGCAGGGCAAAAAAAAGCAGGGCAAGCAGCAAACCCAAAGGCCCTGAGGGAAAGCTCAGATCTTTTTTTGGGGGTGTTTTTTGGTTCAGTTAAATATAGACCTGTTGTAAAATTTGGAAAAGCCAAAAGAGAAAAAAAGAAAAACACAACTTGCCTTTTTTTTTTCCAGTGGCAGCCTCTGGGACCTGGCAGCACTATAGTCAACTCCAGTAGTGTCAACAGTGTCAGGATGCTAATGCTTCATGGGCTGCAGTATTTCATTATGTTGCCTTCGGGATGGAAAACCACTACAAGCACTTGGGTATCAGGAGAAGCATCTTATAAGCTTTTGATTAAAAGCAGGATGCACCAGCTTTAATATGTTTTGTTATATATATATATTCTAAGCTCTATCTTAACATAGTCACTTTATTAAGAATTAATATAATTTTATTTGGCTCATTGCTTCAGAAACACTAATTTCATAAGGATTTCCTCTCTCTTTCTCCCCTTCTTTCCTACCTCTCCTCCTCCATCATTAGTCCTTGTCTCCTGCCTTCTCTACCTTCTTTCTCACAACAATACGGCCAAAAAGAGTCTTTACTGTTTTAATTTCTATAATGGACTATCAAGTAAACATTGAACCATGACTTTTGGAATGTGATTTTGCTCACTAGCTGGTTCAGAACTGCTGAACATTCTGAAGAAAACTTGATCAAATGCAGTTAAGTTGAATGTAAATCTGAATAATTTCTGGCTATAAGCTATTATGTTGAAAATCTCAAATATCCAAACTCAATTAGAATTTAATTCACTTGTTGTTTTGGGTTTGTTCAGTTGGGTTTGTGGTTGGTTTGGTTTGGGTTTTTTTCTGAAAACAAAACAAAACAAAACAAAACAAAACCCAACACACACACACACCTTCCCCCTCCAAAAATATGATTCAACTGTTCTGGGGGAAAGGGGAAGAAAAATAGGGAAGAAAAAAATAAAAAAGACTTTTCCCTTTAAAGTACAGGAAAACTATTATATGCAAAGTTGTCTCATACTTGTAGACTCATATTTTCTGAGATGCATAATACCATTTCTCAGCAGACAGCTGAAAACATGCTAGATGACACTAAATGTGTTCTTTTATTAAACCCCTCATGGATCCTCTGCCCTCTGATACTACACATTTGTTTATCAGATTAGAAATGCCAAATTATTTTTTATTGCTCCCAAAGAAATGTTGCAGCTGAACTTATGAGCTCTTTGTTCATGAGAAATTATTTATAGCTTGAGATGTATAGCTATGTTGAAAAATGGTGTGCCTTTTAGATCAGAGGTAATTTTTTTTCTGATTTTCTTTTATTTTATAGAAAACTGTAAAAGTAAAAAGAAGAAAAACAAACAAAAACCCACCTATAAACCGTTCATTAGGTCAACAAATTCAAAGTACTTCCATCTTCAAAATGGCCACTGAACATGATAAGCACTGAAGCTTCTGAGGAATGTAGTAAATTGTATTTGCCGGATTGGCATTTCTAATTGTTCTTTGGAACAAGAGTCCGACTTTTATTTATATAGATGTAGTGCTTACCACAATAGGGCCCAAAATCTCATCTGTATCTTCCAAAATCTAGAATTTATGGTTAATAAAATTAAGAATATAGGTGAAAAATAGAAGACTAAGTGTAATAGGTACAGGTCTGTACATAATTTATGTACTGTATTGGGTTTAGGTGGCATGATTTTGATAGCAGAGAGAGCTGCAGGGCTGGCTTCTGTGGGGAATAACAAGAAGCTGCTCTCATGTCAATCAGAGGCATTTCCAGGCAGCTCCAAGAATGATCCACTTCAGGCCAAAGCTGACCACCCTATCAGTGGTGGTGGTAGTGCCTTTTGGTGGCACATGTGAAAAGGGTAAAAAATGTTGCACTACAGAATCTGAAAAAGAGGAGTGCAAAAATGTAAGAGAAGCAACTTTGTAGACACCATAGTCTGTGAAAAAAGAAGAGGGAGGTAGTACTTCAGATGACTTTGGAGCAGAGATTTCCCTGTATTTCATGGAGAAGACCATGGTGACACAGGTTGTCCCCCTGCAACACCTGGAGGTTCAGTTTGGAGCAGATAGCCAGCTGTAGCCCATGGAGAACCGTATCCTAGAGCAGGTGGATATGCCTTGAAGGAAACAGCAGCATGAGCAAAAGCCATGCTGCAGCAGGCTCCTGGCAGGAACTACAGCCTGTGGAGAGGAATGCATGCAGAAGCAGGTTTTCTGGCAGGACCTGTGACCTCCACGTATCCCTGCAAGATTAGCAGCGGGTTCCTGATGTACTGCATCCCATGGAAAAGACCCACAGTGAAGCAGTCCTTGGAAAACTGAAGGCCATGAGAAAGCTCCACACTGGAGAAATAACTGAAGTACTGTACCTTGCGGGAGGGACCCCTTAGTGAAACAGAGGAAGAGTTAGGAGGAGGAAGGAGCAACACAGATGAATAGTTACAAAGTGACTGCAACCCCTATTCCCGGTTCCTGTACACTGATTGGGGAAGGACATAGAAGAGCTCGGAGTGAAGCTGAGCTTGGGAAGAAGGGAAGAGTAGGGGAGAGGTGTTTGTCTTTACCCTACTGTGTTGCAAATAATTGATAATAAATTCAGTTAATTTCCCCAAGGGAGTTTGCCTTTCCTATGACAGTAATGGGTAAGTGATCACACTGTGCTTATCTCAACCCATGAAATTCTCATTGTCCTTTCTCCCCCACTGCTGAGAAGGAGTGAAAATATAGCTTGATGGATACCTGACAACCAGACAAGTTTAACACACCAAAACCAGAATGGTTATCAATTCTCTAGTAGTCAATTATTAATATAAACTTCTTCAGGAACTTTTCCAGAAGTTTTCAGAGCATGGGATAGATTGCCTTTAAGAAGTCCCCATATCCCTTACTGAGAAAAAAAAAAGTCCTCCTCAAACAAAAACAAAACAAGAACATGGTGATAGAGAAGAAATAAGCAAAAAATATTGTTAAAATACTAGTTTCCAGCTGGCAACTCTTAGAGGTTTAGTCCAGGGAATGACAGGAAACAACCTGGGGGATAAAGGGTTGAGACTAAAGGACATACTGAAGTGAGAAAGAAAAGCACTTAGAGACTGCATAATGAATCTAAAATTTCCTATTAGAATTTTTTAAAACAGCAGTATCATAATACAATGTTAAATAACAGACATTAACATTTGATTTCTTGGCATTAAACATCTGAACACTGCAAAATCTTGCAGAAATGAAAATTTGGTGCTACCTAACAGTTGCCTAAACTTCAAGAAGGTGAAGCATGATAACTATTCTTACTTAAAATATACCCAAATAAACTTTCATATGGGTACAGAAATTTGGAATAAGAAAAGGAATCCACTACCTTTCAGATTTCATTGTAGAGAAAAGTTGCAAGAAGGCAACTAAATAATTAAATTACTTTTTTTGCCAAGCATAGGCAAGATCAAGCCTAATCACATTATATAAAGTATTTCCATTTGCTCTATATTAACATTTTCCTTTTGAGTGTTCTATATATGATGCTTTCTTAAAGCACATTAGGAAATCTCTACTACAGATAGAGATGAAAGATGATCCATCTCAAGATAATTTTGCAAAAAATTTACTTGTAACAGTCAACTTTGCTACCTTTTCGGGAAACTTTACCTTTGCCATGGTTACAATCTCCCTCCTGAAATGTCCTCTTAATCATGCCTACCTAGATTCCCAGGGAAGTGCCAATCTCCTTCCAAACTCTGCCCTTGGCAGCTGAAACTTCCAGGACGTGGCAAAAATCTGGCCATCCTTCATAGTGATCCCATTCAAAATCCCATTCCAACCATTAAAATGGTTAGCAAACCAGATGTAATCTACCCAAACTGAAAATAACACTCTTATGTGGTTTGAAAGCTTTTCGTTGCAGATTTCTAAGAAACATGGGGGTTTGGAGAGCAGGGGAAGACTATTTGTGTTAGAGGAAAGCAATTTTCATAAATGAGTTGAAAAATTAAATATTTTAGCTGAAAACCAAATTTTGTACAAATTTTGTGAAAGCTGCAGGCCTTCTTCCTGTTTTTTGTTCCCAAAAGTTTAGCTACACTGTTTTTCCCACAATACAGAACTGCCAAGGAAGCTTAAAATGCATCCTTCAGTGACAATTTTAGCTAGAACTTTTACTAAAAAAAGAGTTTGGTTTTTTTTTTCAAAATTTGTGAAACATACTGAGAATTTTTTTTTTTTCTGATTCAGAAAAATGTCAGTTAAGAACACACATTTCCATCAGTGAAGAAATAGCACTATAAATGGACAAAAGTCGGAAAGTTGTCTGCCTTTTTTTGACTAGATGTTTGTCAGGACTTGAAGATGTCAAGTGTTAAGTAAAAATTTGAAATTTCATTAACAGCTTTTAGTGTTTTTTAATAACTGATTTCATAGTTTCTGATTTCTGTGGAAGACTACAATTTCTGCAGAGCATGCTGGCTTCTGATACTGTTGATTCTGTTAACTAGAAATTACACAGTAAAACTATGTAATCCTAATCATTTACCTCTGATACTTCTCCAGCTAATGAAATCTCTGAGCATGCTTGGGCATTTCCTGCTGACAGGGAAAGATGTATTTCCCTCCTCTACCACCTGCAGACCTATGCAGTCACAGTGAATAGCAAAATTTCTCACTATGCAGCACTTACTTATTTCTTCTTTGCCTCATAACTTCATCTCAGAAGACAGGTTATATTTCTTTCAGCTATTTTCAACTAACGGCTGTCATTAAGTGCTTTGGTAGCTTCCTTAGGCCCTGTCTGTAATGAGGGAAGAGATACTGCTTGACAAAGTTGAATGGGAGCATCCAAACCAGGTGCTGCTCAAAATCCTCTAGGTGAATCCTTTTCAATTTACAGTGGAAACTGAGTGGGATGAATTCCAAGGAGAATTAAATGTTGTTATTAGTCTATTATTAACCAATTTGTTTCAAGTTTGTTCCACTGTCCCATCTTGAAATTCAGTTTCAAGTTCTGGTCTGTTTCTTGCTTTGCTTTTTGTCTCCAGGCTAGCTCTTCTGCTTCCTTACAAGATGATTTGTCTGATTACACTTTTCCTTTAGCTCAGATTCTATGCTAGCAAATAATTTTGAGACCACCTTTGTTACAATAGTACAAGAACGGATATGGGAGGGGTTCAGTTACAGCTATGTCAGACAGCAAGCAGAATCATGCCCCCAGTCCTAGTCACAGTCTCAGTCAAAATTGCTTGCTGGGAATATCACACTAATTCCCATCTGTCTACTATGCTTTCCTCAGATATATTTCTTCTTCTCTTTTTTTTCCTTGTTCATTTTCCATCTCTCTTTGTATCTTCTCATCTGAAAAGGTCTCATGTGTTTTTCAAGTGACAGCTGCTATGGATTTTATTAGATATGAATCTTCAGATAAAAAGGAAATAGAAATACTTTCGCTTTTTACAAATTACTGATAGTCACTCTTAGACCATTTCTCTAGGCTGTTTAAATGTAGCAAAATTAGTGGAAGATTCTATAATACATTGTTAAGTTACCTATACAGGAAAACTTTGCCCAATATTATCTTGGAAGGCTTTTTGTTTTGTTTTTTCCACTGACCTTAAAAACGTCCAGGAAGAACAGTCGGTACAGTAGTGATCATGTAGCACAGTTATTCAAAACCACACGAGATCTTATGAAATTAAGAGGTGCTTTCCCATAAATGACTTTCATGTGACAGAGGCCTTGGCCCATTTTAGCTTACACAACTGTATACAATGTCTAGGAAGTAGATTCTCTGTGGGAGGACTTGAGAGGTATCTGACAAACCTGAGCAAATGATTTGGCATATATATTTGTTGGCATCCCAGTACCTGGGAGGGAAAGTGTTTCACCATTCTCAGTACCAAAAACACTCCTTTGAATTGTTGCAGCTTGTTCACATGATGTCTGAAGAATGAGACAAGTAGGTATTTTAGAATTTTTTTGTTTTAGGATCAGAGACTGAGGGGATGCAAAGATGGACTACTACAGATTAGAACAATATGGGAAGGGAACAGACTCACTATGAAAGAAAGAAGAAGAAACAGAAAAATCAAATGTGTTTAAAAGGAAGAGAGTTAAAATACTGGGATAGAAAAAGAGGAGAGGAATTCTTAATTCCTGTCATGTCCATAATGAATCAAGTGTATAGGAGATGTTCTTGTTACAGAAATGAATTCAGCAATGCTCACAGTCATTTCCCACTTCAGACTTTTCTTTTCCCATCCTTGTCCTCAGTGCAACTAATTCTACTATCTACCCTCTGAGGATTAACAGATTACATGCAATGAAGGAAAAAGAAAAAAGGACCATTTGTTCATATTTTCTGTTTATGTATGGAGTTAGCATTGCAAAGCCCTCTTATAACATATTGTCTTTGTAAATTTTGTCAAACTGTGCTGTGTTGAGCACTACATATATGTCTTTCTTTGGACTTTGTATCACCATCACTTAGTCCAGTGGTTTTGCATTGCAGTACTTCTAACACTTCTCCATTTGGAGTTAAAAATCTTTGCTTGTAAAAGGTGTTTTTAAGGCTTTTTTATTATTATTGTAATTCTAATTGTGTTTCTTAATTTTGATTTTCCTCCTATAACATTTTCCCTAACTGCTGTTAATTTTCCTAAAATTATTCACAGCTACTCAATTGATTATCTGAATTTTTTGTTTAGTTAGAATTTCTTTGGAAACAGTCTGGTGATGTGTATGCAATTTAGATAATAAAATTATATTTATTTCAGCCTAGAGATTACACTTTCTTGTGTGCATCAGCCCAAGTAGAAAACTCTTACATTCACTTTTTACCAATGATATTTTTGATGCATGACACAATTCAAAGGTCTGAAAATTCTGAATGTAGATTCTCAGCTTTTGTGAATGAACAGAGAGGGAAGGGGAAGG
>JAWWEV010000043.1:40417638-40441771 GCA_035583235.1 Hafferia zeledoni
GAAGGGGAAGGGGAGGAATTGACCCATTCCCCTTGTATTTGCACTAGTCTACTTCACTTTGTCCTGTTATATCTGTAGAAGATGTGAGGGGCCACGGACTGATCTGGAGGAAACTGCTTTAAAATCACTAGCTCACCATCCAAACAGAACCAATACTAAGTTAATTTTCTACATAAACTTCAAGCTTCAATAAAGCCTACATTTCCAAATTAGTGCACGTAGTTTTACACTATCCCATTCCTGGAAGCTGGGACTATAACTGTTCTGTGTAACAATAACTAGACCTCTGTAAATTAGTATGCATGGCATCAGCACCTATTTTTAAGGCATGAAACGGCTCTCCATCCTGTCGCCAAAGTTGTATTAAAGACCTTCTTTGAACCATAACTCAGTAGATGGCTGAGGAAAATGTCACTTGTTTATCTGGGTTCTTTTTAAAGATTTCTTTTCAGTTCTTCATTGTTCCTACTCATTTGTGCTATCTAGCTTAATGCACTAAAGCTTTCCTGAGTACCATCTGATCTATTTTATTGCTGGTTTTGGAAGACAGTGTGCCAGAAAAAACATCTGGTTTTAAATGACAGTGAATTAGGCCAACTCTCTGATCTAAGTCCTGGGAGGCTAAACATACAGCAGGCAAGCCCTTTCCTTTTATGTACATAGTATAAAAGACATCTCTGCTTATTATTTGCTTTAGAAAAGATATCAAAATGTAAACATAAAGTGTAGTAAAATAATTTTAAAAAATAAGAAAAAAAAGCCCAGCAAAAATATCTAAATGTCACAAAAGCTCTTAATAACCCAGTGGTGACATGAACCTTTTGTGGTATTACCAGGAAATACTGTACCATATACTAAAGCAACAACACAGTTTCCACGTGGCAGCAATGGTAATAGCACACTGTAATTTACCTAACCAATGTTGTATTTACATGTTGCTGAAGTAGCAAAATACTTGAGCCCCTAGTGTGTACAGAACCTGAAAGGTACCTGCAATGCCAGGCGAATTTTACTCTATAGTTTAAAACCAAGTCTCATATCAAGCACTTAACTGTTGCCTTAGGATTTTAAATATTTGTAACATTTTTTAGGATTTTATATACTCGTAGATTTTATATAGTTATTTAGATTATTATACTTGAAATATTAGCTGGTAGCTTCTAACCTCTGTGACACATTCCTGGACCTCTCTGTCATGGAGAAGACAATAGTTAGAACATCTTGCCTGATAGTCATGCACAACACTAGAATATTAAGATACCACTTTAATGAAAACGAGAAGAGAGGACCTGGGAACCTTGGAAGAACTCCAAAGAGGGAAAAGTGGCATGATGATGAAGATGAAGTAAGGGGTCTCAGGATCCCAGACCTAATTCTAAGGGGCTGTGCCAAGGAGTAGGCCCAGGGGAGGTTCAGGGAGTGACACCAAGGGGGCCTGAGAGTAGAAAATACTTAGACTGGATAGAACCTTTAGTTATAATAATTAAGTAGTGTTATAAATCGTAAGATTTGTATGCTGTAGCTCACGTGCATCGATACTTTTGTAAACCTGAAATGCTTTTCAGTAAAAAACTGTTTTCTACCTTTACCCAGATTAATATTGTCTCAGAAAGTTCTTCAATTTCAGGCAACATAATTATTCAATATATAAAAAGCTTTATGAGCCTGCATTTACAACTGCACTTTTTGTCTCCCCATACAGCTGCTTGCAAGTGCTCCACAAAGGGAATTCAGCATTAGTTTTGCTCTAAATGCTTCAGACACTTCTCAGGAAGTCTTGAAGGAGTCAGCACAGTGGGGTAATCTTATCCTGAGACCGAAGAGGTTTTTTTTTTCTTTCCCCTCCCTCCCTCCTTGGCTGGAAAACTAGAAAGCGAATGGGTTGGATTTGTGATGGAAATTCAGTTTTGGAGGCTGCAACTCTTACTTTGAGAAGCACTGCATTAAAAAAAATACAAGTAGAGCAAGGGAAACCATTCCAGACTGCAGTTTTTGAAAAATGTATTCTGGTACTTATGGCAGTGAGATTTTCATGGGGAAAATGTAGAGTAAGTGTTCTAAAATGGGCTGTAAAAATAACAAATAAATAAGATTCTAAATACAACAGCCTTTGCTTGGATTTGCCACTAACAATGGAATAAGAGAAGAACAAACATATTTTTTAAAAGGTTAGTTTCCCTACAACTCTGATTTATACACGCATTTGAATCTATTATAATGTTTTGAAGAACTATGTGGTCTTGTACAGTTGAGTAAGTACATTACTTTGAAAGAGATCATGAAGCTTGTAAGAAAACTTTCCCAATATCCACTATCATAAAGGAAATTTTACATTGGTAAATGGGTACTACAGGTCATAAGATGTTCCCCAACAGGCTGAAAAATATAAAAAAAATATTCTTACAAAATAAAATAAATGATAAAAAAATATTCTTACAAAATAAAACCAAACAAAGCAAAGAAACCAACAACTAGACAAAAAAACCCCCACTACTATGAGAACTCCACAACTTTTTAGCTTTTTGAAAGATAAATAGGTAACAGTACTTTTCGTCTGTCACTGGCAAAACAGACTTGACTTGAGGAAATTAATTGAATTTATTACCAATGAAAATCAGAGCAGGATAGTGAAAAGTAAAACAAATTAAAAAAAAAAAACACCTTCCTCCAACCTGCCCTCCTCAGGCTCTACCTCCTCTCTCTCAGAAGAGCAGGGAGATGGGAGTGGAGGTTATGTCAATTCATTACAGGTTATTCCTGCTGCTGCTCTGAGAGTGCTTCCCCTGCTCCACCATGAGGTTCCTCCCACAGGAGACAGTTCTCCACAAACTTCTCCAGCTTGATTCCTTCTCATGAGCTACAGTTTTTCTTGGTCACAAAATTATGCTTTTTTTCCCCTTCTCCTTCCTTTATGTACTTGAAGAGATTGTTCATAGCACAGAACTATCTTTTTAAAGAAAATACTTCTAGTTTGAGAATATGTATACAGTTCTGCTAAACAGCAGAGGTGTTTAGAATCTTTTTCCAGATTTCTGTCTTCCACAGACCAAAAGCGTAGTGGACTTATATGATCCTCCTAGTTTTTAAATTTGTGAGTCAAAGCTCTATGGGAGACAATGACTAGCTCTGCATTGCATGCTGTGGGTTTAGTGACATTCAACAATGTACTTATGGATGAAAGTCAGTATGTAAAACCTATGTGAGAGAGATCTGCATATATTTAAGCATTATGTTTTATTTTTCTTAAGGTTGCAATTTTATACAGACTGCTTTTTGAAAAGAAAATCCATACAACCATTTTTCAGTACTTTGTTCCATGCTCTACAACAGAGGAAGTGAGAGCAAGCACAAATAACAGTCAGGCATTTTTGTCAGTTCACAGTGGCTAAGGCACTAAAATCAGTACCTTGTTGAATAGGATACAGAGAAACTAGGTTGCCTAAAATCCTGAGTATTCCAGCTTTATTTATAGTGTGCAGATTCGTTTGTAGTTTGTGCTATGGTGTGTTTTGCAACTTTATAAAGAAAATTTTTCATCAAGCCAGACTAATGGACCAGTAAGTATTGTTAATGACTGTTCTACATTCCCCATTGCATTGCAAAGCAACTGGAACATACTAGTTAATACAAAAAAATGAAGATTAAAACCAAATATATTAAATAATTTTGTTGTCACTTCTACCAATCTATAAATGTTTTTCATCCAGCCACAAATCTGAGTCAAAAAGTTTTTCTGATCAGTGTATGTGTCACTCCTACACTCATTCAATTTTTTACTTTCACTACTGGGCATTTTTCTAGGCTTAATTTCTAAAATAATTTGGTAAATCAATCACTAAAGGAGTTAAAGAAAGACATAATTTGGAATCAGAGGTGTGAATTTTTGCGGGACTCTATACATGTGAGTACAAAGCCACAATAATGCATACATGATCTGTTTGATGACTACTATCAATATTTGAATATCAGGTTGTAAATATAAACCATGCAAGACCATGTTTATTCCATACCTGTTCTCTAAGTTCTGCGAAAGGCTGAAGTCAGAATGGGGCTAGTTGGGTGTACAAGAAGTCTTGCAATATATGCTCTGATTTGCAAAGCAATACAAGACAGACATTTCCCTTGGGCATTGTGGTTCTGCATTCCTTCAAACTATTCACATCATCCCAAAGGGTAGAGCAGCCCTCAGAATATGAAAGGAATGTTGTTTTTCTCATTAAATTAAATAGAAAATCAATCTGAGATTCTGAAAACAAAAACTGCTTACCGCATAATTTGAGTATAATGTATATCTATATGCTTTTGCCTCTGTAATCTTGGGGTAGGCAGGTATATGTCATATTTCAACGTGAAAAACCTACACATTTGAATAAAAGGTAGTTGTTTCCTGAATTTTTCTGGGCATAGAAGCTGCAAAATCAAATAAACTTTTCTTTTCAGGTCAGATATTTCTACTATCCTCCTGTGTAAGCTTTGAAAAACATGATATTAATTTCATTGTCTGTATCATTCTGACTACTCAAATAGAACAATATTTTGGCCATGTGTTTTGTTTTTATAATGCTACATAATAGTACTTAGTGGGAATGTAAGTCAATCGCAATACAAGAGGTCAGCAATAGAAGCCTCAGAGAGCAGGAAACTTGTTTTATGCTGACTTGCTCTGTTCCTTGCTCATATAGAGACAAAGACAGAAAAGAATAAAAGTAAGGCTGAAAATGGTATTGTGTAGAGGGTCTAAATAATTTTGCTTGGTAAGAAGTAAGAAGTACGATTTATTTAAACTTTGCTTTTACTATTTTTTCATTATCCTAACAGATAGAGGACATTAGATTTTTTTGAACGTTAATAGGTCTGAAATCAAAGCAGGAGATCTCAGTAAGTAACTTTTGATATGTTTTTGTAGAAGAAGGGTGAAAACTTTTGGTGGGTTGAATTTGTCTGGCTGCCAGGTGCCCACCAAGCCATTCCATCACTCTCCCTTCTCATCAGGACCTGCAGAGAAGATACAACAAAAAGCTCCTAATTTGAGATAAGGACATAATGGGCAAAGCAGGCCAGGCTTAGGAAAGATGAATTTAATTTATTACCAAGTTAAGTGCAATGGAGTAGGATCATGGGAAATAGGAACAAGTCTGAAAACACCTTACTTCTACCTCTCCCCCACACTTTTTCTCAAGCTTCACTTCACTATGAATATTTTCCCCTTTTCCTCCTCATCAGTGCAATGAGCTAGGGAATGAAGGTTGCAGTCAGTTCATAAGGATTCATCTCTGCCATTTTTTCCCCTTCATGTTCTTCCCCTGCTCTACCATAGGTTCCCTCTCATGGGATACTGAACCGGTTGGAATTCTTTATGCCTCGTTGGTGCTGTGTGTTGTAGGGATGCAGTCGGCAACGATATGGTGATTCTCCTGGTCCTGGAGTTTTTAGTCCACAACCTAGGAGAAAATGTGCTCCCTGCTTTCCCCTACCACGTGGTCACTGGAAGCCCCAGAGAAAGGACACACAGAGACCACTGGAGAGGGAGAGGAACAAAGAGGAAGTTTATTTGTGGTCTAGGATTTATATGAACTTTGGAGGGATTCAAACCCACCAATAAGAGACAAGAGGGGAGTCTGGCTTGAGACCAGCAGGAGTAAGGGGATTTACATTCAGTGGGAGAGGGTTTCAAGTAGCATGATGTCACAATCTTCCCCCAGCCCACTGAGCTTGCAGGGTATTCTGGGGAGAAGAAGCAATGACTTGGCAAGAAAGACACTTCACTAGGCCTTCTGTGCATTTGAACAGCATTGAAAATATCAGTTGTTAAAGCATTTTCAGTGGCTGGTTTATTCTCTTCACCATCCCATTTTTAGCAGGACTATCTCCATACCATATATTGTGAATCCATTCCAACAGGATACAGTTCTTTAGTAACTTCTTCAGTGTGTGTCCTTCCCACAGGGTGCAGTCCTTCAGGAGCAAACTGCTCCATCATGATTTCCCAAAAGGGTCACTGTCCTGCCAGGAGCCTGCTCCAGCATGGGATCTCCACATGCTGCACATTCTTTCAGGTTAGGTCCACCTGATTTGTCTTGCATGTGGTCCTCCACAGGCTGTGGGTGGATATCTGCCACACCACGGACATCCATGGGCTGCAGCAAGACAGCCTGCATCACCATGATCTCCTCCACAGATGGCAGAGTAATCTCTGCTCCAGCACCTGGAGTACCTCTTATCCCTCTTCTTCACTCATCTTGGTGTCTGTAGGGTTGTTCCTTTTATGTTTTATCACTCCTCTTTCATAGATGCTGTTGCATAGCATTTTTACCCTTTCTTAGATATGTTACCACAGAAGTGGGATCAATACATACAAAGACACACAAACACATACACATCTAAAAAAAAGTCCTCTGTAGGGCGAGCTATATGTGGTAGATTCCTTCAGCATAGAGAAGTGGATTTTTTAAACTCAAGACTGTTTTCTCACAAATGGATTTTTTAAACTCAAAATTTTCCAGAATTCTCTAAATATTGTTTTTTATTCATGTGCACTCTGTAAAGATTAAATTTTATCAAACATTGGTGTATCAGCCCAGTCAGAACTCCCAATCCTAGTTGTTTAGTCTCACATTTAAAATCTTCATGCTAGTAAAATCTTGTTCCTTTTTAGAGCCACTAATATTTATCCTGAATTATTTATCCTAAATTAAAACAGGTCAAAGAAGCTCCCAGAAATAATTACCTCTTAATATGAAAGTGTTGAATGATTAAAAAAATATTTTCACTAAAAATATAGAATTCTTGTAAGAGTTAAATTTTAAATTAAATTTTTAAAAAGACATTTATATGTATTAAATACACCCTTACTGATGTCATCTGATGCTATAAGAATACAGAACTGAAAAACCAATGATAATACAAATATGAACAGGAGGCAAAAGTCAATGGTTAAATAAATTTCTTTACATAACTATTAGGCTTCGCTGAAACCCAGCCAGCTAAGAGAGGTCTTCAAAAGTCACCATTACCAACTATTTGTGGGGTTTTATTGTCACAACAGAATATTCAGGAATTAGGAGATAAGTCACCATATAGTGAATTTGGTAGTTCAGGGCAAGAGCAAGGAAGAAGGTGTATGAAGCCCCAGGGGCAAATTTACACTCAACAGATATTCTCTTCAGGAAAGAAGATGTATGTTGCAAATCTACATCCATTTCAGGGAAGAACAAGCCTAAGGATTGGCATTGTCAAAAGAATATATTCCATCCCTGAGGAAGTGTGTGAAACCTCTTGAGTCAGCTTAATTTGACAACCTTCTAAACTGAAAGAGCACAGCAACATATCACTAGATATATGATCATGTAGGGGCTATTGACTTATACTACCTATTAAATATAACAGTTGTTTTGTAATTTTTTATTCTTTTAAAATTAGATTTACTTTTTAAACACTAACATTGACATTTATCTAATGATACGTAATTTAGGGAGCCATTGGTAAAATTCAATCTTTCATATTCTTTAGGCATCAGGAATAAATGGAGCATGGGCACAAAATTAGCATTCTATAGAAGTTATCAGTATTTATTCTATAAACTCCCAGGCAAGTGAATCTTGAAGTCTGGGTACAAGGATAAAGAGACAAGAAGGGGAAAATACTGTTCAATTTTTTTGTTTATTTGTTTGAGGGGTTTGTTGTTTGTTTGTTTGTTTGGGGGGTGGGGGGGTGGGGGTTTTTTGGTTTTTTAACAATTTAAGTATAACTCTAACAGCTGAACGAAAGCAAAAAACTGTGGAACCAATACTCTCTCATTTTGCCAACCCAGTAAAATTAAAGGTATCTCAACATCACTTAAAGAAAGGCTCTAATAGGAATGGGATTTAATAATTCATGAATACAGGCAGGCACTAGGAAAGAGAAAATACATAAAACACAAAAGATGTGGAAAAAAATGGCTTCCATCCATGCCCTGATTTCTATTCTTCTAAGAATTCACAGAACTTCAGTTAATATAGTCTGAAAGGGAACTCTGCTGCCATTTTTTTCAGACTTGATTCTTAACTGGTGGCAAAACCTCTCATATGGAAATCTGCCCCTTCTTACAGTATTTGCCTTGAAGAAACTCACTGATGTCTACACAGTGGAAAAAAAAATAATTATTGTGTTACTCCCTCTTGTAATTTGACTGCTTTTGGATGTTTTCCTACACCTCTTCTTTGCAAGTGAAGTTGATGTTCCTCTTTTGTGTTGAGTTAGAAGAGACTGAATTACAATTTGTTTCATTTCCAGTCATTTTCACAGGTTATTTCAGAAATTCTTTAGGGCAGAGTTCAATAAAATTACTTCTGTTTTTTGAAAGATTCATGAATTTTGAATTTATTTATGAAGTTTATTTTTCAACAAAATTAATCATTTTCAAATTAGTGAAGAAAAATCTTTTTGTAAGATGAAAAGTATTAGTATGAAACAATAAAATCCTGAGCCAGATACATCAAACTAAAACTTAAATAAGCCAAGGAAATCTTCTTAAAAATCTGCTAGAGTATGTTAATATTTGTATTTTTCTTTCAATATTTGAGCTTTAGAGTTTTAAAAATGTGTCTTCCATATGTCTTCTTTTTTTCCAAAAGAATTCAAAAAGAATTTGAAAGTGGAAATTCCCACGCTATAATATCTCTCCTGATGCTAATGTGCTAATAGAAAACACTGAAAGAATCCTGTTATGAACAATGACATAACATGTTGTATACTTTTTTAGCTGTTTTAAAACTATCCTTAATCAGTAACAATACTTGGTACAAAACTGTAAGGAGTTGTTTCACAGTAATACATAACACAGTAGAAATAGTGTTGGAAATTACAGTGTGATGTCCTACTGAGTGCCTGAAGTAGTGAAACTGTCTTGAGAGATTCATAACAGAGACTGATGATTTGGGATAGAGTTTTATGCTATGAAGTGAATATGAATAAATGCTGTTGACCGTTGTAGCAAGGACAGAAAAATCTGATCCAAGAGATCTTTGCTAGTCCCATGTTAATAAATTCAATCCAAGTCTCCTACATAAAAAGTAACGTCTGATAAAAAGCATGACTAAAAGTTGCCTTTTAGGACACTTTCATTCTAGTTTCAATACTAAGATATACATGAACCTCCAAGAAGCTTCTAATTATCTGGATACTACTATACAGTAGGTCTTTGAAAGTTCATCCATCACTTCTGCCAGATGCTGTCAACTCTGGCAGTATTTTCTGTGATCTGGGTAGACCCATGGAAAAGACCACCCACTTATCCCATACAGGTCAAAGAACAGGTTTCTGACTGATCTCAACTGCAGCTAATGACTCCTCAGATTTAACTGATTTACCTAAATGCAAGATTTAATATTTCACCTATATAACCACTTTCCCATCTCTAGTAAATTAGGAAATGTTTGATGACAAAATGTTCATAACTGTACTAGTAGCCTTTGGTATTATTGTGCTCATAAATATAATCACCCGAGGGACAGAATTATAAATAAAATGACAATGTGAATTCAAGAAAGATCACAAAAAGAAAATTTTATGTCAGTTTCCAGGTTGTCTTTTAGGTTTTGCAGGGTGCTAGTAAAAGGGTAGGGTGTTGGCATCCAGGGAACTAACCATGCTTATCCTGAATGATAGTTATATCTTAGACCATACTTCTAACTCATAGGCACTTTTGCTGCACCATAGCAAGTATTTGGGAGCAAAAAACTATTTCATAAGTGATTAGTCACAGCTATAATTCAGAAGTATATGGGTTATATGTTTTCAATTACTGGAGGGTTTAGGTATCAAATCGTTCTTCTTGGCTTTGCTGAGAAATGTTTTATGATGCTTCTTTGTTTCCAGTTGATAAGCTAGCAGCTTCTTGTGGCTGCAGGAAAGATTCCAATGACTACTTCATCTATATTAAACCATTTGTCATGGAAAATTAATGGATTAGACTTTTTTTGTGCTTGTGTGTAAATTTAATACAGATCATACTGTTTAAGAAATGCACTGAAGGCAAAAGTATTGATGCAAAATAATAACAATTTTAAAAATAGGGATTTGTTAGGAAAAAAGTAGCTACAGTGATATGAATTGCATCTAGTAATTCACTAAAATATTTCAGATTAATCTAGAAGACATTTTCATTTGTGTATTTCCCTTTGGGAAAATATTATAATTTATATGTGTGTTTCATTATTTTTATTAGTCATGCAAAATTCTAGAACAATTCATATGATGAGGACATTTTCTTTTTTTTTTTTCTTTTTTTTTTTTTTTTTTTATTTTTTTATTTTGAATTGGGTTGTGTTGAGGTTTTACCAAGATTAGTATCAATTCTTCTAAGAAATATCAAGACGTGTACGCAAGTCTTTATATAAAAATGGTCTTTTCTAGAGAGTATTCTAAACCAAAGTTTCACAACATGGTTTCAGTTAATCATGGGGGTATGCCTGTAGAGGTTATACCAAGGATCTATGATAAACTGAGGCTTGATTCCAATGAATCAAATAGACCTATTTCTTACTTTAGGTACATTATTCAATCACATCAGAATAACAATTAAACCATCATAAGTATAGCCTTTCTTTTTATAACAGTAGGAATCATAAAAAACATAGAATTAAGATTAAAGGATTGCATTTACCTTATTTTCTCATATAAGAAAATATTAAATATTTCATGAAAAATGGGAAGCAGTCACGAAAACAAATGCAAATAAAACTACAGTAAATGTTTAGCTGAATGAAGATAGTGGAGTGTATCTAACCAATAGGGCTGATAATGTAAAACTACCTTCTCTATGGAAAAGCTAGATAAAAAGATTACTTCTTTTTGCATTGTCTCCTTAGAGTCCTACAGCCAATCAATAGACTATAGTCCATGGCCATTTTACATAACTATTCTATATTTTAAAAATAGAAAAAAGTAAATTTATTTTGTTTTGAAATGGCTTCACAGTAGCTGTGCAGTACAGAATGTATAATTAACGAAGAACATGCTGATGTGAGTTCAGCAAGATCAGCAGAAACATATCTGCAGTATCCTAAAACTTAACAAACATCATCAAAGGAAAGCACTCCAATTAAACTGAAATTATCTCATCCTTCTCCACATTACCAGGAGAAACACAAAAACAGTTATTAAAATAAAAAAAAAAATACAAAATCCACCTTTCATTCAGCAAGATGGCATTTTCAATTCTATAGTTAACAATGGGGCTGAAGTAGTTGTAGCCATGTTGGATTTTCTATCATGAAAAAGGTTGTGTGTAACTATCTTTTCTTTCCCTGTCCCAAAGCTACATTGGTAACACTCAAAAGCATCTTTAGTAGCTTTCAGAATTTCAGTAAAGCAGTTAACAACTTCACTGAAAATGAATAAACCATCATGCTTGTCTCCAACTATATGCATTATGTGTGGTATAAATAGTGCATAAACTATGTACAGCACATATAGTGAGGGGAGGCATAGAAAACACTTCTTTGACATTGTTTCTCTGCATGATTACTAAGTTTGCCTCTTTTCCCCCTGGATCTAAGACAAATAAATCCATATGAAGAAACATCAAATTAAGTGCTTCTATATATAGACTTAGGCTAACATGGAGTATAACCTGTCAGAACATGTGTCCCCTGTTCTGTATCAAGTAGATAATAAGCTACCCTAATGAGGAAAATAAGCAAGTCTTGGTGGACACATCCTAGTAAAAAGCTATGAGATTTAAATAGATTTGTAGAGCCATATCAAAACCCCCTTCATGGAGGCAGAAGTACCTCATTACCAAACATACACATTCTGCTAAGCATATATTAATCTTGGCTTCATGTTGATGTTTTTATTACAGAATAGCCACAAACCTGGTTTTTAGATTTACTGAATGTCCAGGCTGTGCTCTACCACATCACCCTGTAATGGCAGAATGGAGACAAGACCCTCCCCACAAGGACAGATGGCTATTGCTGAAACTTATGTAAGAGACGCCTAACAGGCCAGGTGTTGAATGTTGCACAGATTTACACGGCTGTTAGCTTTCTTTCTCCAACAGAGAAACCATTTTTGTCTCTCCTGTTAAGCAGCAACATGAAGTACATCATTAAGCATTTCCTTTCCTGCTTGTGGTTGAGCCGCATAACAGTATGTGAACAGATGTGTCACCTCTGTCCTGGTCTGTATGGTGAGTTATTCATATATTCTACAGGTAACTATTAGAGACCTGTTTGACAGGTGGTAGCACTCAATAAACGTAGGAAACCCCTGAAGATTTGCTGAATAGATGCAGCCACATTCAGATGGGAAGATTTGAGGTTCAGATATGAAAAGTCAGCACAACACGGTCATGATTCTAAATTACAATATTATATAAAATGTGTGTAGTAGCCTGTAACCAGCAGAGGAAACAGTGTCATGTGGTATTTAAGCTGAGATTGTAAATGAAAGATTTTGTGCCATAGAACCCCTGATGGGGGAGCTCCATTAAAACATTCCTGTATGAATCCAAACAGCTCATTTGAAATATTTATTTAAGCAGTACAAATGCATTAACTAACTAAATCAGTCTAAAACCAAAATGTAATAAGAAGTTTGACCCCTTTCAAGATCAATTATTTTCTCAAAGTAGATTTCCCTCTTCTGTATGATGGCAGAGGATTTTAACAAAATCTGTTACAGAGTGATCTGTTTTTTATTTTGAAGCATTTCATTACAGAAAATGCAGAAGCACTCAACTGGATCAAATTATATGTTTATATTTTTGAGATCCAGTCAGATATTGACCAAATCCTTTCCCTAAACAAGGCAAGAGAAATAAAAAGTTCTGGAAACTGCAGTTATATTACAGAACCCTCTTCTGACTACTGAATAGCTATGAGAGCACTGGTTCAGCATTTTGGATACATACTTTATGTCACAGGGAAAGGATATAAGCCAAGTGCTGGAAATTTGTCAAAACTTATGCCAGGAGAAGAACACATCATGTGCCATTGAAGGAAAAAAAAAAAAAAAAAAAGATGGGTAACTTTTTCCACAGCCATTACAATAGAAAGGGAAAATATATTGAACCTGTCATAATTAGTAACTTCTATATGACACAGGCAGCTTGTATTTCAGGTGCAGTTCTGCTGTTCTCCTATAGAGTTAAAATATTAAACTGTTTTAACACCAATTGTTATTTTGCAATTTAGCAGAATCATAAATGTTTCAATAGGATGTGAGTGTTGCAGTGTTTCATGCATTCTCCCTCACCGTTAAAAGAGAGTGTTTGAAAACCAGAAAGTGTGACTGACTAAAACAAAGGTTGATATTGACTACTGTATTAGGTTTTATAATCTGACAAATGCAGAAAGTAAGTCAAGTGAAAGTAAAGAGTATGAGGCAAAGATTGTTGATAACTTTATTTATACAAGAGCTGCATGCTAAAACCTTAAGAATGACAATTGCATTGCTGGCCCTTGTTCTTTCTTTATGGCTCTAACTTTTTAGGTTTTAATTTTGAACAACAGTACTACTTCTGAGTTATGAAATACTCGTGAAGATTTACAAATATTCTTAAAAGCAACAAAATACCCTGTGTGACTATGAGCAGTTAGAAGTCCTGATTCCCTCCACCCTTTTAATAGACACAATAAAACTTCCAACCACAGCAAGAAGCAGATGAAAAACTTTTGGTGAATATATCACCTAATAAAAATGGATTTTTCTGTTTATGAACTCTTTTCAAGCCCATTCTGATTGAAAATGTTCATTGTGTTCTATACAGATACCTACAATAAATGGCCTAAAGTGATTTCAATTGAGTATTGATTGTTTACTTCAGCCAATAAGTATTAAATATTTAAGGTTTCTGATAAATCATTGAAAAGTGACGTATTGTTTCTTTTCCTTCACTGTGTCACCATAGCTTTTAAGTATAATCACTGTTTTTCCTTTTTCTATTTGCCTAGATATAGTGCAGTTACTAAGGATTATTTGAAGTATAAAAACAGTTATATCCAATAGGTGTTAACAATGCAACAAATGCTGATGGCAATTCATTGTCAGCATTTCACTAACCATTTCAAGGAAGCAAGTACAAAGCTTTTTTGACTGTATAAAGAAGAATGTGCTGGTTTGGTGGGTTTTTTATTTTAACACTCTAAGAGTTCAATCCTTTTGGTTAAAAAGAATAGAAAACCATAAAGCAGGTCTGGTTCTAATCTTATTTGTATGCTCAAAAATTCATTCTGAAGACACAACCCAAACCAAAAATTGTAACAATCTGTGTGTTCCAGCTATGAGGAAAGACAGTTTGAGAGACCAAAGTAAAATGCTCTTTTATTAGCATGCATCCAAAATCAAGTTGTCCAGTCAGCTCGCAGAACACTGCAAGTCCACACCACACAGTGAGGTGTCAAGCTGAAATACTAAGAGCCCAAGAGCAAGATAGTGCTATCACCACAGTGCTGGTACAGCTGCACAGGGCTGGCAACATTGTCTCCAGCCCTCCAGTTATCTCATTCAAAGCTGTATCTGGCCGTGGTGTGACAATGTTAAACTGTCTGCATGGCTTCTGGTGACAGATCAAAAATAGTGTGGCTAAATGATGCAGAGTGCCAGTCCAGATTGCTTCTATTCTGCTATTTCAGATATGTCCAAGCACTCTGATGAATTAAGTTTTTATCAGTAGCTTCATGCCAGATGAAACCTTGTCTGTTCTCCTGCATGGAACATAAAAGCTCCATTAAAGTTGGCATAAATTCAATGTCTTGTATTCTGGCTAATTTGACAAAATGAAAGTGTTTGCCCAAGCCCATCTAGACCAAATTGGTTCATCATTTCTTCCAGTAGCACACAGGTCTGATGGGGGACACAGGACCTAAGGGGGTGTCTGAACAGGTGCTTAATGTGCAATATAGACAGGGAGGAAAAACAGCAAACCAAAACTACAGAGATCTGCACAACACTTCCTTCCTTCTTTGGAATCCAGTGGATTGCTTACATCTGCCTTCTGCTGCCGTTACACATATAGAAACTGCGATCGCAATTAGCTGTTCAGTGACTAACATGAATGATAAGAGATTAATTAACGTAAGTGTTTATTACAGCCTCTAAATTGCCAACATCTAGGGGGCTTTCCCACTATTATTTAATGTTTTGTATTCCCTACCTTGAAAACAAGTAAAAGATATCATATTTCACTGCATTTTTAACTCTAATATTTTGCATATATTTATATAAAGTAATATATATTTCATATCCATACATAACTAAACGTATGTATATTATGTTTTAATTTTTTAATATATTCTTAATAATTTTGGAGAAAGTTTACAAACATCATTTCAGTCAACAATAAAAAGTCAATGTAGGAGAAAAAACAAGAACAAAAATGCTGTGTTCCTCTCTTTCATCAGCTTAAATCCTCATTATTTAAAAGATCATTGAGCATTTAGTATTGTCAGCTGTCATAATCCACATTTTTGCATTTACTCTTATCAATCAATTATGAATAGTGAACAAATTTTTAAAATTGCATAGTCTTTTCCTGAATGATACATAAGAACTAAACTTGTCAGATAAACTGTTCCTAAAAATATTTTGCTTGGCTCTAAGCAAACAATAGATACAAAAAATTGGACTGAAATATTATTAGAAATATAATTAAAGAGGTTTAGAGGTTTTTGGCAAGTATGCCTTAACATCTCGAGGATTTAATTTCTTATGTGTGGAGTTAGTAGGCTGGAGAGAGAGAGACATAGTCAGACCAAGGCAGTTACAATCCTTAAAGCAGAGGTTTGCCCTGTTAACTGGCCCAAAAATGAAAAACTGAAAAAGTAAAAAAGGATTGGGGGTTTCTTGTTTATTGTCTCTCAGTGATTTCCACATTACCTTTGCTAAATTCTCAGTTTAAATGTAAAAAAGCTGTGGATTTGCCTCTAACTGTTCCATCCCTAAACTCATCCTACACTCCCAAAGTGAAGCTGGCTTTCCTCTGGCTCACATGTCTCCTACAAAGACCCTGCAATCTGACTGTTAGGAATTTGTTTGATGAGGTGCCAGTTGGACCCAAGCCTGATTCATTCCCTGAAAGCTCCAGCGGTTCTGTGGTGCAACAAAAGGCAAAAGTATCAGCAATTTGCTCTAGCAAAGAGGCTGAGCACATCAACAGATAGAGTGTCATATGTCTCAGAAGACCCTTGTTACCTCCATGACTCTGCTGCTCTAGGTTGCTCAGTCACCTTGGACAAATCACTCCACTTGCCCTTGCTGTCATTACTACATCCATTAAAAGAAATAGTCTGTCAAGGAGGTAATTAGGTAATCTAAAATAGGACAAACTCTGCATAATAATTACTTGATATAAAGGCAGCCAGGAAAGGGATAACTATAGGTAGCCTAGTCCTCTCAAATTAAAAAATTCTGACTACAAATTCTTAAGAATAGAATAATTACACACTAACTCTCAGTGGGGGAAAAGGAACACCTAAATAGCTAATCATCCTAATACAAAGCCAATTAGCATAAATATAAAAGTTGAGGACAATTAATGTAGAAAAACATTAACAGTCATCTATCATTTTCAAATATATTATTGTAGCCATTACTAGAGCAAACCACAATCACTGAAATTTTATATTCTATAAGAAGTTATTTGGTGGTATCATAAATACTGTGAAATTTTCTAGTTGTACCTGATTTAAAAGCAGACAAAAGATTAAACTGAGGAGAAAAAGAAACCACACAACAAAAAAATTTAAAAAAATAAAAAATAAAGACAGATAAATGCCTACTAATACGCTTGCACTGTATGTAGCAATGCTTATGTAATTGTTCCACACAGAATGCTTATCTGTAAAAAACTTTTCTTCCTGCCTCAGCCATTAAGAACAGACAAAAATATCCACATTTTTTTTTGTACTTTATCAAATGATTGAAAGAAAATACATGTAAACTCTCTGCTTAATTCTTTGAACTGATAAATTTCTAATTTTTGTCCTTACTTGGAATATTATTGTCTTCTCCACTGTAGTTCCTGTAAGACACCAAGATAAGAAGAGGGGAAATAAGAGTAGTCTTTGTTGTCCTTTTAGTTGCTGATGTACTTGCCAAAGACATACACCAACAAATGACAAACACTCGAGAGGTAAAAGACATGATAAGATCAAAAACTATCATCAGCAGCTGGATTTTTTCTAATGTTGTTTTGATACAGAAAGAAAATTGATAGTTGCAAGGGACATTTTACAAAGTTTCAAATTTCTTGAGCTAAAACCCCAACTGGAAGCATCTGTTTGTGAATGTCTGTTGAAGGACAGAATATACATTTAAGGAGTAACCTTCCAAGTGCAGGATAAGATATTCTTGAGGGCTTCATTTACAGTGCTCAGGAAGGAAGCTCACAAAGATGGCCCTGCTCAAAAAGGAATGAGATCATTTTGAAAAGAACCCTGCCTTTCACTACTCTGGCATATAATTTGGCTCACACAAAGGAAGATTTTCCTCCTTTCAGATTTATGCCATTTCATCAAAGGTGACAAAGGAGGGAACAGGTACCATGTAGTCTAAAAGAGAAAATGAGTATTTCAGGACATAATAACCTGAGTGTATTTTCTTTGTCTGGTCCAGCCTCATGACTGACATTACTTACCAGTTAATTTAATTTACAAAGGGCAGAAACTTTCTGTTGCCTGGAAAAGATTGAGTAAGAATTAAAAAGTTAATGGAAAACAAGAGGTTTGCCTTCTATTCTTTGTTGGTTTTTTGTTTGTTTGGTTTTTGTTTGTTTGTTTTTGTTTTGTTTTGTTTTGTTTTGTTTTCATTTTATGAAGAGGATCCAGACAACTTTAATGATGTCCTTTTATTTTACAGTCCTTAATCATCATTCTCAGCTCCTGGCTGTTTGATGTACTTGTTTTCTAGTTTTCTGTTTACTTGTGTTTTCACCATTCTATTGAGCTTCTGCAAGCTTCCAATAATTCTGCCAGGGATTAGACTTAAACCCTATTTTCCAATTTGTTATGCCATTGAAGACTTTATTGTAAAATCCCAAAAATGAATGTGTATGAAAAGTGTACGGACTTAAGTTTAAAAGAAGTTATTGAAATGACTGGATAGAGAATAAAACCAAATCCTCTATTTTCCTCTGGGAGGAATATGTTCTCACATATGCAGAATTTTGCAAACAGCTACTTTTTTGCTATTAATAATTTAACTCTTTCTTTCCTATCTTAATTTTACTCTTTCACTTCTAATTTCTTACCAGCTCATCAGGACTGATTCCTTCAGGGAAGATATAAAATTATATCAATTTTAAAAATCCCTCGTAAAGAGATTTCAAGGATGAAATTTTATTCATACTCTCCATTAGTGTCTTCATAAAAAGGAAAAAAAAAAATAAGAAAGCTATGAATTCTTTAGATACTATTCTGTGACACAGCCATTGCAAACTCATTATATAATAATAAATAGCCTATATAACTATGAAAGCAGCAGAGATATTGTTAGAAAGGTCATACTGTATCATTCTTACTCTTCTGTGCCTGTCATGCTCTCAGTACCTCTCATGTATGACACATGGAGGAAACTTACACCAGGGTGATGAAATACGAAAGGAAGAATTTGTTGCTGATCAAAATTGAACCGAATATGTTTTTACTCCAAGGAGGCAGAAGTGTAAGTGCCTGGGTGCATGCCAGTGCATTGAAAAATTCAGCATTTCTAAAGAAATAAATGTATTTGATAGAGGTTTAAGCTTGGCTTGTGAATGAGAAAAACAGAAAATACTCATGATTTGTTTGACCAGTCCCTGAGCTAGAAGGTATATGGCTGACAAGCCTATATGGCAAAGGGCAGCTCCTTGTATGACTAAATTCAGATCTAGAAACAATGCAGTTTCTTTTGAAGAAGATGCACCTGAACTAATGTATCCTGCCTTTCATCTAGCTAACTCATTCAGCATCATTGGACTCATTCCAGACACAAGGAAGGTACACACATACTCATTTCTATGTTTCCTTGCGTAGTCCATGTGAAACAATCTGAGATCACCCTGTACCTGCCGGTATAGGCACAATCTTAGAAAACAGTTCCCAAGTTCCTTGCTGTCCATGAAGCTGTGTGAATAAGCTGGAAAACTGCTCTGGAATGGTTACACTTTTTGATTAAACCTTTTTTTTTTTTTTTTTTTTTTTTTCTTCCCATGTTATTGCTGTGGCATACCAAGGGAAAAGAGTGTCTTCCCTGTGGGAGCGAAGAAAGGTGCAACAGCATGCAAATTGTCCTCTCAGGTCAAGAACATGACCAGAAACCAGGAAGCACTTTAGGCCTTTTACTTTAGATCCACAGGACCCTATTCTAAAAATCAAATTTACCATATGCATAAATGCTTGTAATAATGGAACATAAGGAAAATAATATACTGAAAAGTATATCTGAAGACTTACAATGAAAGTTGGTATAGGTTTAAAAAAGTAATTAAACTGTGCTTGTTGAGTAAGTCTGAATTCACAAGTTGACTCATAGCAGATACTTGCTATTAGCATAGCATTTTAAATAACTGAAACTGTAGTACATTTTCTGCTGTCCTTTTTTAGCATAAGCAACACATTTTACAAAAAAAAAAAAAAAAAACAACAAAAAAACACCAAAACTGAAAACTTAGTACTGTTATTGCAAAACTAAATACCAGAATAATAAATATTTTAAACAAAGTAGATTCCTTATAATGACTTTCATCCTTTTCTCATTATTTTCAGTAACTCAGAGGCTTAGAAATAAAGTACACTCTAGGGGCAATCAGGCACAAACATGGCATTTGTTCTTCAGCTAAATACAATCTCTGGCTGCCTCCTTGTTACCTTTGAGATATAAATCCTCATGAGGCCTCAGTCAGATGCAGCAATGTTCCAATAAGTCAGTCCAGTAGGATGACTGTTCTGATTATCCCAATTTATCTTCAGTGCAAGCTGCTGATACATGCATGTAATAATAAAGCAGTGGGGAGTATTGAAGAATATCTGGCTTTTATGTAATTAGGCATTTGCTGTAAAGAACTGTACAGTTATACAATCATCCTAGTAGATGTAAACGAACCTTTACTTTGTATGATACTGAAGCATGAAGAATTTGTCATCCACTTCATCCATTGTTTTCAATAGATTTATTCCTTTGCCTTGCTGAGTATGTATGAAGATACCAATAATCAAATCCTACAGAATTTGAACAACTGTGACAAGATTTGAGTATATTCAGGCTCATCTTTCTACATAGGTATAATTTATATTGTGAGAAGACTGAATTTTCTAGTATTATTTATTCTAGTTGCTTAAATGAAGAAATCTATAGTAGCAAAAGCCATTTATGTTTTATAAATATTCTAATAAATATGCAGTTGCTTCCAAGAAAAAATTTTGTAAGATTCAGGTCCCTGACCTGTATTGCCACACTGACAAGTATTTCTAGTTCAAATGCAGTCACAGTCTTAGTCACTACACTTGTTCCAGATAAATACAGTTCTCAGGAGAAAGTGAACACCCACCATGTGGATTGCCAATAGTATCAAAACTCCTGAATAATTAAGGGAAGTGACTGAAAAAACCCTTTACATTTAGAAGAGATTGGCTTCCCTGCTAGGTCTGAGAAACTGAATACCTTCAAGAAATAAAGAATAAAGGATGCTTCCCTGAAAAACAGACAAATTTCAAGAGAGATGTTCATGACTATAGATTATGAGGAATAAGTGCCAAACATCATTATTCTCTAGGAGAAAATCCCCTTTTAGGGCCTGTATATCTTCAGAGAGATGAATTAGGACATCTGCCAGAGTTTTGAATCACAGAAGAAATGTATCTCAATGGGAGAAATTTTATATACCTACCTCCTATTGATTTCAATATCACGCAACACAAGTTCCCACATTCAATAAATATTTTCACTGTTGTACAGACAATCACAGCACTATTAAAATTATTTTGATTTAAGCTAAATACCAGCTGGTTCTCCTTTATGCCAACATCTAACGGAGCGCAAGTATAGGCAGGATTTAATGGCATAATAAGTAACCACAGTTAGGAGAGTAGCCCTCCCCACAACTAACCTGCAGCGCACAGCATAGATATTGTGTCATCTGCATTTATTTAGAGGGCAAATTTGCTAATCCCTATTAGCACTGCACACGCTGAAAATAAATTTTAAAAATTGCCTTTTTCTGTGGGTTTTTTTGTTGTTTTTTTTGTTTTTTTTTTAATATGTCAGCTTTTTCAGCAGAAGTATGCCTTGATTTGTCCTTTGGTGTGGCATCTCAGGAGATTTTCTTATTGACATGCTACTATCCACCTAGACTCTGCCAAGAGGGCACTACTGATCATTTAGGTAAAAACAAAATCCATTTGTAGTCACATTTGGCCACTGAGAATATAGTGAGCAATAAAAATACAATTATTTAAAAATATGGAACTTTTCCCTACTGCATCCAATGCATTTTCTACTCCATAGTTAAAACATTTATGTTGGTATGCATCAGCCAGATTCCTTGGACTTGGGTACCTGATTATCTTTTGGCTCTTAAGCATCTGCAATCTTATTGCACTCTTTTCCTCCACTTAATGGAAACAGTATAACCACTTACACGTCTCGATGATAGAACACTACAAAAAGACCACAGGTAATGAGAGAAAGCATATTGGATTTCATGGAAATGTCTGAACAACACTGTTCTTTAATTGTCTCCAGTAGCTATTTTTCTTCACTCACAGAATCCCTAAAATCAATAGATATTTTTATGAAATGTGCAAATGCATCAAATGTATGTATGCATGCAATGTAATATCTGTGATAACACAAGTCTTTTGCAATAGGCTATGCAGCAAACTCCCTTCAGAAATAATCAGATACATCATAGGACCTGATAGAAAATCCACAGAGGAATAGTCAATTTTACTATTTTATGTGGGGTTTTTTTTCTTTTTCTTTGTTGATACCATGTCAGACTCCAACTGTCAAAAACTTTCACTAGTAAAAATGATGCAAAGGTTATATGGGAAGAAAATCTACTTTGCAATATCCTTTAGCATTAAAATAAACAATGATGGAGAGTTATAAAATACTTCATATTTTGTTGGTTTCTGCCTGATCATACTGAACAGCCTAAAACAGAATAGGGAAAAGATTAAAGATATGGGAATTAAGAATTTCCCCTTAGGGATTTGCAGCTTGGTCACCTCAGCTCTGAAAACATATCTGTGTCCTCATCACAACCTCCAATAATCTTGCAAAGGTCAGAAATATTTCAACAAGAAAAATTGAAGATGTACCTACATCCAGTAAAAGTTTATGTCATCATTCATGTCTCATTTCTTTTATACTCAAAAAAAGCATTCTTTTTTCTTTATTCTGAAATTAAACTAATTAAATTTAAAATTCTGAGTAGGTGATATAAATACAAAAAAGATATGTGTTTTTTTCATCAATGAAACAGAAAACAGGAAGAAGAATGAAATATTGATTTTCATATAGTACACCTCTTTTATGAAATAATTTTATTGCAAATAACTATGAAGTAGGCTTCTTTGTTTGCCAGAAATCTGATCCAAGGTTCCTTGGTTGCACCACATTGGAGTAAACTTAGAACAGCGTCAGCTAAATCCCTGAGAAGGCTGTTAGGAGGTTGCAAATGCTGAGTAAAGGGGAAAATATTTCAGGTTAGCTAGATTCTGCTGCATTCAGAACCCTGACAAAGAGCATAGCCTAGATAGAAAAACCAAGAAATTTGTTTGAGATATCACTGAGATATCCTAGCAACAGTCCAAACTGATGACTGTAAGCAACTGGTTCAGATGAAGGGTATTTTTTAAAACCAATGTGAAACTTTGAGTCCAGGACACTTCGAATAATAGCATTTGACTTCTGGGGGAAAAAACTCAAACCTGAAGATTTCCAGCTAAATATTCTCCATGGGCAGTTTCCACAGTGTGCTACTGTTGTACTGTATGAGAAGTATACTTCTGTCAGTTTCCACCACTGCTTTCTATAGATCATGATTCCTTACAGGACCAGACCCTGATAATATGCTGGTTGAAACCAAGGTTCTGAATTGTTAACTATTTCCATTTCTTTACAGGATTATATTCTGTGCTTGTCCTAGATTTAACTATGATTTAATCTCTCATATGGGGTTTAATTTCCTAGCCTTTAAAATTCCCTGTGACACTATTTCCATCTTCTCTTTTTAGTTGATTGAATTTTGTCTTGATTATTTTCAGAATCTAGACAAGAGAGGAATAAAGCAAGCTGTCATTTTGTTCAACAAGACTGACAAGACTCATCAAGACAATTATTGAGTAGTATAGACAACATACAGCTTAATTTCTGATTTCTAAAAGTCTATTTAACATTAAGAGTAATCATTTAGCTATTCTCAAAATTTGGGGTTAAATACCAGAGGAAGAGAATAAGCTTCAAGGAAACTCTAATGTTTTGAAAAGGAGATAAACACTGAAGAAATTCAAACAATAGAATTATGTGACTTTTTTTTTTTTTTTCCACATGGGATCAAAGTCATGACTGTCATCTATGGCTAGTGTTAACCAACCCTTCCCCTAAAATGTTGTTTTAATTTACTTTGCTGAACTACTCAATTTGATAATTCCATGCATAATGTCTTTGCCTCAGGCTGAAATGTCTTTGAAAATGCCACTTAAAAAAATTCAGAGTTTTCTGAGAACAAGATCAGAGAAGAAAAAAATATTGCTTTGCCTTTATTGAAAGCATCAATGCAATTGTTTGTGAAGATATTATAATATCTCTCTGTTTCAGAGCATGAACTGGAACCCCAGCACTCTTCTAAAGAAAAGAAACTAAATTTGAGTCAATTGTATTTCTCTGAAAACTAAGGATTTTCCCTGATTTTTAATATAAATGAGCAGACTTTGACTGTTGAATTCTCAAACACAGGTTTTACACATTTTTTACACTTCTTTTCATAACATATCAAAAAGATATAGATATATATGAGCCTACCAGGGGTAAGGCCCTGCTAGACTTACTGTTTACAAACAGAAAGGGGCTGGTAGATGATGTAGTGTTTGGAGGCCGCCTGGGGCATAGTGACCATGAAATAATAGAATTTTCAATCCTCAGGGATGTAAGGAGAGCCACCATT
>JAWWEV010000043.1:40441871-40529035 GCA_035583235.1 Hafferia zeledoni
TACAGAAAGAGTAATCAGGCATTGGAATGGCCTGCCCAGAGAGGTGGTGGATTCACCATCCCTGGAGATTTTTAAACCCAGATTGGTCGTGGCACTGAGTACCATGATCTAGTAAAGGGACTAGAGATGGACCAAGGGTTGGGCTCGATGATCTCGGAGGTCTTTTCCAACCCAATCGATTCTATGATTCTATGATTCTATAGAGATGATATATATCTATATATATATATATATCATATATATAATTATATATAAAATTATAAAATTATAAATTTATAAATTATAAAATTATATATAAAATTCTTCCCTTTATTTTCAAATGGCTATTATGGCTCCTGTATTGGTTAGGCTTGGCTTCCTTGCCAAGCCCTAGCTGCCTCCTCCCCTCTCGCTCTCTTTTTAAGTGAGAGGAAAAAACTGAACCGAACCACCGAAAACCTGAAAGAAGCTTGAACGAAACTGAATTATATCAGAATATATATATACATTTTCAGCTATTTACAATTATATATACAATTTGTACATGAAGGGAAAAGGGAAAAAGGAGGGAGAAACAGGGACAAAAGAGGGACAGAAAACCAGAACTAGCAAAATACAATCTCACCAACTTCCCTCAACAGAAGGCCAGCCCTCTCTGATCTCCCACGTGGCAGATAACAGCAGTCACTGCAACAGAGAAGACATGTAAATGTGGTACTTAGGGACACAGTCAGGTAGTGGACTTGGCAGTGCTGGGTTATGAGGTGGACTCAATATTGTGAAAGGTCTTTTCCAAACTAACTATTTCTATGATTCTATAATTCTGTGAAATTTTTAAAGACCTTGGCATTTTGCTAACTTCCTACATGCTAATTTTTCCTATTCTTTTTCACTTATTGCTGTATAACCTAGTAATCATTTTGTTGTTTTAATCTCACTCAGTTCTTGTTCTACTAGATAAAATAATTCTTCTTTAAAGTCTTCTCTTGCTGTTTCCTTTTCTGAAAGAGCCACAATAGAATAAATACCTGAGAGATATTTGAAATTCCATTAGTAATTGTGATATTACACAGTCCATTTGCCAGAAAAAAAAAAATAGTGATTAATGCTGTTTAATGTCCTTTATATTTTCTAGTATTTTCTTTCTTTTTGAAACATAAATCTTGAATATCTGCACAGAAGGAACAATTCATAAGACATATGATTTTTGTCACAGCAAGGCCTGTTTCTATTCAGGATTATGAACATATGTCTGAATATGGAGATATTCACTGGAAAACTTATTTTGTGTGGTCTAATTTTCCACATGTCCTGCCCAAAGCACTTCAGAGTTTTGACTTTAAAGTATGTGGCTGCTGATAAAGCGATCTTCTCTTGAACTTTCATCAGGAAGTTTTATAATAATTATACAGCACTTTTTAATGTATTTTCATTTCCGTTGTCCAGTAATGTGAAAAAATATGAGGACTGTGAGCCAGAAGACATGGCAGTCTGAACATTAAGTATATTAGGAAGTACAGAAGAATCTATTCTTTCACATTCATCTTTAGGTGCCCCTCATAAGATCAAAATGGTTCTTCTCAGGCATGAGAAGTAACTTCACGTTCGTAAAACTGTATAATGGCTATATCACTTTTTGTGTTTTATTTGCACACATGTAAGATAAGTTAAAAATCACTATGGACAAAATTTTGTGGCCATATATCTTGCTAAAAAAGTTCTATCAGCCATCACTGTGACAATGATATTTATGATATGGACTCATATATGTCAACAGAAAATAAGTTTTATTGCATTAATTTATGTTATTGCTGATGACGATGGGAAGATAAAAAAGCCCTTTTTGTCCTCTATTACTTTGTCTATCTTGGTGGTAGACTTCAATATAACAGCAGTCCATGCAGCACAAATAATGCCTAGAGGAGCTTTTCACAGCTTCATGCATAGACACAGTAACTTTATTAATTTAAACATTGGTTTCAAGCTTATATGTTAAGTATTATGTGTCTTGATCCACAGTTCTGTGACAATGCATCTGAAATGTATGAGATTCAGACTACTAGTGAAACAGTCAGACAGTTCTTTCAAATGAACATAATTAAATGGTAACTTCACTTACCAGAAAAATATCTCGGGACAGAAGTCGACCAAAGAAAGAAGCACAGGCAGACACCATTTCAGTTATCTGTAATACCTGGGAGGACTCACTGAAGCAAGGGCATTAGGATGCAGTCAAGGGCTATTTGGGGGTTTCACCAAAATGCCACTTTACAGAACTATTTATCTGTCACTCAATCCATTATTTATATAAATTCATTACTAAATTCCATCATTAAATTTAAATATTACTTAACTTACTATATGTATATTATACATATTATATTCTTATTATAGTTACATCAGGTATAAGAACAATTAGATCACATGTAGGAATTTACGGTGTAAAACTTTTAAGGCACAATTTGTCTTTTGAGCCTTAGATGTCAAGTTCCAGAGCGATCCAGACTAGTCAAATTGCCTTTAATCACTTCACTTGGTATAGAACAAGTCTCGATTATTTGACCTTGAAGTAGATCATTTACACACAAGCACTAGGATTTATTTGGTTTGTTGTGAGTTTCTGACATGAATATTGAAACATCTGAAATTGTCCTCTTAGACGTTTTTTAGTCTGTGGAGATGTTTTCTTTGTACTCAACTGAATCTATTGTGCAATCTTTCTAAAATAGATGCCCACATTTAATCAAATTTAGTCTTAAACTAAAATATAGACATCTAAAACTAGGTAAGATAAAATCCATCAGGGACTCACATCCTTTTCTACTCATATAGAACATTACATCAGGACATGGGGTAGTCATTCTGCTTTTAGCTGAAAGATGTGTAAGAAATATTTCCTCATTTCAATGATTAGCAGTTTTCCTCTGAAATGGAACAGATGCCCAGTTAACACAAAAATCCTGTCAAAATTTTTCAAAATTACATGAGAATTTTATTTGGTTTTTAACTAACAAACATTTAATAGTTCACTAAAATTCTTTGCTGAGATAAGCTTTCATGTGCTGCAAAGGAGTGGAAGACTGGATAATAGATTATTTGTTTTCCTAGTTAAAACAGAAATATTTTCTCAAGACTGTAATGTAAAGAAGGTGAGATAATTTGATAAATACTTTTCTACTAAATTACATTGATGAAAATTTTATAAACTAGTTTACAACTTTTAACAATAGAAACAAATTTCATTTAAAGGAAGTTAGAGCCTATCATCAACTAAGACTTTTAAAATGCACTTTAGTCCAGTGAGGGTCATTACCAGGTTGAAAACAATGGGTGATCATTTATGAGACAGCCTCTTTTTTCACCTCACACTCATGGCTAGGCTGATCTCAGAAACCACATGTGAACTATCTTAAAAATTTTTCCACTTTGAACCTGTTGATAATTTTAATCAGAGAATATTATTTATTCAAAGTCTGATTTTTTTCCTGTTGGACCAGTGAATTTTCATGCAAAATAAAGGGATTCATTATTAACATACCTAGTGTAAATTGTATTTTGAATGACAACTTCATTTTTGTCTTTTAAGCAAATAAATATATAGCATATAACTCTGGCTAGCCTATCACATTCATGAATGGTCAAATCATTTATCTGCTTGCTTGTGCTGGTATTTTGTACTTCCTATTGAAAATTCATTCTTCATTATTGATTAGATCAGTTAAAGTGATCTTATTACCAGATGGTCAAGGCATTCACAGTAGGCATTTCTAGATCCATTGGAAATTAATTCTAGACAACTAGGATGGACCAAGTTACAGAACTGAAACTTATACTTTTGAATTACTCATCTTCAAACTAAAAAAGTTTTCTGCATCCCTTACAATGTCAGTGACTAGATTGCTTGTTCTTGTGTATATCTTATTCTTTTTTTCAATTGCAGCAAGTTTTTTAAGGAAGGAAAACCACTTGACAGCTGACTCTGGTCAAAGCTTTAACATTTTGATTTGGAATGAATCCTACACAAAACAGGAGAGTTAACTCCAGCTTGTAAGACACCTTGACTATATTCCTCTTACTTGTGTAAATGTCTAGAAAATGAAGTACCCTTACAATTTTACTGCTTTTTATTTCAGTTTCTGAGCCTCATTTGCAAATGCAATGAGAATGCTACCATGTGAAAGGTCAGAAATTTCCTGTAGGAATCCAAAAGACTTGCAGCAAAGATGATTTTTGAAATTGAAATGAACTCATGGAAAATTGCATGAGTTTGCACTTTTTGAACAGAAACATAAATGTCTTACAGAAAAAGAAAATCCCAATTACCCAAAGTAACTCTGGAATATGTCCATTTACACCTCACTCTATTTACATATTTCAATGGAAAAGTTAAGCAGCAGCTACTCTATAGAGAGAACAGGTCTGTTCTCATAGAAAGGGAACAAAGAAACCACTAGCAATAACAACAAATATGTTGACTGAAACTTTCTTTGTTTTCAGACTTGGAAATGCAACATCACCCTGTTTGCATGAAACAATGGCTCTGCCCAGTCTTGAAGATGGAAGTGCAAAATCACATTTTTCTGAGACACAATTTTCCTGGGGGATAGAATGTAGGAAACTAATATACACTTACTGGTTTTTGAAAACCAGCCTGAAGGAGGCAGGAGTCTAGTGCTAATGCCAGTGACCACAGTCAGTTTAAGAAATGCAACCTTTCTCCATAGGTAGCAATCAGAGAAGCTTTTCTTCTTTTTTACTTTGTCATATTACCATCATTGTGCTTTTATATCCTTATGCATTGCTTGTTGGTCTGTGGAAATAGTTAAGATGCAATGTGTGTCCTCTCATGAATTTAAGAGCAGAAATGTGCCTTGTCTTTATGCAACCTGTGTAAAGTACTGGGAAACTCATTATGTCTTCTCTTTTCTCCCTCTTCCCAAAGCATAATAGCCATGAAATGAAGAAATAGAAGTTATCTTTGACCACAAAACACTTAAATATTTTGCCAGTATAATTACATTGTCATTATAGTCAACCATATAGAGTGCAATGGTTGGGCAAGCACAAGAAATAGTACTGGCCAAAAAATAAATGATATGATAATATATCTGTTTCATGTTTTCCCAGGAAAAGAGGCTGATAAAGATGCATGCCCTTTCTTATGCTGTTATATCACAAAAAGACTTCTAGGTTAGCTTCATATAAGACACAGTGAGGGAAAAAAACCACTTCCTTTCAAAGGAAAAAGGCAATATTTCCAAGTAAACACTAGTCCATTCAGTGAGTTAGATTTTATAGTCAATAGTGTGACACAGTATGCATCTCCATGAGGCAGCTGTAGAAAAAATGTAGGATATTGTGTACTGTTGAGAAAGTACTATTATTCAGCCATGGAAGAAAATAATAAAGGGAGAGAGGGAGGGATGACTGGAGGAAGAGAGAGAGGTTTTATCACAAGTACAATATTTTATTTGCAGTAAGACACACTTTTTCATATATCTTAGAGAACCTAAGGTACTCCAAACTTTTTGCAAAAAAAAGGTTCCCTCCTCCTTTTGTTTTTCAAGATTCCTCAGAGGATATTTTTAGTGTCCTACTATTCATCTTAACTTCTAAAGATGTTTACACTCCCTTAGTGACCCCATTTAACTGGCTTTCCGACTCATGTGTCCTCCTGATACTTCCTGCAAAAAGCAGTTGCTAGTTCATTTGCACTGTAATAAATGTTGTCTCCCAGCCTGCAAGAAGCTGATTGAAAGAGATTACCTCCCAACAGTGCTTGTTAACTATGACTGACATATCAATAAGAAACACACTTTTATTTTCAACCCTGTCCACTCCTAATTCCAGACAGAAAGACACTTTAAAGGCATTGAAAATTACTAATATAAATCTTTTCTGTAAAGATTGCTATGAGTCTTTGTGTGTCTCAGCACTATAATTTTCCCCTCCTTTATCTCACCTTTTTTTTTGCTAGAAGTCAGTATGTAATGGAGAAACATGTCCTATTATTCCCAAGCTTGTTGCATCTCAAAGTATTTTTTTACTGCCCTTTTAAAAAGAGCAGAGCTGGGGTTTGTTTTTGTCAGTTTTCTTTCAATGCACCAGGTTCAAAATCCATCCGAGTATTGATTAGTCAACAAATTAAATACGTGAGATGGTTGGTAACCGAATTCAATTTAGTATTGCTTGACAGGTGACATCGATAAATTGTCCAAACAGAACGAACTGCAGGCAACTACGCAGTCCAAAATCTGTGCAATATGATGACCATATTTTTTTTGAGAAATTTACTTAACACCTTCACTGACATAGCATTATGATGACTAAAACAAATCTTTCAAATAGCCTAGTTTGTCTAGTAGCTGGCAACTAGGCACTATATTTGGGAAGTAAGATTAGTGATCTTGGTGACAAATCTGTATTATGTAAACTATCATGCCCACAACCAGGAAGAAGTCTACATTTTCAGTTGAAATTAATTCACAATTTCAGCTTAAAGGCTAAAGATGAGAAGATTGCATGTCTGTGACATGTTTCTGCAAAATGAACTCTTTGCTCATTACCAATTTCTGATCCTGAAAACCCATTAACTACAAGCACTGGAGAGGGGGAAGAATGTTCCTTGAGTGCCTTGTAAAATGTTAAAGGTGTAGTCATGAGAATCAGAGTTAACATTTAAAACAGCCAGAATACATGTGCAGAAGGAACTGGGGAATTCCCACTTCACTCATCTTACACTTATTGTACAAATGGTAAGATCCAAACTTCTCACTCAGTTGCCACCTAATTCAGGAGAAGCCCCAGATTACTTCAGGTTTTTACCTTCTATTTTGAAAGCCAGCCTTCCCAGAATGACTGGCATTCTCAAAGGAATTACTGGTTTTCATAAGACCTCTGAAGGAGAAGCTACTGGTCCCACTCTGGTGCTTTATTTTCACCTAACAGTACAGTGCATAGCAAATGCCTACCCCAGACTACAGAAATGTGAGCTTCTGATTCCCGGGAGGTTTCCCTCAGCACTGTGACAGAGGCTGCACAGGGCAGAAAGCAGAACAAGGTTTGAATCATGCACTGGAACTACTCCCTTCTGCATAGAATAACTGGAGATCTGGTAGGTCTTTCCTTGAAGCATTCGTCTACTTCACTGCAAGCCCTGGTTCCTGTTCAGGGGAATGTTTATGTGACTTTTTCCGACCAGTATTTAGTGGAAAAGGCGCAGTCCTTGAATCATTCCTGGAAAGCTCACAACAGCTGGAAGGCCAATCCCCCATCACTAATATATGAACTCTTGCTTTTTTTTTGTCCCTTCTCTTTGGTCTAGTGAGGTATATATTTTTGACGCATAATGAAAGATAGTCAACAAAAAGAGAAGTGGTCTCCTTTTAGCCAGTCTAATGGCCACATGACACTCCTAGAGAGTGTAAGTTTGAGTTGTCTCTGGCAGAAAAGGTGTTGAGCTCAAATGTGTCAGATGGTGAGAAAGTAATTAATGCAGTATCAAAAAAAAAAAAAAAAAGCTACAGTAAACAACTGAACTTCCTTTTGTAACTATACTCAAGGAAGGGAATTAATTTAAAAAAAAAAATTGCTTTGGTTCGAGTGACAATTAACAGAACTTGAACTGTGGTTATGGAATGGAAGAAGGTGAATAGATTATCATAATATAGTAGCTGCACACACACCCTTCTTATGGGCTCTGCCTGAGATGGAGTTAACTTTCCCCACAGTGCTGTGGCATTCGAACATAGTGCTGTGCTGTGTGTTGGTAGCTACAGAGGTGTTGATAACACACCAGTGCTTCAGCCACTGCTGAGCAGTGGCTGGCACAGCACCAAGGCTGTCTCTCCTACATTCTCCCTTCCATAATCCAGTAGGTTGGAGCTGGACAAGAAGTTGGGAGGGGACAGAGCCAGAACAGCTGCCTCAAACTGACCAAAAGAGTATTCCATACTATATGGCATTTCCTCAGCAGTAAATCTAAGAAAAAGAAGGAGGAGGACGCATTCATTATTTGTGACATTTGTCTTCCAGAGCTGCCACACTGGGTACTGAAGCACTACTTCCCAGAAAGCGGCTGGACATCACCTACTGATGGGAAATAGAGAATAAATCTTTTGTTTTCTTTTGGTTCCATTTGTGACCTTGGCTTTTGCTTTATTAAACTGCCTTTATCTTGGCCCACAAGGGTTTTATCCATCTTATTTCCTCCCCTCCTTCCCAGCTGAGTAGCATGGTGGGTACCTGACATACAGCCAAGATCAACCCAACCACACTTCTCCCTACAAAATAAACAAACAAATAAAAACTATAGCAAAAAGAGAGAAGAACCAAGTGAGGAATTGGATTTAATTACTCCTTTGCTTTATAGGAAAAATCTCAGGAAAAAAGGAAAGAATCATTACTTAGACTGCAGGAAAACATGAGTTAAGGAAATGTTTTATTCAGTGGGAGACTGTTTCATCAATAGGCCAGAGGAAATCAAGTAGATGTTGACCCAGCTGCTACTGAAGCCTAAAAACTTCTTGAATATTTCCTACAATTACACAAATCTCACATGAGGAACTACATATTTGAAAGTAAGAGCTAAGTCCTCAAAAGATTACTTCCCAGAGGCAGTTATTTCTAATAGAAATCATTCCTTCAGATGTTTGAGTTGATTCACTCAGAGAAGTTTGGGTTTTTTGCCCAAACAAAATTCTGCAGAATAAAAATATTGGTAGCCAGAGGTGGCAATTAATATTATTCAGAAGTATTTCTGCTATTTTCATGGCATTCAATTCCATGATGCTGTGGTCTGATAAATTATATTCTATTTCTTAAGAAGCAGCAGAACTTTCAAGAAAACAACTACACAGGGACTGAAATTGTTCAGAGACAGATGAAATAAAATCTCCTTGGAAAAATAATTAAAATTGGCCTGCACACAGCTGTATGTGAGTGATTCTATCTAGAAAGAACAGGTTTGTCTCTAGGGGACAATAAGTCTCTCAAATTTGCTGTTCCTCATTCAGATACTCTATTCCACATCTGTAGCTCTTCTATATTCTTGTATATGATTTATGTATATTCACCAAAAACTTTCCTTAAGTAATTTAAAACATAACCATAGAATCATACTTTTGAAAAAGTGTTATAGTATAATAATGAAGACTGGAATACATTTTCTGAAAATCGGTTAAGTCACATTGTTTTTTGGTACTTCAGTATTTCAGGGATTTTCTGAACCTGTAGAGAATTGTAATAGGAAGGCCAAGATTGGTGTGAATGAAAAGTGAATGGGATGTCTGTGTGCAGAGGCCTCAGAAGGAATGGGATAGGCTTCAGGGCTCATTAGCAGGAATGGCGTTCTCTGAATGGCCTCTGTTAATGGCTACAAGATCAGCCATCCACTATCCATCATCAGGACCACAACCTGCATGCAGTTCCCAACCTAAGGGAAACCTAGGACTCATGAAGAGGACTTGACAGTTCATGTTGCTTTTCCACCATGCCATCACAATGGATCCTGGAGTTCCCACCTTGACAAGCCTCAAGGTACATGACTGCTGGACAGGCTCCTCAAGCTGTGTATATCCTGGTGCTTTTGAGTATGAGATTGTGAGAGAGTGAGAGTAACTGAGGGAAAGCAGGTTTGCTTCAGATTTTCTTTTAACTAAAGTCACCTTACTCTCCTATAATGTCTGGCAGGGATATTTCCTACATAGCTGATACATGGTGGCAACAGTATTTCCTACAAGCCCCATGGCACTTAATTCTGCTAAATTGTTGTAGATCACAAGCACAGGGAGGCTTCACAAAACTTTTGGCTAGACAGAGCACTTGACATCAGTTTCTCAGTTGTATGGGACCAAATCCAGCTCTGCAGAAAGACATGCAGAACTTCTTTCACTAAAGAGAGAAAAATGTTCCTCCCTGATAAGTGAAAAACTAAAGGACTTTGAAATATTTAACAAAATATATTGGAAAAATGGAAATATTAAAGTAAAAGAATTCTAAGAGTTGAGTATAGATAATTTTCCTGTTCAACATTCTTACACTTTCAACCAGTATTCTGAACAATTTCATAACATAAGATAAGGATTTAAACAAAAAAAAAAAAATCCTACAAATAAGAATTTCAGGAGGAGAGAGTACATGACACCCGTTAGGAAACATGTGTCAGAAAGAACTAGATCTTTTTTATTCTTACATGAGGGATTGCAGAGGAGATATTAATTTTGTATTATCTGGATGTTTCAAAAAGTTTTAGTTTTAATTTAGTTATTTTAAAACAAAGTAATTTCTAGCAACTAATTCATTATTGTTTTCCCCTTCATTTTCCAACACATATCCTTCTTTCAATGACATAATACAGTCCTTCAGTGAAAGAGTTGAATGATTGTGGAAGCTTATTCATACAATAATAGTTTGGTATCTAAGAAAGGAAGATAATTGTATTTAGCTAATTGACCAATTGTATTTATAAGAGAGTGACTTGGTAAATATTTATTGAGTTTTCATAAATTTACACAAAAGAACCTGTAACTTTGGGAATCTCCTTCCTGGTTATTAGGTGAGGGAACATAGAATCATAGAAACATAGAGTAATTAAGGTTGAAAAAGAGCTCCAAGATCACTAAGTCCAACATGAAATTCTCTCCATAAACATTACTAACCTGTAGTGGAACACATTTATACTGCTTTATGTGGTGAAAATTTGATATATGAGAAGGGTTTTTTATTATTTTGTTTTTAAGATTTAAAATACTTGGTGTGAAGCATAAAATTCTCTCTCACTCTTTTTTTCTTTTTCTTTTTTGCCTTTCATTCATGTACTAAAAGAGCAGGAGAATGTTTTAAATCATCTCAACATTCAATAAATTTATCTGGAAGCCTTATAACATTAAAAAGACAGACTTGACTGATGTCTGAAATTAGGATAGTTAAATACATCCCAGTAATTATTGGATAATTTTTTAACCTTTTTTTTTTTTTTTTTTTTTTTTTTTTTTGTTTAACCACATTGTGCAAAATTCTGATATGCTTCACTTAAGCAAAATTGTGTGAGCTTGGATGTCTGCCCTTCCCAGTGTGTCCAATGCAAATGAGGTGAGCAGAGGAACTGAGGGAATTCTCTGGTGTGATATATATTTTTATAAAGGTATTGAATTTTTTCCTTGCATTTAAAAACTGTTTTGTTTAGCTTGAATAGCTTATTCTTAGGAGAAGGAAGAGAGATGGTGAGTGGGATACACTGTATACTAAGATATTGATCCTTTTAGATGAAGAAAATTCAGTACCACATAGACCATTATTTTATTATTTGCACTGTAGTAGAGCCCAGAGGTCCAGTCAAGGATCAGAGGCCCATTTTTGTAATGAATAAAAAGACAACCAAGATTGTTTCCAAAAGCAAGTAAAGACTTTTCCAGTTGTTATTGGCAAAAGTCAAGCTCTGTGTTTCCAAAATAATAAAATTCAAAGTTACTTCAATGCATATTATCTAGATCCAAGAGGTCAATGAGTTTCAAGTTACTGGGAAAAGCCCTCTTTTGGCTTTCAACTAAATAGTTTCACAGTATTTAAATTCCCATTGATGCTGCCTTTGACTTAATACCTTTTTCTGACTTTTGCTATTTGTGTCTGTGGCAGTAGATAGAAAGATATAAAGTGTAACTTGAAAAAACTTTTGGGGATGGGCTCTTCTCTTACTTGAATTCTTGCAGAAACTCAATATTATTAGAATGTAGCTCCATGAAAATATTCCAAAATTATATTATCATGTTGCAGTTTATATCCATTTGTCACTAGAATTGCTGTCTATGCAGTGCCTTAATGTCATTGAAAATGCCAGCAGACTCTTTTCTGACTGAAACAGAAATACCCTATTTAAAAGGGCTAGTTTTCAAAGATGATCATAAATTACTTCATAGTGAATTATAATAAACTGGATAAAATCATCCATGCCTGATTATTCTGTGTATTCTTTGGTGTTACAACACCAGAATGTGTTACAACAACTTTTTGGATGCAAACAGATTAAAACCTAGCATACTTGAGAAAAGTCATTGGATTCCTCTAGCCATGGTCTGGCTTTCCACTAGTTCACTTTGCCTCAGTCAAAGTGTAGCTGGATTTATTTATCTTCTCAGTCTTGAACTTGACACTGACAGCCTCTAATTTGACTTAGTGGTAATTTTCATAAGAAAATTCAGCTCCCAAAATATTTCATTCGTAGGAAGCTTCTTCAGTAACACAATTGTTTTTCAAAAATTATTGCTCCCCAGAGCAATGAAATAAAGAAATTCACATTTATCATATATATCTGCCTAAGCTCACCTAATATTTATATAAGGCATTTCTCCATAAAATACAATAAAATAAACAGTATTCTGCTTCTGAAGTTCTGCCTTTTAGACTTGAACTTGTAGCTGATTTCTGTATTGTACGCTGAGGAGGGGACATGCTTCAAATATTAATCTTAAAGACCAAATGAACTTTTAAATGCCAAGCATTGTCCTATTTCTTTGGCAGCTTATACCATTTCTCTATACTATAGAGTTTAAGTGCTTTGTAACTCATGGCATGTTAATAAAGTATCAACCAGATTACAGAATCCTTTGAACTATTGGTGAACAGATTGGAATATCTCCATATTTTTGCTTAGAAAGTAAACTAAATTGCAATTCTACACTTACCTTGTAATATTTTGCAAACCTTTAAGTTGTAATGCAGGCATTTCTGATGCTTGCTGGTTATTAGCATTTCATAGGAATCATAGAAAACACATAACTTGAACTATTAGTTTTAGAGATTGCTGCATCACCACTTGATTTCCATAGGAAAGATAGAGCCATTAAAAAGCAGTGCACATACATTGTTAAGTTAATATAATGCACAATTTATAAACAAATGAAAGATTAAATTGAGAAAATAAAGACTATAATTCTAATGCAGTTCTTTGTGGTGTTTTCCACAATTAATAACAGTTCAGGCAGTAGTCAGATATTTGTGAAAGTATTCATGAACTTTCAGATGTTCACTGAGACTTATGCTGCCATAAATGTATGCTATCATCTTCCCATTTGTGCATTAAAAGTATTGGTGATGTAATTCAAGCAGCAAAATGACTAGCAGCTGACTTCAAAAATCTGACCAACCACAGAGCACACAAACAGCAAGTGGAGAAGAACTAAAGTAAGAATTTAATAAGCAGTTTTCACCCATTTTGCACACTGAAAACTGTGAGTTCATACCTTTCTATAAATAAAAGTGTGATGTAAGGACTTGAACTAGTGTTTTGAGCATCTTACAAACATATATTTAAAAATTATGCATGCAATGCTTTCAATAAGTTGATTCAGAGATATTTTTCCTAATAATTTTCTATGTATTTTCAACATACAATCTGAACACAGGGCTCTACTGGGTATGGAACCTCTGTGGAATGAATTAATCTTGGTATGCTCATGCTTGATATGAAACCAATTAATTAATCAGTTTCATTTACTCACTAGTTCTCCAACCAGCCTGAGGTCTGCTCTCTTCATATTCAGGACTGAAGTTTTGCTGGCACTTTTCCTCCTGTCAACAGAGATTTTAAACTTGATCTCTTCAAAGTCACTGTGGCCAAGACAGCTGCCAATCACTGCTTCACTCACAAGATCCACTCTATTAGCCAGCATCAAATCAAGGAGGGCATCTTTCCTAGTCAACTGCCTTAGTATCTGTACCATGAAGTTATCATTCAGGTGTTCTAGGAATCTTTTGGTTCTGTTTAGCTGGCTATGGAGTGTTCCCAGTTAACATCTGGCAAGTTGAAGTCCCCCATGAGAACAAGGGCAGTTGGTTTGTGAGTGTCCATTAGTTCCTCAAAAAACAATTCATCAGCACCATCATCCTGCCTAGGTGATCTATAATAGACTCCCACAATGACATCTGCATTATTTATTTGTTCCTTAATCCTTACCCAGAAGGTCTCAAGCATGCTTTTTCCGACTGTAAGTTCCTTATATTCCAGGCCCTCCGTTACATATAATGACAGAGAAAGTTGTGTTGCAGGGGGTAGGCTGCATTGCTCTATGTGCCCCCTTTATCCTAGAGGGAACCTTTGCCCACTTCATCTGTTGACTGTCTTTCTAGTTCCAGGGCTAACACCTGTTGTAAAAGGTGCCAGTCCTATTTGTTGCCATCAAATTTTCAGGAGGAGGAGATTTCCTCCTAGCATGGGAAGTAACCAGCCTTTAAGACTTCAGTTTCAACAGACTTTTGACTAACCACTTGAGAGTTCCAAGACCACCTGCATCCCCACTTCAGTGGAGGTTTGAGACTCCTGAAACTTTAACATCTCTGAAAAAAACCTATAAATCTCTTACTCTTTCTCACAGATACTGTTCACTTGTCAACACAGCTCATCAACACACTTTCTCCCAAAGGAATGATTGTCAGTCCCATTCCTGTAGACGATCCTGTGACTCTAAGAAGCACAAAGAGTCTACATGTTATTGATGTAGATGGTGGAAGATGGCTTCTGTTTGTGTTGGTCCTGAAACAGGCCATGTTCATCTTAGAGTTATTGTTTATAACAAATAGACATAAAAAAAGAGATTGCAGATGGACTGCAGGTCTAAACCTGCCATTAAAGCTGTACAGGATGTCTCCTCTGCTACAAGAATGAAACTAGATATAAGGGTTAATGGATGTTCTAATCCAATACTCATGTAATGTCAAAGTTCCCTGCTCTTGAATCCTGAAGTGTAACTTTAGGTGTTAACTCTTCATTGATTTCAAGATCTTCCAAGAGCAAACAACCTTAGAAATTTCAGCAAACTCAAAGCTTCTAAAGCATCTGAAGTAGGAGCTATGAATTCCCACCCTCAGTAAGAAGGAAAATTTATGTATTGGAGATTACCTCAGCTGGGGATTAAGAGCTGGACTTGATGATCCTTGTGGGTCACCTCCAATTCAGAGTATTCTGTGATTCTGTGAATCTGCCTTCAATAAGCAACATTTACTAAACGTTATTGAATCAGAATAAAAAAAAAAGTGGGAGGGGAGGTAGAAAAAGCGATGGAGAGAAATTGATTTTAAACTGTACTGTCAGCGTGGCTTGTTTATATGCCATTAGCAAGAAATTGCAACACGAACATAGCTGATTTGGTTAACAATTACCCTCAAAAACTTATCAACTTTCTGTCCTCATAACATGAGTCTCTGAGCTCATTAAATGGACTCTCAATTAACAATTACTCTTTCTGCCAGTTGATGGTGTTAAACTGTGGCAAGATACATTGAATAATTAGCTTATTTAAAAAAAAAAAAAAGGAGAATGAATTCTTAGTCTGTACACATGTATTATTTATAGCAAAGCAGCTCCTCATACAGAATCACAGCATCAAACGGCACAGGAAAACTTTCCAAAGAGAAGGAAGAAAAAGGTTCATTAATATGTGCAGGCCTTGAAGTTTTACAGGTGGATTCAGTTCTTAAATCCATATGCTAACAACTGAATTAATTAGGTCTAGTGAGGTTTTGCAACTAAACTTAGAACTCCTTGGACCTGAATCTAGTTGTGTATTTTTTTATTTCTTTTTCAGTTTCAAAGGGGCTTCCCGTTGATATTTTTGGCATTTGTGCTACTACTTACTCATCTCAATCAGCATTTTTATCAGTCAGGTTTGAAATGCTTGGTCATAAATGTTGTTTATTCTATTCATCAAATCTTGACTTTACGAAAGCTTCATTGCTCCTTGTCTTTGGCATTAGTAATAAGTTGTCTGTTGAAGATTCACCTTAACCACCTATTATTCACTTGAACCTTACCTCATTTTCTAAGGAGGAAGATATAATAATCATCAATAATTCAGTAAATGTCAGGCATATATAGTGTGTATAGTGCTTCAGGTGTATATTATTAGAACACTGCCTTTTGCTTTTCTGACTGACAATATCACTTTCAGGGTGAGTGAATTTATTTCCTGCAGTTCCCAAGATTGATTGGTACTCAGAAAAGCAACTTCATTGAACTTTTCCATTGCTTTCCTTGATGAAAATGAAAACATAGATGAGAACTCTTCCAATTTCTGAGGGAAAAATCCAATTATTTTGCATGTTGACAATTCAAAATAAATTTTCAATTATGTAACAGAGATATTTAAGAATCTTCCAGTCTTCAGGATCAGGAAAATTGAGAATTTCAACAACTTTTTCTTCTTGAAAATACAGAGTGAGGAAAAAAGAAAAAAAAAAAAAAAGAGAGAGAGACAGATAAAAGGGCTCCAAAATATTCTGTGGAAAAGATATTTTATAACTTTTATTCTGAACTACTGCAATCAGATTGTACAACTCATAATTGAATCAGATGGATTTTCTACTGCTGAAAGTAAAATCAACAATGCATAACATTACTATACAAAAAATTACTCTGGGGATAGCTTTCAGCAGTATGAAAGCTGTGAACTCCATATGTTAGTATTGACTCAATGAACTGTTGCATTATCTTAACAAACATTGAAACTGTCTTCCATTATATTTTCCTGAAAGAAAGAAAAAAATATTCTGGCTAACAAACTACTGTTCCATTTGCTCCATATTTGAAATATAAACACAGAAGTAAATTTTATGGTAGAATAAAATAAGGGTATGTATGAATGTATGATAGTTATTAAAAAGTTCCATGTTTGGAGTTTTTTTAACACAAAACTGACTTTTAAAAGAGATGAACATATTATTTGAGTCTTAATTTAACCATGTCTAAGGTGGTTCATAGTCAGTTCTTTCACATTGTTGTACTTAGTTTTCTTAATATTCTTTAACTTCCCACTGGGCTTATGTCCTTAATGTTTTTTCACTTCCATCTTGATATATGTATATGTATTTCTCTATTTCGATCCTATAAGCTGTCATGATTAACAGCAAAGTGTTGATACTTCCAGATATGACAAAGAATATTGGCTAAATTCTGTCAGAGGCTTTTTCTAAAAAAAAAAAAGTTCTTGAATGCACCCTTCTGAGACAGGTATCTGGTGATGTCCCTGATGAGCTAGGTGATGACTTTGATGACTAGACATCCTTTAAAGGTGCCTTCCAATCCCAACTATTCCATGATTCTGTATGTGCTCTTAGATGCACATGTCTCAAAGAAATATTCTGCTATTCTGTGTTTGCCTGTAGCCATACGGTAATCAAAACCATTAATTATCTTGTTTCTGACATAGTTTAACACTTCAAAATTCTTTTCTTCTAGGGCCTCTCACTGACCAGTACTTGATCACAACCTCTTTTTTTATGGATTCTTTTTTAGGAGCAGACTGGAGATTTTTTCTCTTGGAATTCCTGAACTTCTGAATCTTTTTGTGTATGTTTTATTTCACACAGGTCTGAAAAAAGATTCCAAAGCAATCACTGTCACTATATTTTGCTTGCTATGGGAAATTTTAAAATGCCTTTGTACAATTTTACTTCTCCAGATGTTTGGGGTAGCAGCTCTTGATATTTAAGCTTGTCATTCTTTAAAGAGTTTTATCATTTTTTATACTTTTCCTGAGTAAAAAGCAGCTGTTATATACTCTTCATTTCAGTTAAGCCAAATCATGATGATTGCAAAAATAATTCCAGAACAAAAAATATCTTGTTTTATTCATTTATTCATTTTTGTTTTATTCATTTAAAGCTATATGGCAGTCAGAGAGGAATCAGAGTATTGTAGGAGCATTTTTGCCTGGCTATTTACTTTGCTGATGTTAACCTACTGACTTGAGTCCATGACTTAACCTGAGACTTTTCTTGTCACTGTAGACCTACCTGGCCAGATGGACTGTGGTGGTTGACCATGGTCATCTTCACCAGACCTGCTCTGCTTTTTGTAGATAGGTACTGTGGGACTGTGTCCTCTGTCAATGTGAACATTGTTCTGCCTGCCTTTGGATTTTGGCTTCCTTTTCTTTGCAGAGCAGACACCCTTTGCCTTGAAGACAAGGGTTAACGCACAAATACGTGCATGCGCACACATACATGTATATTTTGCATTTGTATAGACTTCTAAGTTCTTTGATTCTACTTCTCTGAAACATTTCTTAATTGCACTTAATGGGCCCCAAGAAGACTTTCAAAGAAATGTGGGGAGAGTTTCCCGGGGGTAATACAACATCTCAGTTTGTTATGGTCGTGCACTTTGATATAAATTATTATAATGGGTAACTTGGCACTTAGGCAGCAATTTAGATACTTAAGCATAGTTAAGACTGTTTAAGTACTTGATAACAGAGGCCAAATCAAACATGACAGTTTTAGGCTCACTCTTGTCTTTAGGCCTGTATGTATTTATATGAGTTCAGACTGAGAAGAAGGTCAACTAAGAGCAATTCAGTATTATCCTGTACCCACTTTCTGGAGGCAGCATATTGCCTCTTTCATGTATAAGTATTAATGTACAAATAAAATGTTTTAAATTGCAGACTGAATTTCTTAGGTCTTCTCAATGTAATATGGGAATTTTGATAAAACTGAACAAAAAAAAAAAAAGCAGCACAACAAGGAAATCTCTTGCACAAACTGTAGGTTATGATAAATAAGAAGAAGTGTAGCTTACGAATCACAAGCCTGCGGAGTAATAATTCAAAATAAATCCAAGTGTAAGTGAAGATATAGTGATAGTGTTTTTGATGTACATATTCATTTAAGTCTCCACTTGCCAACTATCTAATAGATGAGAGTAATTTAGCCATATTTTGAAAATAAATACCTTTGCCACACAACATTCTGGCAAATACAGGCATTTTTTCAGGACACCTCAGTATCATACTTATGTGATAGATTCAGGTCTGCACTAAACTTCCAAATTTACCCTCTTCACACATTTGTAAAATAGAGGCTCTTACTCATTTGAGAATTTTGCCAGGCTTTGGGAGACAGAAGGAAGAATAATTATGCCTCTGCTATTCCTTAATGCAGGAATACATATTCAAAGACACAGCTATTTACAGTGTGTATAGGGCAAATAGTCCAACCTCAATCATTTTCTTCTGGCATCGTGCCATACAGTCAACAACTGGCAACTGAGGCTCAGATGTGACACTTAGATATAATTTGATCTGCTCATGAATCTCAGATGTACCTGTGGATCTCACCTGGTTTGCTACTAGACAGTGGAGAAGTCACATGACTGCTTTCATACCACTTGCTTGTGATAAAGCAGATGTTATATGAAACAATAAAAAATCTGGCAAAGGTGCTAGGAAATCCATCTGCAAAGAGATGAAAAATGACTAATGTTCTAAAGGTTTACTGAAGTAGATCATTTCTTTGGGATGTCTGGGAGGTTATATCTGAATCAGGAAAGCACGATTGAGCACTTAGTATTTCACTGTCTCTGTGGCGTCTAACAAAACTATTCACTGAACTCTGCACAGCTTGTAAAGAAAGATTTTCAAAGTGTCACCCTACATCTGACAGTGATAGAAAACTGTACTCTCAATTAGTTCAACATGTTTTCTAATAAAAAAGACATCTGAGTATTCCAAGTAAAGAAGTACAATTCCATTCCCCTTGATGGCTCATCTCTTCATGAAGTAAAATTTCTCCTAATAAAAGGAAGTATTGTTCATAATTTACCATGTCTGACATCAGAGTTGTAATAATTTAAACTGAAGAATTGGCAGAGAAGTTTTAAAAGCCAGAAATGACATGAAATAGAGTAAAGAATGAATAATAAAAATTTTACCTCAGCGGCCTTTGAAAGCAGGTTGTTATTTTCAGATACTGCATCAACAGAAATAAGGAACTGTGACCACAGAAAGCAATGAAAATATTTTCACACATGCCTTAAATAAAAAACCATGCAATTATTTAATAACTCAAATTAACCATTAAAGAAAAGATGACAGTAACACAAGAAAGGAATTCACAAAGTTTAGCTCTCCAAAACCAGTACACTACTAATTTGTTTTCCATTGTAGCAAAGCCATTTATTATGCTGTCTTAGTCAAAAAGCCAATCTTTATTATGCAAATTGAAACAATAAGTATCATACTAACAGCTTTTGTTAGTTTGCATAATGCAACTTCTAGAGCTGCAAAGTATCAAAATTTATCCTATAAATGGTAAGATTATACAGACTAGACTTTATGAGCTAATGTTTCAAAAGCTATTGTACTGATAACTGTATCAATAGGTTAGCAATGGCTACTGGAAGATATAATTTATCATTACCAAATCTATCACAAGTTCAAGTGACAATAATTGTAATCTTTAGTAAATTTTTTTTAAGCAATGCTTTGCTAAAGGCTTTTTTTCAATATCTTCCTTGTTATAGATACCTGATAAGTGAATTAGAGTTCAAATAAGAGGACCTGCTTGTTACCCTACACTATATTATTGTAATGCCCTATGTAGGCAGCTCTAATAGAACTTTCATGAGGAGTGTTCAGGCATGGTGTCCTATTGTGCCTCATCAACATCAAACTATGCTTTGTCTCCAAACACCCTAACAGCTGCTGCACTGTGCCTCTTCCCAGCAGTCATAGATAGACCAAAATCACTCTTGATGAAGTGATGTATTGCTTATGCTTCCTTCAGTTTGCCTGAGCCATATGTGATGCGCATTTTTCCAGAGTTTCAGCTCACACAGCCTTTCAGCCTGCATATTGAGCTCACTATGTGAGCTTGATGTGACAGGCAGAGATTGTGACACAGGGACAGATGAGGAAAGGAAGAAAAAGTGTTAGAATGTTCTACATAAGCAAATTGTCACAGCACAATGAATCAGTGTCAGTGAAGTCACCTTTGGAGAAGTTTTCCAGCCATATAGCCACCTAACAGCAATGAATGTCCTTTACAGCATACAAACAGTATTACCACACTCTAGAGCATAAATTAATCAGAGCTGCAGATGCATATAGTACATATTTCCTCCAGTATAAACCCCCAGACTTTCAATAATGTTGCAGTTGCTGTGGCTAGCAATCATCAGGTCAGGTTCTGCAAACATCTGTTCTGTTCTCTGTGTAGGATTCCCACCTCCTTTGCAACTTTGTTAACCTGTTGCTTATATGAAAATATTTTTCCCACTTCTGAATTAATCACTCATAATTTATTTCTATCATAAATGTTTCTACTTTCTGCCAGCTGTTCTGTTCAGGTCCTGATGCTACATTTTGTGCAGCTTTACTTAGAAAACATATGGGAAATTCAATCATGTCTAGCATTCCCACTAAAACTCTAAGGGAATCCACATGTCTATCATTAAAGGAGACTTTTCAAGCAAGTTTCAAGGGCTTGTGGGACATTATGCCTTACAGACCCAACCACCATTCAATGTGGATATGGATGTCAGAACAGAAGAACCTATGGTGTATGTGGGCTGGGACAGCTCCTGGAAATAACCTACACAATACTGACCTGGCTGTCACAAAAAAAAAAAAAAGAGAGACAACCGCCTTAGCTGCAATAAACACACTGCCATTAATCAGTCTCAAACACATAAGGTAAAATCTCTTCTAGAAAAGAGCAACGTACAGGGAGCATCTGTTAATTAACTGCCCCACAGAATTCATTAACAAGATTAGTGAACTCATTGTGCTTTCCAGGTGTGCAGCCAGATGCTTATTCTACAGAAGGGAGAATTCTAGACAATATGCTTTAGCAGCAAGCAGAGAAATAGAGGGGAGGGGAAGAAGAAAGAGAAGCACACTGCAAGGGCAACACTACTTTCACTGTCATCCTAGAGAATTTCATTAATTTGATAGGATTTTGGGGGTTTTTAGGGGTTATTTTTAATCTTTTGAAATTATGTTAGCTTGATGAATGCAAGAGGCAAGTTCCACAGCTTTTTACAGACAGTCACTTTCTTCACAACTCAAAAAATAATGTAAAAACAGAATTAAATTAAGCAAACAATAACTGGACCAAATCACAGATTTTGCAATAATTTGCAATAATCAAAGATATCTACCCATTTGGACTAGTGAACTTAGGGCAAGTCAACAGGAACCTGTTTACTCATTTCACAGAGCACTTAAAACTACACCGAAAAAAAAAGCAGAGAATACCACTTATTTCAACAAAAGGAGAAAATCCTGAAAAGCTTCAGTAGACCTACTTTCAAACTCTTTTCCTAGCACTCATGGAGAAGCAGACATAAAGATGCATTTTATTCACCACAGAATCATATGTAAAATATCCAGTGTTGAAAAGAAGAAAGATAATACAGATAGACAAGACTTCTAGGTTATTGGAATCATAGGAAAGGAAACAAAAAATTATTTACAAGCATTACTGCTGTGCATCATCTTGTATTGGAACCTGGGGGTATAATGCATGGGAACACTATCATGGTGTAAGCAGAAAAAAACCCATTCACCTTCCTTTCAAGTCAATGTCCATGAGTCAGTTTTTCACATTTTGAAAGGGCCAACCTAGATTGTATTACTTATGATGTCAGAAAGACCCCTAGTTTGGGGCAGAAGCTGAGGAAGGGAAGGGGTGTGGTAGTGATGTGTGTTTTGTTGTTTTATTTTCTAACTGTATGCTTGAGAACTTTTTAACACCAAACAAGAAATGAGAAGCAAATAATTACAAGGTATTCTCAGGATAACATTGCTTCAGATGGCAATCTCAGCAGACTTCTGCAGAACACGCAAAAATGTAAATAAATCCAGCTTCCCTTTCTTGGTGACTTTAACAAATATAAAGATTTTCTGTTCTATAAACTAACATATATATATGTTTCTTCAGTATATGGAATCAGACTTGAAAACTGGACACAGTTTATGTGGCAGAAATAGGGGAGAGGTACAAGTACATTATAGTTTAAAATATCATATGCAAGTACTCTGCTGTTTTTCCACATTTCCTCTGAAACTGTAAAGTAAATAAATCCTTAGCTGCAAAGTTTTAGATGAGCAATAATACTATAAAATAGTGAAATGACCGTTCTTGTTGTTGATAACTTACTACACTTTCCATTGAGGTCTTCAGAATTTACGTGATTTAACTTGGTGAAAAACAAGTGAGTAGTCACAAACTACTAGTCCTGTATGTTCCCTGTATTAGGTGCCACGAGAAACATTCTTTAGGAGTTGTTTTTGAGGATTTGTATAAGCTCCTATGCAATCAGTTAAAGCAAACTGAGAAGGAAGAACTCTGTTGGACTTTCACCTTATATAGACTCCTGCTCTAAGTAAAATGAGTGTCTTTGTCTTGCATATTAGGAGAAAGAAACAACAATAAAATGAGCTATTGCTTAAGTCAATTCCCTTTTAGTTTTACCATGGTCAGCAGCTGGACAGTTTAGTTTCCCTGGTACTCTGGTTCTGTGCAGGTTAGATGTTATCTTTTGACTCAGGAAGAAGCATTCTTGGTTGAAAATTACTTGCATATTGCAGTTTCCATTCAGACTATGTATTTTATAGCACTGTATTTTTACATATATAATGCAGCACTACCAACTAGCAGTCTGACACAAGGTTTTTCAAATGGTATTGCAACATACATAGATGCCATAAAATTGTTTCCTGCCATGAGAAAACTATCACTCTGTGATACATTGCAGAAATCAAAAGGGAAGGATAAACATGTGGGAGTACAGGAAGGGTGCAATCCACATCCTTTCCAGATTCCATAATGAAATTCACTTCTGAAAGATATTATATACCAGACAATTTTATATATATGATATATACATGTGAAATATATATTTAAAAAATGATACTTGAAAGAAGAAATTATATGTTGAACCATAAAATAGGTCTGAAAATATTTGTGCCTATGGATCACCATTTTATAAAGGAAGGGGATGTACAGAGAACTTTATATATCATATTATCTTCCTTGATCGGCGCCAGATTCTTAAAGAAGCAGTAAGCTGCATTCATCTTTCCCATTCAAGACATCTAAAATTTGTACCGTTGAGGTGAATACTTGTTTTAGCCTTCAGTGGAGAAAGAAGCTTTTAAGATTAATTACTTCCCTTTCTTTAACTGTCTGTGTCTCTTTACTAATAACAGATGAAAGGAATTAGTTAGGTTTATACTTTCAGACAATGAAATTACTAGCAATGTATCCCACAGAGTGACAATTTAGTGCTCTGCTTTGCCAAGCTGACAATCGTCTGATCAGTGGCACTTATCAGGATTATGTTTAAAGTTTCTTTCCTTCTTAAGTACTTATTTTTCTAACAAGCAGAGAAAAAGATAACATACTTTCATTCCCATCTGAATTATCCTTAAATGAATAGTGTTATCCTAAATGGGAAGTAAACCTCAAAGGACATATTATTAGTGCAAAATACCAAACCCAGAATGTGTGGCTGGATTTTAAAATGTACAGGAAGCCACTTGCAATTCATAATCTAGAGGATTTCTTGACAAGTCTAGCAACACAGCAAAGTAGTACAAGCACATTGAACAAGGAACAGGTGATTTAAAATAAACTTTCAGCAAATCAAATAAACGAAAGTTTGTATTTTAAAGAAAAATAAGATTGTGATGTTGCTTACATTGAAAACATCATCATCATTATAATGGTAATAGTAATAATGAACATTGAAACACAGTTCTACTTGTGGTAGTTGAATTTCAAGACAATTTGCCTTTGGATTCAGTGAAAGTACACTCAAAGGCCCAGTTGAAATTTCCCCCAGTGATGAAATATTTTATGTTTGTATATTGGTCTTGTCACTAAATTGTGCTAGTCTGAAGATTTGCCATCCAGGTAATTTAACAAATACCATGAAAAATCTTGTCATTAAATATACAGGTTTAATTTTTTGTTTATATTTGTAATGGTGGCTGTTCTTTAATAATTTTATAGAATTTGCCGAATAAATGTGACAAATTTGTTTATCCTTTAGAGTAAGAAAATATTTTCATCACACAGTGCTACTTCAAGTATTGTCTTTAATTTTCTTTTACTGATTTTATTTGAAAATATAATTGATACACTTGGTCGCTACTATAGCTATTCACAAATTGAAAGAAATGAAGAGAATGATATCTTTGTGGGGGAGAAATTCTGTCCAGATGAAAAATTTGCAAAATTATATGCATTTTTGCCTTTTTCAGTGGAATGAAGTGTAGCATCATAAGCTGGCTTTTGCCTTTAGCCTATTCCAATGAAAAGCTTTCTATCATTGAAGAAAAACACAGTATATTTGGAGAACATGACTTGTAGCTTTGGCTTACTGTATTTCTTGTATTTAAGAGGAAATAGAAAATAAACTGTATCTTAAAATAACCTGGGTAATCGTTGATGGAGAGAACTTCACCATGGGGGTCCACAAAAAGTTTTCGCCAAATATCTCTTTTACAAACTGAAAATCCTATCAGCATTGAAATTATCTCTTCCCTCTTTTACATATAGCTATTCAAGGTTACAAGTAGGATCAGCTTCAACAGGACTTTGCAAATGAGGACTTGTAGGAAAGACTGTTCTGGTTGCTAGAAAGTTCATGTTTCTGTTTTCCTTAACTGTTATCTTGCAATAAGTGTTGAAAATCATTGCAGTAGTATGCTATTGAATAAAGTCACTTCTTGTTAAATAAAGGTTAAACATAGATTATGCCAGCAGTTTTAGCTGGCATGATTACTGGTACATTCTGAGTAATTGTAACAAAAATACCTAAAATTGTTTATTCTACAAGGGGATTGAAAACAAACAAACAAACAAACAAAAAATATAAAAAGAAAAATAAATATTTATGACTATGCATTCACTAAAGATCAGCTTATCAGTATAATTGAAAACCGCAGGAGAAAGAACACAATTCATTCTCTCCCTGTATTGTATGTCATACTAGAATCCTTGAAATCATTTGGAACTACTTACATTTTGTAAGAGACTTAAAGATCACAATTGTCTTAAACACTGTTAAGATCACTGAAGGACTTTGCCTGCTATGGCAAATCATATAGAGAAGCAACTGGTCCACTGCAACCACCAAAGACCACTCTCAACCCTTCTACCCTCCCCAAACATCTCTCCTGGACTCTGGGAATTTGGACTGTGAGTTAAGCCACCTGCTGGAAACCTGAGGTATGATAAAGTGGTATTATAGTCCAGTTATCTCAGGTCTAAGGAAAAGTAAACAAGGCTGGAGGAGAACAATATATACAGAAGGAAAGCCAACTCAGCAGCTGTGGGTGGATCTGGCAGGGGGACACCAGTGCCCCCAGACTCATTTCTGAGGCCTTCCAGCAGAGGACTGCCTGTGATCTGTGTTGTTGTAACAGACCCTCAGTACTGCAAAAGACAGTGTAAAATCCCCCACCACAAGGAGATGCCTGGGCATTCCCACATATACCTGAATGTATAGTAACCCATTGAACTCTTTTTTTCATGGGATCCCCACTACTGAGAAGACCAGAAGTAGAGGACCAATAGAACACTGTGGAACCATGGGTGGTGATATTTCTCCCCTTAATCTGTGTTTCTGATGCTCTTTTTCTATTTCATTCTCTCTCCCTCTACTTCACATTTATTGTTAAATAAAATCTATACTATTGACTTCAGCATATGATCCCATTTACACCTTAATTTGAGCAGCATATCTCTAATAATCATAAGAATCAGATCTGAACACACTTTAGTTTCTATTTAAAGAAATTGGTGCAATGAAACTTTAACTCAATCAACAGTATAAATCTAATAAAGTTGGGAAAATTATTAGAATAACATGACCTATGATATTCTGAGGCATTACATCTTTTAGCTGGACCTAATTCTATCACAGAAACATCATTCCAGGTCTGTGAAACTTCAAGTTGTTCCATGATCATACTTCTTTTTTCAAATTTACATAGCACATTTGCATGACCACAACTTTCCACTTTCTTTTCCTAACTATAAAATGGTGAGATCACTTTTATTTAATTTTTCAACAGCTATCTTCATTACTTCACATTAAAAAAAAAAAAAAAAAAAAAGATCAATGGTTTTAAAAAGTTATATCCTGCTTAGGATAGAAATTAAAGACTACAAAGGCTGTAAAGTCCATGTTCATGTTTTTCTAGTGCAGATTAAGTCAGCAATTCCCAAGACTCCTGAAGATATTGATTTTTCAACTTTTCTAACCCAAAAACTATTCATTGAACATTAGTGTCACTAAGGATGACATACCAGCCTCTTCAAATTTAATAATATTGACATGAATGGGAATGAAATAATGTGTTTGTAGTCTGTGAAAAGTTTTGAGATCAAGCTTGCAAAATATAGGAAATTCTTCCCAAAGATCCGCATGCCTAATTTGTGTTACAGACCCAGTATTTCACAGTAACTGCTCATTTTCTAAGAGAACTGACTGTTACTCTATTATTGGAAATGGTAGTGTTTTTAATATACCAATAAGGCACAAATGTTATATTTTTGTCATGATTATGTAAGAGAGTAGTCTTATTCTCTACCTACATGCATTGGAATTTTGAAAGTCTCTCATTTTCCTCAAAAAATATTAATCAAACTAGTTTGAAGATGCGCCTGTGAAGTTTTATTCTTAATTATACAGACATGCATATACCAATATAGGATGGAAAATCTTATGTTTCCTATACTTTAACTATTTTGACTCTGTTCCCTTATGTCAGATATTTCTCACTGAAATCCTTTAACCATGTTAAATAAACCCACACACTAGGATGGGCTGTGAGCCCACCTGCTGGAAATCTGCTCTGCAAAGAAGGACCTAGGGGATCCTGGTGGACAACAAGCTGTCCTTGAGCCACTAGTGTGCCCTTGTGGCCAAGAAGGCCAGTGGTATCCTGGGATGCATTATTAGAAACATTGCCAGCAGGTCAGGGGAGGTGATACTGCTCCTCTACTCAGCCCTAGTGAGGCAAAATCTGGAGTGCGGTGTCCAGTTCTGAGCTCATCAGTACAAGAGAGACAGGGACCTCCTGCAGCAGGTCCAGCAGAGAGTGACAAAGATGATTAAAGGACTGGAGCATCTCTCACAAGGAAAGGCTGAGAGAGCTGGGTCCATTCAGCTATCAGAACAGGCAACTGAGAGGGGACCTCATCAATGTCTATAAGAAACTGAAGGGAGCATGTCAAGAGGTTGGAGCCAGGATCTGCTTGGTGGTGCCAAGCTTGAGGACAAGAAGCAATGGGCAGAAACTTATGCACAGCAGCATTCCACCTGAACGTGATGAAGAACTTCTTTACTGTGCGGGTGACGGTGCACTGGAACAGATTGCCCAGAGAGGTTGTGGAGTCTCTCTCACTGGAGATATTGTAGAACTGTCTGGACACAATCCCGTGCAATGTGCTCCAGGATGATCCTGCTTGAGCAGGGAGTTTGTACCAGATTATTCACTGTGGTTCCATCCAGCCTTACCCTTTCTATGATTCTGTGACCTTTCATAACAACTGCAATACTGTATGCTTTCCCCAATTGAAACACTAACATATAACCATCTACAAGTTTTTGTTCAAACACCACAAAGAAGTAAATGTAAGAATAAAGAAACTAATTTCAAATTCATTCATGAAGTTTATTTGAAGAATGTTTGCTTGTATGCATTTCAGTGTATTTTTGCTATGTTTATTCCATGAATTGTTTATACTCTTTTCCTAGGTTTAGTCTGTTATTTCTTTACTATTTTTCTGCAGAAAAATTCTGATGGTCTTTGTTATTGTGCCAGTATCAGACTCATATGTTCAGTGGCTGTGGCATTCTTGCTATTTCATTTTCACAGATGTGGTCTTTTTTTTTTTTATTTTAGCACAACTTATTAGTAAAGAAATAGTAATAGTCTCATAAAACCTTTTTGTCTTCATGCTCTGGGGTTTTTATTACAAAATATTTGCTGCAGTACACCTATTACAATTTCCACCAGCTGTTAATTCACTTTGTGTTTTTAAACAGAAACCCTAACAAAGGTGTTTGTTCATATTGAAGCCATAGTAAAAGCAGATAATTGGCTTCTATCGCATTTTATACCTTCATCTAGGGCTCTGTTAAGACAAATCACTGTCAACAATGGTTTGTAAAACACTGTTAAAGGAAGGTTTGCCAGTGAGATGGATGGCTTAGCTATCAAGGCTTAATTGTTTCTTACTTTCAAGCAGACACCTAGATAATTAAAAGATAATTTATGACCTGAGAAATTAATTCTTTTTAATACCTCTGATTTTTTTTTTTTTTTTTTTTTTTTTTTTTTAAATCACCTTGGTGTCCTGTAGGTCTTCTTTTAGGACTGGCTCTGGCCTAGACTTCAGGACAGCTGACCTCTGTAGTGCCTATGGTCCCAGTTGCAGCCTGTCTGTAGGTTAAGATGAGAGCTAGATGACAGTCATGAAAGGAGGAAACTGCACTGTGGGAACTACTTACAAAACAGACAGAGCAAACGTGGGCATTTTAAAGGTGGCTTAAGAAATATCTTAAATATTCACAGAGTGTGATATCAATAAAGGGCTTTATACTCAGACAAAGAAAGAAAAAAAAAAGACACACTGAAGACATGACAAAAGAAATCATAAAATTGCAGCTACAATCCTCCTTAAGGTGACAAGTCATATTCAGGGTATTTATCTACTTTTATAAATTTTAATAATGAGGAATTTCTGTTTCTTCCAGAATACATCTAGAAAGATGTTTTAAATTAACTACAAAAAATAGACATTACAGAGATAATGTTACAAACACAGAAAACAAAACTTTGCATAAACCGGTTCTGACATTTGCCAACTCAACTCTGATAAGTTCAGTCAGGAAAACTGTATCCTTTCCTAAGAAAACATAAGCCCATTTTTTTTCCCCGAATCATACCTGTCATCCTTCCCTCCAAGACATATTTTTCTACTGTATTGCAAATATCCCACCCAACAGAGATCAATTTGTGCCAAGTTATTACTTACATGATGGTTAGAATAATAAAAACACACATTTTTAAATAATTAGCCAAGCATATGCAAGAATAATGTAACTTTTTCTTTTAATTAGCTTTGGCTAACTTGAGTATTTTTTTCTCTGGCTGTACGTCATCATTCCAGTTGTTTTCCAAACATGGACTCTTTCTCTGTCTTGTTAATTCAATCTGTTTAATTGTAAGTATTTTGCTTGTGGTAAGCTAAAATATTATTGGTTAAACTTTGAAATATTGCTTTGAGTTGCGTTGGGTTGGGTAGACAAAAACTTGGATTCTATTTTTTGCTGATATATACCACAATTTCATGGCTCAGATCGAGTCATTCAAACATTATATTTTGTTTGCACAAAACCACAGAAGTGCTAGCCATCTATGTTCACAAGACAAACTGCTTTGTACTGAAAATATTGTGCAAAAAATAAAAACCATTATTTTTTTTAGCTATCAACTGCCATAATTAAAATATTTCTAGTAAGTCATAGTTAACAGCTCTAGATATATGTATTTTTAAAGGAATGTAAGATCTATTAAGAATACAGCATTGCATCTACTTTTTAGTAGTTGTCATCCTTTTTTCATACTGTGTTTCATGAGAATGAAGCCTTCATTTAGTCCCATGTACAAAATCTTCAAATACAATTTTTGTAAAAGATTCAGATGCAGAAAACATCCTGGAAAAGGAATCTTGACATCCTTGTTCTTGTGAGCCTTGGATGTAAGCCTTGCTGCAGCTCTGAGCTACTATTCTCTCCCTTCATTCAAGATGGAATTGTGTGGAATGGGAAATTCTTCACCACATTCTGACCAGAATATGAATGATCTCCTCGTACATCAAGTGACTGTATCATTAGACTGATCCAAGTTCTAGTGAATGTTCTGGAGATATTCCTTTTGTCTCCAACTGCAACTGATGGTCAGTCTTCTACAGCTTTGGGCATGTTTGACTCCTCTGCACACAACCAGACAAGCACTGGCAGTTCTGAAATATTGCCTTGCTGCCTTATTTTGGCCTTCCTTTCAAATGGAGCAGAAAGTACAGAGAGTTGTCCTCAAATTTGCTGAAATTCTTAGAGGACTTCCATTCTCTTCGGTGGAATGAAACAGCACCTTGCCACAGGCTTCTTAAAATATATTATAATATTATTGTCTTTTTCTGTCCTAAGCATAGAAAGAAATTGTTTCTACACATATGAAGGTTTGATATTCAGAGCTGTTTTACTGAGAGAAGCGCAATAATCCACCTCAAATTAAAGGCAAGATCAGCTTTGCCCATTGAGCACCAAAAAAAATATAACTTTGATAGGAAATACAACAGTTTTCATCTCTAGTTTGTTCTGTTTCTGTCCATCATTAGCAACAGGGATAAGATAAACTCTTTCATGTTTTGTGGGGTTTTTTTGTTTTGTTTTTTTTTTGTTTTTTTGTTTGTTTTTTTTTTTTTTTTTTTTTTTTTTCTGTTAGAAAGCTACCATATTGAAGACAGACTGGCTATTGCCAATTCTACCATGGTTGTCAGTGTGTTACTTTAGCCAAGCTATTATTTTTTCTGTGAAATCAAGATGAGAAGAATTTCTCACATGCTTTTGTCTTTAAAATTCTGCCTTTGTAAATGAGACTTGCTGGATCTGTTTTACTGTACATGTCCCACTACACTGTGATTCCCATGAAAATTGCATTTGTACATTTATATGGTTCAAAAGATCTCAGCAGCCTTATGATGTAATGAATTCAACCCCAGATCCAAATTCCTTAATATACTGGAGGTTTTAAAGGATAAATATGCACAAGAAAAAATTTACATCACTCAATCTTATCCCGTCTTGATTATTTATTTTATAATCAGGCATCTGTGTCCATGCAATGACATTTTATGTTCAGGATCTTCAACAGTTTCTGGTAGTTTTTACCCTCAGTGAAAAACGCTGCGACCACTGATAGCATGTTTAGATACTGCCACAAAAAAAGAGAAATTTTAATGCTTGGTAGTTCTTTTACTCAAGGTCAATGTCCCATATATTCATCCTGCAATAATAGAATTATTTAAATTTATATAAAAATAAATAAATGAAGTTAATAAAATTATTACAATTAATTATATTGAATAATTAAATTAACTTAACATTAATTCAAATTAAATTAGAGTAATATGTTAGTACATTGGTCTTTATTAGAAAAGATCCCAGTCTCTGTTCATAACATAGTTGTTGCCAACCAGAAGATACTGACAAGACAGATCAAGCTGTCCTCTGTGAGAGATTGAAATAATATGTTTAATGGCTTAAACATGGTTAAAATCACTGAAGGACTTTTATCCACTGTAGCAAACTGTGCAAAGAAATATCGGCTCTTCTTCTACCACCACCTACCCTTAAGCCCAAAAGTGCCTCCTGAGGGGAACTGGACTGTGAGTTAAGCCACTTGATGGGAACTTCAGATAAGATAAAGGTGGAATTATTGTTCAGTTATCTCAGGTCTAAGCAGAAGTAAACAAGCCTAGGGGGAGAAGAATGTATCCACAGAGAAAGCCATTTTCAGCAGCTAAGTTGAAAATCAGCTCTGGTTGGGTTTGGCAGGGGAAGACCGTAGCCCACTGACTCATATGCTGAGGCCAGGTTTGCTCAGACCCTGCAAGACCAAATGGTGCCTTTTATCATGGTAAACAGACTTCTGCTCAGTTGTAGAACTCCCCATCCCCTCTTCTGGGGAAGGTCTAAAGGGGAATAACTGGCTTATCCGCACTGACATGACAGGCAGCTGTTGTGTCTTAGGAGGAATCATAAACCATCAAGGACCCTTGAAGAGCCCCCCAGACCTATTCCTGAGGCCTTTCACCAGAGGACTGCACACCATCCAAAAGTGTAGCTACAGATCCAAAGACAGTGTAAAAGTTGTCCCCCTGTAGGAGAGGACGTTCCCACCTAGCCTGAATGTATATTAATCCATTGCAATCTGTGTTCTGTATGCTCCCACCACCACCAGACAGATTCAGACTATGACCATTACTTCGACAAGACTGCAGCCATCTCTTTGACCAACGGACCTTGAAATCACAACCACCAAGTCTTATCATGAGATCCACGTGTGGTGAGATCTTTCTACTTTTATCTTTTCTTTCTCTTTCCTTCTTTCTTTTCCCTTGTACATTTTCTTAAGTGATATTTTAATGCATTCATATTGCCATATTACTATAGATAATAATAACCAAAATGGCTATAATCTTTTCCATTGCAATCTCTACATATATATATTTACAAACACTGATTATTCAATGTCTTTCCACTCTAATCTGCCCAAGGGGATCTATTAACAAGAACCTGAGTTACCCTCGCCTTCAAAGGCAGGTTGTAACATCCACACAAGCTGACAGACTTCCAAAAAGACAAGAACCATTTAGGTTTGAGAATACCTCATATTTCTGATATAGATATAAAAGAATATTAACATAATTTTAAATGAACTTTTTTTCAGTGGTTTGTTGGTGGGTTTCAGAGTGTATTCCAAGGCTCCTACACATTAAAAGCACATGTTTTTTCTAGAACTGTGAATGTCTGCACTAAATATCATCAGAATAAAGTGACAGTCTTTTATTATCTCAGCAAAAGTCTATTGTCCTGTCCTTTGCCCTGATCCTTCTCCTGAGGAGGGTTGTCTTGAAGACTAGGCACTTACATCTACTGCAGCTCAGCACCAACCAGTTACTTTTGAAATGCTTTTGTCATGATGGTCAGAGAAAAGTTCACAGTCTGCCCTTTGGCACTGTTAGTCCTCAGAACAGTCTGAGGGGCAAAATTGCTCAGAAGGGGCAGAATAAAGGCCAGGGAAGTTCCTGAGTGAGGTCTGTAAGAAGAAACAAGAAGAATTTTAAGATGTTCCTTCTTTTACCAGCTCTGCATAGAGAGCCAGTTCTGACTATCAAATGTTTAGAATAAAGGAAGAACTGTGAAGAATTGAAGTTTGAAAGCCATTGTTATTTAAGAATGATACATGGGTGGAGATTCTCAAGAATCCTCATATAATTAGTTCTTTCAGATTTTTTTTCCATCTGTTTGTCCAGTCACAGTGGCATTTGTGGCCTCTTTTGAATTTGCTTTCAAAAAAGCATACACCCAGTGCTTTGGGGGAAGATTTTCCAAACTTAATTTGTGTTTTTGACTTCCAAGCTTGATCTACTAACTGAATAGGAAACAGAAGCATCAAAATATCTGTGTGTCTCAGTACTGCCGCAGCTGGACTGCTTCCATTGCTTTACTAACTTAGACACTCTAATGTAGACCTACTCTGGACAATTTTGTTCTTTGTTACTAGACTTAGACATTTCTTTCTTCCTCATGTTGTGCTGGTTTTGGCTGGGGTAAAGTTAATTTTCGTCACAGTACTCTAGTAAGGGTCTGTGTTTTGGATTTCTGCTGAATAGTGTTCTTAATGTAGAGATTTTTTTGTTATTGCTAGGCAGTGCTAACAAAGAGCAAAGGCCTTTTCTGCTTTTCATACTGCCACAGTAGTGAGGAAGTTGGAAGTGTATGGGAAACTGGGAGAAGACACAGCTGGAACAGGTGACTCCAATTGACCAAAGGGATATCCCTCACCATATGACATCATGCTCAGTATATAAAATGTGAGAAGGAGGAAGGGAAGGATGTTCAGAGTGATGACGCTTGTCTCCCCAAATCACAGTTATGTGTGATGAGGCCCTGCTCTCCTGGAGATGGCTGAACAACTGCCTGCCCATGGAAAGCAAAGAATTAATTCCTAGTTTTGCTTCATTTCTGTGCACAGCTTTTGCTTTCCCTATTAAACTGTCTTTATCTCAACCCACGAGTTTTCTAGTTTTTACACTTCCAATTGTCTCCCCAATCCTGCTGATGCGGGAGTGGGTGAGCAGGGAAGTGTCTGCAGGGTTCTTGGTTGTTGGCTGAGGTTAAACCACAGCATGACTACCCAATTTACATTACATATTGTTTGCTTCAGTATCTTGTTCTCACTCAGTCTTTGACCAGTCCATAAATGCATCCTTGAATAATGCTGCATTTGTGTGTAACTGTTGCTATTGAACTTATTTTATCCCATGCCAAATTAAATGAATTATATTTTTTTTTCCTGGTCTTGGCTGGGATAGAGTTGATTTTTCTACTAGAAGCTGGTACAATGCTGTGTTTCAGATTTCATATGGGAAAAATGTTGATAACACACCAGGTCAGTGATTATTGGGTCAGAACCACCTTGTGGGTGGTGCATGTGTATGGAAGGGGAAAGGATGGGTCCAACCTCACAGAGATGGCATGGTGTCTTATCCCTCATGGCAGACCCTGGAGCCCACAGGAAGCCCTGGAGCAGCTGTCAGCCACAAACAACCTGGGAAAACTATGACACCCCACACCTTCTGGAGTCCCTGACCCAGGCTCAGATTGGCAAGGACAGTGAGAACACTGCCTCTCATTCTGCCCTGGAACCCCAGAGTGGCCAGTGGGTCAGAGACCTCACCTAATGGGGTTTGGCCATAGAGACTAGAGCAGATAAAACCAGGGCACAGGGATGCCCCAAGTCATGACCCTCCCATCTGGATGTGTGAGAACTTGTCTGCCACAAAGTTTCAGTGGTAAATATCTCTCTCTATTTGTTCTGCAGAGGGACCTGGATAGGCTGGAGAATTGGGCTGATTCCAATGGGATGAAGTTCAACAAGGCCAAGTGCCAGGTCCTGCACTTTGGCCACAACAACCCCATGCAGTGCTACAGGCTGGGGACAGAGTGGCTGGAGAGCAGCCAGGCGGAAAGGGACCTGGGGTTTGGATTGACAAGAAGCTGAACATGAGCCAGAAGTGTGCCTAGGTGGCCAAGAAGGTCAATGGCATCCTGACCTGTATCAGGAACAGCATGGCCAGCAGGACAAGGGAAGTGATCCTTCCCCTGTACTCAGCACTGGTGAGGACACACCTTGAGTCTTGTGTTCAGTTCTGGGCCCCTCAGTTCAGGAAAGATACTGAGGTGCTGGAGTGGGTCCAGAGAAGTGCAATGAGGCTGGTGAAGGGACTTGAGCACAAGTCCTGTGAGGAGAGGCTGAGGGAGCTGGGATTGTTCAGCCTGGACAAGAGGAGGCTCAGGGATGACCTCATCACTCTCTACAACTACCTGGAAGGATGTTGTAGTCAGGTGGGTGTTAGTCTCTTCTCCCAGACAATCAACAGTAGAACAAGAGGCATGGGCTTAAGCTCTGCCAGGGGAGGTATAGGTTGGATATTAGAAAGAAATTCTTTACAGAGGGAGTGGTCAGGCATTGGAATGGCCTCCATCCCTGGAGGTTTTTAAGATGAGACTGGATGTAGCACTTAATGCCATGATCCAGTAGTCACAGTGGTGTTGGATCAAGGGTTGGACTTGATGACCTCAGAGGTCTCTTCCAACATAGTTCATTCTATGATTCTATGATTCTCTCTTTCCTTGCTCCCCCTGCTTCTTTTCCTTTGCTTGTTTCTTGATGCTTTGCATGTCTTGAAGCTGGAGGGATTGGATTGAAGTGTTGTGGATTGATTGAGTATTGACTTGGATGTTGTGGATTAATATATGCAGAATTAGTATTGTGGTGGAACATGTGGTCTAGCTTGTGTAGTGAACCTTTGCCCAATTCCCTTGTTTTCTCCCTTAAATTAATAAAGAAACCCCTTGGGAACAGGTCTATGGCTTATTCTCTTAACATTATCTTGAGGTATTAAAGAACCATATATATATTTTTAAGTAAAACTCCTGACTGAGCCGTGAGCCTGCAGCTCCAGGGCTAGAGTGTTACGCGCACTGGTCATAGAATTGTTTAGGATAGAAAAGACCTTTTAGGTCATTGAGTCTAACCATTGTTGCATATTTTAATTGTTGCTCAGCAGTGCTTTCCCTGTCAAGAATTTTTCAATTTTTCATATTCTACCACTGAAGAGGTGCACAAGAAGCCAAGAGGAAGCATGAACAGAACAGCTGGCTTGAACTAGCCAGTAGGATATTCTGTATCATAGAATATCATGTTCAGTACATAAACTGGGGAGAGTTGTCCATGAGGGGCTGATTGCTGCTTGGGAATGCACTGGTCAGCAGATAATGAGCAGTTACATTGTGCATCACTGGATTTTTCTTTCCTATATTTTATATTATACAATTATAATTATATAATTTTTAAAATTTCAATTACTAAACTGTTCTTATTACAATCCATGGGTTTTACCAGGGTGGAGAGAATGAGGGAGTGGCTGTGTGGTACTTTTGATGGCTAAGTTAAACTATGACAAATTTGTAGTCCTTTATTAACTTTGTGCCTTTGGAACCACTAGAAACAGAAGGTCTGAGGCAAGAGACAACAGTAATTACTGATAATTGAAAGAACAAAACAATAACTCAAAGAAGAAATGAATAAGATGTGATGATGAATAGGATAACAGTTAATGAAAATAGTGAACACACAAAAACAAATAAATCAGAGATTTATGCTTATCTGTTCCTTCAGCAAAAAAAAAAATGTGAAAGTGAAAACTTGAAGTCTGGTAAGACTTTTTTATTTTGTATGAGAAAAGGCTGAGATAGCTGGGCCTATTCAATCTGGAGAAAAGATTACTGAGGAGAGATCTTATTAATGAACATAAATATTTTAAGGGCAGGTGACAAGAGGATGGGGTCAGATTCTCTCCAGTGGTGCCCAGCAACAGGACAAGGGGCAGTGGACACAAACTGAAACACAGGATGTGAATGTGAAGAATATGAAGAAAAGATTCTTTACTCTGAGGGTGAGAGAGCCCTGGAACAGGTTGCCCACAGAGTTTATGGAGAGTCTCCTTCTCTGGAGATATTACAACCTCACCTGGAAACAATCCTGTGCAATCTGTTCCAGGTGAATCTGCCTCAGTGAGGGAGGGAGGGGGGTAGGCTTGACTAGTTAATCTCCAGAGGTCCCTTTCAACTCCAATGATTCTGTCATTCAGTGACTCTGTGATTTTATTCAGTTAATCTAAAGCACTCAAGTGGCCACAAAATGGCCAAAAGTATCTCAGAAACTAAAATAATGGGACTTATCAAACTGACATGTTTAGATTGTCAAGTGAAACAGGTCATTCCCATGTTCTTTACCACAGAAATTAGTTCCTGATACTTTCCTCCTTAATTCGGTTTTTGTGTCTCATTGCTACCTAAAAATAGCCACAGATGAATAAGATCAGTAACTCTTTCTCTATTTCCCAATGTGAAAACAACTCATAGTAAACATTCAAGAAAAAATTCTGAAACTTTACTGAGAAGTCCAAGACAAAGGTTCACTCCAATAAATATGTACCACAATGTATGATTGTGACTACTGTAAATCCTCACACATACTTTTCATAGAATCAATATTTTAGCCAGTGTGCAAATTGGATAAACAGAAAAATTAATAACCTAATGTGGAAATGTGGGTTTTATTACAAATTATAATGAATATGTCTCTTTTTAAAATAAAATTCTGGCTTGGATGGAAATTTCATAACTTAATTGTGGAAAATTCAACCTGACCTTTGATCTTCTGTGTTTTAGCTTTAATTTCAAGTCTTGATTTATTCCTTTCTGAAAGAAAATACTTTAAAAAAAATTAAAAAGATCAGAACCTCAGAATTTGTGGCAAGGAATCTGACTCTCTTTTTTATAAAAATCATAACCTGTTTTGAATTTTTTACTTCTTAATATAACAAATAAAAGCTTTTAATAATTCGAATTTACTCTAAACTTGTACTCCACACTGGTTGCTTCTTCTTCTTTTTTTTTTTTTTTTTTTTTTTTCTGTTTATATTAATTTACTATTCTACCTATAACTTAATGGAAAAGAAAACTTGTCTCACACAACAGCACAGTTGACCTCTGTTGGAAGGTGACCTTGTGCTACACTATTCCCCAAATACTCATTTACAATGTCAGGTTTTCTGCCATCTTAAGTAAATGTACTCTAATTTATTTGTACTTGACAGAATGTTTCACACTGATAGACAGCTAGCTGAGAAGCATAGTAGTGTTATGAAGAAAAACTTGTGAACTTTCTTTCTTCTTCTTTTTTTTTTTTTTTTTTAATTGATCAGGGAGTTGAAAAATATACATCCACACATAAATAACAATTTTGCCTTTTATGTCAGTAAGCTGACAGGGTTTATAAGTCATTTGACTTGAAATATAACTTTCCAGATTACAACAGGGAGCCTGAAAAAAATCTAAAAAAGATTTCTGTGATTACAGAAAGGCTACAAGACAGAAGGAATGTTTTTAACTCTCCCTGTGGAAGATGGAGGAATGGAAAGACTGGAAACAAAATAACCAAATGTCAAGCTTTCAGAATCTGACTTCTTACATCACATTCCAGAGAAAAAAAAACAAAACACAAAAAAACCCCAAACAAAACAAAACAAAAAACCAACAACAAAGAAAAATAAGAGCAAAAGAAACCCAGCACTGTTATAGGAAAACTCAGATCTCATCTTACTTTTTTTCTCTTTATACTTATAAATGGATTTGTCTGGAAGCTGTTAAAGATCTTCTATAACCATTCACATAATTTGTCCAATATATTTAGTTGGATTCAAGGTGAAGTGGATTCAATTAAAAAGTTGGATATAGAGCTTTATTGCAAATCAGACTATTTATTTGATACACAGAAATATCTTTCTTGTTGTTATGAATATCTGTATGTGTTGTGCTTGCATATTTATCACTGCTACCTTATAAAACACCTGTTTAATTTAAACTTCAAATATACAATGTCTCATAAATATTTTTTCCAAGCCAAAAAAAGCCAGTGTAATTTCATCTTGAAGAAGAAATCCTTGTCATTAGAGACATAGCTTTTGTTCATAGTAGCAAAATTATTTTGAATTCATCACTGTTTTTTGTGTTAAGCAATCTGTAATTATATCCCTAATGAATTTTAAAAGCAATTAGATTTTTTTCTCTCTATGTAACAGGGAAAAAAAAAAAAAAAAAAAAAAGGTAAGTTTATTCAGGGAGAGAAACCAGCTGGGAATTATATAAAGTAAACTGAAATCATTTCACTTACTAACTCTACTGGAGTCTATAATTTTAGAATATATTTATCAAGTATTAATGTTGAGTTAGGTGCTGATCCTGTAAACACTGACCCAGATGAATAATTCCATACTCTGGGTGATATGGGTAAAAAATTAAATAAGGTTTTATTTTCTGCAAACAAGAAAAGTAGCAATTACTGAGATTTATAATCAGAAAGTTACACTTAGTGGTGTTATTCATCTTACAACTTTTATAAATTATCTAAAAGGTAAGCTAACATAGAAAAATATGTGGGCTTGATGAAGGACTCACTGTGGTTGAGTTATAAGGGAATGAGAAATGCTATTTTTAAGTATAGCACTGAGGATAACATAGACTTAAACTCAGGACAGACTGAGTATGCACAATTGAGTAGGGGTCAGCAATGTGAAAAAAGCTGTGAACCATTTCGCTGTTCAGATGTAGAAGGCAGCAGTGTAGGATATCACAAATTGAGGATGAAAATGTAAAAGGTAAGGTATGACAGATAAACAGCACATCTCCCCATATAATCTGCAAATCAATCCGTTCACTTGAAAGAGTCAATTCACAGAAGTCCATGTAAATTTCCTCTGTCAAGTGCAAGAAGGTATTTCAGCATGAATCTCAAATACCCATGAACCACAAAAAGGATTCTGCTATAAGCAGCATAGAGTTAAATAATATGGAGAACATGGAGAGGGTGATGAACCATAAATCTAGGCTTTCGGCATAGTACCTTACTTCAGAAAGATCCTAGAACTTCTGGAAGTTCTGCATTACCAGTGGTGAATTTGAGTACCTTTGTAATAGTTTGGTCCTTATTGACTCATCTGATAAATGAGAATTGAGGCGTCTCCTCTGTGTTGCAGTGTGTCTAACTCAGTATTTTAAGTAACACAACAGCTGGCCTGAGGCCTTGCCAACTGCATTCATCTGTAATCCAGTGAACCACAGAGGCAGATACCCAAACAAGAACTTCTCTCACTTCTCAAATATGGGAACCACATGAAAGCAGGAGGTAGTGACACCTTGGTGCTCAGGCCTTCTCTCCTTTTCTGCAGCAGACTCTTTCCATCTCTTGTCATTCTTCAAATTGGAACACAGTGAGAATTTGAACTAATTTGAAAGTGAGGTCAGCTCAGAACAAGGGTAAACAGCTCTCTCTTCTCCAGATTGGTTAACCTTCATTTGTCTTGATGTCATGTCTGGCAGAGGAAAAAAAGCCACCAAATTGGCAATGGAGATATTAAGTATCATTTTAAGATGTTTTCTGAAAAAACTCTGGACATTATTAATCTAGATATCCATTATATGTCAGAGTTTGAAGCATATTTCAGGAAATGTGTGAGGTACCAGGAGTGTTCTAGGAAAATGTTAACTGAGATGCCATTGCCTAACCTCGGCCCTGACTATGACTGCCAATGACCAGAGCTAGGATGTGAAGCTCCAAAGCCTCCCACTATACAGCTCCTTGCTTTCATCAAAACTGGACTGTTTTGTTAGTTGAAATTTTTAAGAAGTGTTTTTATTCCGGTTCCCTTAGGAATAGGTTAGCAATTTACTCTGGAACCCACCACATGAGGGATCACTTACCTGCCCACTAAGCAGCTGTATAGAGTGGAAAGGGTTGCAGTGTTTCCTTCTTCTTCCCTAAGCCATTCAGAACCTTCATATTCACAAAGAGTTTAGACCACCTTGATGTAGAAGTTCGTAACAGGTAACTTGGCAAGTTTCAGAAAAATAAAAATTACCTTTTTTTTCCCACTATCCAAGAAGTGTGGGCCAGAGAAACCTGCAACTGAGAAACCTATTTGCATTGTCAAAAATATGATGTGAATAATATAAGCTTTTATTAATTTAAAATTATATCTCTTGGTTATATCTCCTTTCAGTATAACCCAGACTTCTTTGGGCTATGAGACTTCTTTGGGTTATCAGATGTGTCTCACTACGGAAAAAGAAGTTTTCAAAAAAGTAATCCAGTCTCCAGAGATGCACAGCCCTTCTGAACAGTCTTCAACCCAGCTGCAGAAGGGCAATCCAGAAGTGTAACAGGGACTTCCAGAAAAATTCAGCGTGACAGGATAGGGTCATGGCACACCAGCTGCCCTAATAATCACTCAGATGGTTTATGTTTATGTTTTGTTTAGTCAATATTACACCAGTAAGAGCTTAAGAGAATGCTTTGGAAGAGGCGTGAACATTTGCAAAAATGTTTTTTGTTTCCTGTTTTATTTAAGAAACTGTCACGGCAAATCTGCGAATGATCTTCTACCCTGCTTGGAAAGCAGAAAATGAAGCAGGTGGTTGACTATTTCAGCCATCACTTAGTAGTTTAACTCCACTTTAATTACACCGGTTGATTTACTAAAAAATACCTTGGGGTTGATCCCAAAATAAATCATCATGTATGAAAATCAAAGGCTGAAAAGTATGACTGGAACAGATGGCACTGAAGGCATCATGGTTTCAGAACAGCCAAAGAGTTATTGGTTTAGTAAACACTGAATAACACCCAGAAAATTTTGCAAGAATATGAATGAACATAATTAAGGACATTATTGTGACTCAGTTTTAAGTAAAAAAAATACTGTGAAAATAAAAAGTAAAGGTATAAATTACTTCTGAAAAATAAGGTAAGGTCTTCATTTTTTGGTGCTTTTCTGGTTTTCGATTTGTAGGGTACTATATAAAAATGCTAAATGAAACTCATACTGCAGTTTGCATGATGTTTCGTGTTGCCAACAATGTTGTGATTCCATATGTCTTGGAAACTGTGTATTTCTGCTTGCCTAGCCCCCTGCCCAACTGCCTCCCTCCCCCTTCCTCTACTCTGAAAATAACAAATAATTCAACACTGAAGGTATTCCTCTATATGGGAGCAATATAATACAATATGATCTTTGCATTTCAGTAAAATATAAGAACCGCATTTTCTTTGTCCCTGAGGAATCTTCCAATCGCGTGCCATAATCTCAGTCCTGTAATCTCTTCCCATAAGCTTCTCTTGGACTTCTGCATGTAGAAACTTGTACCATCATGCATGAAAGACTTTAGACTCAAACAAACTCCAAGTAGAGTATGGTGTTAACATTCATGGTACTGTTCCAAGCTTAACTGCATCATTGAAATCTGCTGTTAAGATTCTGCTGAGAGTTTCCTGTGGGCTGAAATTTGGCGTGCAGTATCTCAATTTATGAACTCATTTTAGAAGTGTGAGTACTGACAGAATCATTAAGATAGTCAAGAGTAAACCAGATTAAAATATCAGTTTTATGGATGATACTTGAACAAAACTCAATAGAAGCAACAAAATGTGTAGCAAAGTACATGTCTGAAATTTCCAAAAAGAAAAAATCATGAAGGAAATAAAAAAATCTTCAATGTGCTTTTTGTCTTTCAAACTTCCAGCTTGTATCTGGAGATTTAGGTTCTAGTTTGTTTTTCTTGCCAGGGAAAATTGGTGAGGGAGCAAAGAATATTTCAAAACTTGTTACTTGTTTTGTCCTAAAGAAGGTATTTTTTACTTACAGAATTTCTGAATTCCCCTCTGCGAAACTCTCTTGATTAGGCATGTCTTTCACTCACACTACTGTAGAAGGGCATAAAGACTTCTAATCCTTGCTTCTATCAAAGTGTTTCTGAAGTCATTATACAAAATTAGGACAAAGTGGATTAGATGCTTTGTAACAGGGCACGTGGGCAGATAGAGCAATATATTTTTAACTTTTTGAGCTAAGCAGCTCTCTTGTGCTCTGCAAATGTCATTTTACTCTGAATATAAGAACTGAAAGTTATTCAGTAATAATCCTCACATAGCAAGATACCCTTACTACGAACTATGCCTAATTGGCATAATGGAGATATTTAAGATGCAAACAAGCAACAATGTTCCCTTTCTTTTCAAACTTGTATATAGTATGGCAGTCAGTTTTTCTGATCATAACTAATCATGTTTAAGTCAAAACAATCAATGAGTACGTCCTGTGTGACAGGTTTGTTTCCCGTTCTGTGTCCCAGATTATTCAAATCAGAGGTATACTTGATCAAGACATATCTGATTTCTATCCTGCACAGCTTGATTTTACTCCCATAGAAACTCAGATACAATAAAGAAGGGAGGACTGTACACCTCAATCTTAACTTCAAATGCAATCAAGTCACAGATAGCCATATGCCCATTTCAAGAACTGGGAAGCATACCTGCAGTCTCACAGTGCATAAGACTAACAAACGCTAGAAAATTTGGTTGAAAAATTGATCAGATTAATTTCTTCATAGACATTTTTATTTCTTTATTTCAGCTTTTTTCATAAACATATCCTTTAAGGATGTTGGCATTTTGATGTCATAGTTGGCAACACAGTTAGAAGCAATTAAAAAATCCTAAGAAATGGCAGAAAATGAAATGTTATTTCTTTTCCTGCCCTTTAATTTCTCAATTTATGTAGTTAAACCACGAACTTATTTTTTGCTATTAATCTTGGCCATTTGGAAAATGGAACATATGGTTTGACACATACAGTTATTCATATATTAATGAAATCAGATACTCTTGCAAGTGAGATGTGGCAAGGAAAAGAAAAATGTGTAATGGGGAGGTGTTTAAAGGAAGCCTTCTATTTACCCTGGTAGCTCCTAGTCTATCATATGTCATCCACTTCTACTTGCATCTACTCAAGGAAAGGTGCAGCTATTCATTATTAAAACCATGTACCAACATTACTATAGCCGAAGTATTTTCATGTGTCATTCAATCCAACTGGGAAAAATACTGTCTTTGTATGCTGAATTATAAAATAATCAGCTAAAGATCTCTTCAGTTTTACTGACAAAAGTAGCTGTTTATAATATATCAGGATAGAAATTATCAGAAATATTTCAATTTTTTCTTGTAAAAATAATGTAGATTTCATCATTTCCTATTGTATAAATAGGACATGTTTGGCATTTTTTTCACTTATACAGATTTCAAAAATTAAATTCTTTATCTGTAAATCTAAAATTGAGTTTAAAAATCATAAAAAATGGAAAACATTCAGTAGGACCCAAATGTGTTGGTTTGATAAGCCTGAACCTTTATGGGTTATAATTTACTTTGAAGGACTTTTAAATGTTTCTGGTTTGATTTGAAACAAAAGAAGATATAAAAACCATGGAGAATTTTGTGAAATGGAAAATCTAGTTCTTGCCCAGTCTGCTCCAATTCCTGCTCATCTAAACCCTGTTGTTTTCCAAAGTGCAAGTTAATTTTCTTTATCCCATAAGGGTCTTCAATGACTTCATATTTTTCTTCAGACTTTCTTGATCTGTGCCACAGCCAACCAGGCCTAGCTTTATTGAGAGTTTCAGCCTCTTCCAAAGTCATACAAGTTGTGCTGTCTCTGTTTGCCAGATGGGGTTACAGCACTAGGCAAAAGAAAAAGAAGAAATCTACTTTCACCCACTTTTTGTACAGTCTCAGCTACTGAAACTATTTTATCTCTCAGTCATGAGTCAAAGGAGAAAATAATTATCTCACTATTTCCCTACTTGTCACAGACTTGCAATGATGTGTTAGAAGAGGGTAAAGGGGAGGAAAGGAAGGAAAATGGAAGAAGACACTGCTTAGGATGAGAGTAAAGGCTCATCCTAATGTAGCTACTACTGAAAAATTCATGTTTTAAGGTCCTAATATTATGTATAGTTGTCATAGTTTAAAAATGGGATTTCTCTAATTTAGTGCTCCCTCAAAAATGGAAACACAAGCCACTCCTCACCCCTCCAGTGACAAAGATAAAATGCAAAGATCCTGAGTTGAGATAAGAATTTATCGGAAATAGCAATGAGATAAGAAAATGAACAACACCAGGAAAAATATTAATAACAAAAGTATGCCAAAAGACGGTGATTTACATACAAAAAATTCTCATTGACCGACTGACACAGGACCATGTGACTGCCAAGGCAAAGGACAAAATGGCACTGGACCCTCCATACAATACCTTTTTCTTCCCAACCATAAGCCACATGCCACACCCTTCTTGGAAGTGGGACTCTCTTCTGCCCCCTGGCAGTAGTGTAAAGTGGTATAGAATAACAACCTAGATACACAAACATGGCTCCAGGATCTGCTCTCTCATGGACACTGTGAAAAAATGAACCCTGTCCTGGCCAAAACCCAGGACGATTATACACACACATATATATAATTGTATCCAGGAAGACTGGAAAATATATGAGTTACTTATGAAAACGTCTTATTAATATGAACAAAAAGAGACCAGGATCTTTAAACTCTGACTGGAAAATCTACTCATAATTTGTTGTTCTTTACTCAGTAAAAATGCTGTGTCATGTTTAATTCTACAGTTGTTGTTTATGAATAAACTGAACACCCTTGACCACAGAAATTTCTAGAAGAGTGGAAATACCAACAGATCATTCATTAGCTGAAGGAAGGGGAGGGAAAGATTCAACAGATACTATGAGACTTAATGTTTCTGAAAAAAATCTTATGCAAAAGAGAGCTCATTTTAATATAATTTCAAAATCTCTGTAGTTGAAAAAGTTCTGTTCTATCATATTACTTTTTAGTTTATAATCTGTCCAGCTTTGAAAGAAATCCCCAAGTAATATTCATTTTCATTTACTCTTTTTATAACAGACTGAAATGTACTGACATTAGTAATTTACTAACAAATATGTAGGAAATGGAGTGTGGATTTATTGTTAGTTACTTTGAGTGTTTTTCTCTACACGGATTAGACAGTTTTGTAGGATAACAGAAAGCCCCAAAGCTAGTGCTGCAGCATATTGTTAAAAATGTGGGTTTGCCTGCCTTGTTTATATCAGGTAGATTTTTCTGTCTGTTGAGTGAGAAATGGAGGAAATAATTTTCAGTATTTACTATGACAAGGAAGAGCAAAAATTGGACCTGCTGAATTTTCTACTGTGTGCCCATCAATTCAGTGGCGCCATTCCTAACCAGCTATTATTAGCCAAGCCATGATTTCGTAATGTTCATGTCTACAGTTTGCATCCTGAGGTTTACCACATACTGTAGTGTTATCCCTTACAGAGTGAACTGTGTGGAAGTTGCAAGGCTTTCATGAATGTACATATACAGAGGTGGTATGTAAGTCATAGAAAGCAATTTATTTAGCTGGGGAATTTTTTCCTGTTTTACAGTTGTCTAAGAATAAATAGAGTTTTTTGTCCTTAGCTTTATAAACTTGAATGTCTCCCTATGTCTATGAATTTATTTTTTTTTTCCTGAAAAAAAAAAAATAGAAAATGATTAAGTTACAAAAAAAGTCCTTTGAAAGTAGAGATCCTGGTGACAGTCATCTTTACATGAAAACCTAAATCAAATTACAGAGGTGCTTACAGGACAATCCAAACATAAATTTTAAGAGTAGCCATTCCAGAAGATATCAGTAAGACATTCAGACAAACCTAATAGAACATTGAACAGCAAAATGCATTATTGCATGATCCCTTTCACATACAAAGCAGAGTTTGTCCCTGTAAACACCTGAACTGACAGGCAATATAAGCTACATTTATTTTTATTTACTTATATTTAGCTACATTCCTTAGAACTTCCCCTTACATTTCTGAGGAGCATAGTGTCTGTGAGGGCATGTAGCCATTCTGAGGGTTTGCTCAAAATATGGGATTTTTTTTGTATTTAGTCCACTATTGCATTTGCAGTATATTAAAGAAAGCCTCATTTTATATTTCCTTTTATTTGAGGATTACTACCAATACAATTCCAGCCAAAGGCTATTGTGGCTTTGTAGTCTTCTTTAGGCTTTGCCTTTCTTTTCCAAATCTCCATATAATTTTTAGTGAATTATATATTTAGACATGTATTTTTCTGCTTAGGAGAAGAAAAGCAATAAAAGGACAAAGTTCAATGCATGAAAATCAAAGATAATTTTTCATGCATTCTCTACTGCTTAAATTGCATAATGCAGAGTATGTTCAGATGATAAGGCAAATGTCTGAGGTCTTTTTGGTTAGATATCAGATACTTCATGATAGTACAAATGTAACACCTTCTGCCACCCTCATCGGTCTTCATTTTGTTCAACAGATCTAGTAGACCACAGCATAAATTCTAGACCCTCTACAGGGAATTGAAATCTTAATTTTCCAGCAGGTGATCTTAGACCTGCCTGAAGCAAATGCTGATGTTATATCACAGAAAAGAGAAAGACAGATATATCACTGAGAAGGAGGTGGAGGGCAACCCAGCTATTCCAGGAACAGGAACCTGCAGAGAAGAGTGAGAAAGGATTTACAAAATAAAAAAAGGCACAAGAATCAAAATCTAATTCTTCAGGAGTCTGGAAAAATGTAATTTGCTGCCTGGCAATGTGTAAAGATTTCAGTATGCTGTGCTCCTCAGTGTTCCTGATGTCTGTAAAGATTTAGAATACTTGATATATTCAGAAGGGGAAAAAAAGAAACAATCAAAAACATTCAATATTTTTATTAGTATAGCTAAGGAAGTTGGATTGCTTGGGGTGAATGAACATGTAATTGTTTTGGAATGTTTCTAAAGGGTAATTTTGAATTTTCTGTTACATAGGAGTTATAGTTCTTTTATCCATTTTAACTTAAAGATATGGCTTTTTTGTTATTTATTAAGCTGACTGATTTGCACCATAACCTCTGTTTTCTAATTAGTCCCTGAGAGTTCAATCTGTGTATTTACATGCTAGATCTATAAACAATGACACTTTATGACACCATGAATACATTTTCAAAAGGAAATTATGAAAATTAAAGCAAAATATTATCTTTTTTGTTTATATATACTGTTTAATATATGATTTATTGTCTTAATGTTTCCATCTCAGTTTGACACCTATCTTTACTCACCCTCATGTTATGCCCAATTCCTGACTTGCCTATCTACTTTTAAATTTTTTTCAATTCCTATTTCTTTCTTTAGTCATTGCTTCCTCAATTCAGTTAATGAACAGCCTTCCCATGACTGCCTCACATACAGCTGGTCTCTCACAAAGTTTGCAAACTTGACTCTTCCTCTGTGATCCGTACGTTGCCTTCACTGCTCATGTGTCATCTCTATCAACACTATAGGAAGTTTGGGGAATACTATAATCCAGTATTACTTCATGTAATTTACAGAGTGTTCAGCAGAACAAAGACATATTTTTGATGAAATACGAAAAATGCCTGATATACAATTAAAGAACAAAAGGATGAAAAAAGAAAAAAAAAAAAAAGAAAACTTTTCTCAGACGCTCTCATATTGAGTAAAATATCACATGGTTAACCAATCAATAAATAAGCAGTTTTATTTGCAAGTTTCAAAATATTGCAAGACAATTGACTAAATCCAATTAGAAGTAGTAGACTCATGACTATTTCAGGTAATACATAAAAATAAAAAATACTTTAATAAGTTTCTTTTGCTGTGCTTGTTGCATTTTTTCTTTGGCTACTCATAAAAATTTACAGGACTGCCTGCAATTGTCCATCACATAGTAATTAGTTCAAAAGTAAGCTAGGTTAGTGACTTTTGGAAACATCCTCTGTCAGAAAACTGTTCAGTACCAAAAGATACTAGAAAAATAGCAATTTGCTTTAATATTTCATATAGAATATCACGCAGGATATGAAAAAGCACCTTCTAATGAAAAACCTTTTATCCCTCCATATAGTTTGGGAAATATTGCACTTCACAGTGAATAAAACCCAAATGTTTCAGTAAGTCTGTAATGTGATAAGCAGTAAAAGCCATTTAAGAAATACAGTTAATTTTTTATCCTTTTACTAAGAATCTTTTTGTAAGAATGCAATGTTCATTAATAGTGAAAAAAAATATTTTAATAAAATATTTAGCAAAAATAGTCAATGACTAGAAAGAGAAACTTCTGCTTTTAATATTTTATGCTGAGGCTCTTGACAGATACTGAGCACTTTTAATAATATTTAACACTTAAAAACCTTTCAGAAGCTAAGAAACAAATTTAGGCTATACAGCTGGCCCATAACTGGAGGACTCCTTCTATGATATTTCAGGATAAAACTGTTCAGTGACTGCAAAATAACTTAGAAAATGCCTTTAAAGTCTAAATAGCAAGAACAGTATGTATGATACTATGCATCCCCTCTCTTCACACCTCCATCTCTGCCTAAAATAACATATTCCTGATGGCAATCACTGTAGTGCTCCTCTGTTCCTTCATTTATCTCAGAGTCATTGCTCAATGTCCCCTTTCTCACTGCTCATCCTTCATCCTCTCCTGACCTACAGCCAGTCAGTGTTTCAAGCAGATGGCAGTTTTCAGACAGCATTCTTGAGGAAAAGGCTCCTTTAATGATATTTTCTTTTAACTCAGGAAAGATATTAATGGAACAGGTCACAGGGGCTGTATGTGAATCCTTGGGTGTCAGATCATCGTGGCCAAGAGTCAATTGCACTTAGCAGTGAGACGACAGTGTAACTTTTAAAGTGCTTTTCCATGTAGCATTTTGGACATTCATCCTTTAATGCTTCATAAATTGATTTCATACCCCACTTTTTCCAGACTGTAACTATCTTTTAACATTTGAATTTTAAGCTTTTATATAAAACAGAAAGTGTCACCTTTTGCCTGTCCAGGTGATTGCTGGAGACAGTGTTAATACAGTCTGAACTTATCACAACTATCCAAACACTTTTCATAAAACCACTTCTGATTAATTATTTTTCCCTGAATCCATCATGGTCTGCTGGAGAATTGACAAAGGCACCTGTAACTCAAGAGCTGCTCTTTTTCAAGACCTAATGTGAAAGTCTTTCCCAAAAATATAAGAAAAACACATATAATTCATTTCTGGCTGGTCCAAACCTTGAGCAACCTAAACTAAATTAACCCTGCTTTGAGCAAGAGTTACGACCAGAAAACTTGCACTGATTCCTACCAACCTGTATGAATTGATGTCTATATGTAATGTTAGATACATCCATGTTATGTCTATAGATAATGTACCATAGATCAAACAAAGAAGAGAAATAGTTAAGCCACTGATGGGGAATAATTTTACATAAAAATATAATTCCCTCTTGGAGTATATTTGTCTGAGAAGTCACCACAGCAAGGGGTGCAGCAGCAGCCAGAAATGAAAGACATAAGAGAGAGAAACTTTATTCCAGTCACCCAGCAGCTGGTTTAAACTGCAGCTAGTTTCATGGCTAACTATGAAGAGATATACTTTAAAAATAGTTTTATGAGAAACCATTTTTTTTAACCACAGGGTTTGGAGAAATGAACAAAAATGGATTTGTGAGTTTAGAGTCACATTTTCCTAGCCCAGTCAAGGGTAAATCCTATCCCTTCTCACAGTCAAATTCATCAGATTCTGCTGAAGGTTAGCAACATGGAAGAAAGACAGAATATGACAATAGGGTATATAAAATGTGTGTACTCTGTCAGATTACATCTAGCTCAAGGTAAATATTTTGTAAATATGTCACCAAAAAGGTGTTGTAAAAGTCAGGGATTAGTTTTAAAGATTCTCTTTCATACAGAGGCATCCAGGACTTTTTTGCTTTTGGTTTTTTGTTTCCAAAGAGAGGTAGAGACATGCAGCAAAACTAGCAATAACTTTTTACTGTCACACACTTGGCTGTGCACATTTTGTTAGACCATTTATGTTTTCAATTGTTTTCATACACACCATTTAAACTGAGGCCCAGATCCATTTCTTTTTGAAATATTATCTTTATGTTTTCTTCTGAATTTTCAGGGATATAAGGTTTTAACTGCAAACTCCTATGACAACACTAGTTCTGTAAGTTATTCCTGGTGTGTAGCTGATGCAGGGTTAAAATAGTGAAGAAAAGTCTTAATTTTTGAAAACTTTTACTGCCTGTAGAGCTTGGCTGAAACTGCTGGAAAATTCCAAAGGGTCACCAGCAGCAGAGAATGTGTCTTGCCAGGACAAGATTTCAAATCATGTGAAAATGATATCCAATGATTCCACATGCAATGAGGTAGATTACAATCAGGTGCAGAATTTCCCTTCCTCACAGGAACTCAAAAGGCAGGGCTTTAAAGCAGCACGTGCCTAGTAGCATTACTTGCTTGTTTGTGTGTTTAAAGTTATTTTCATCATTTTCCAATGCCAGGAATTGAGTTTTCTTCTTGAGGGCTTAAATAGATACCTTCCTTGGGAAGATGTTGCCCTAGTTACTGATTAGAAAATCTGAAAAAAGATCATTTTTGCTGCTTATTCATGAAGAGCATTTTTCTTCTGGAAAACTGAATTGCTTCTGTTTACAGTCTGATGAGTGCACTCTATTTTCTCTATTTTTGATTTTTCTTAATAGCTACGTGATTTTCCTGTTAATTTCACTGCTCATAACTTATTTTCTGGCAATTATCCCCATCCCCCTTTTTATCATACTACAGTGGGAAAAGGAATACGCTCATCTTACTGGTATCTATCCAGCTCTGTACTTCTACCTGCCATGGTCTCCTGGTAATGAAAACACAAAACGTATGAAACTAAACAACAGTGTTGCAATTTGGCAGGCACCTACTGACTGATGGTTTCATCTAGATGAGAAATTGATACTTCTTTTAATAAGCTGTTCTTTTTCTGATAGTTTCTATGAGGTATTTTAACTTCTTACTAAAGTCTGAGTGAACCATTTTTATTGAAGAGTCCTCTATTCTTCCCTACCACCCAATTTTTTTTTTGGCACTTGTTTTTTGAGACACACTCTTTCTGCAATTTTACACAGGGCCTGTACCCATGTCCCCATATCATCTTAGATCTTGCAGTGTTTAATTTACAGAGCTCTAACTGTAAACAAATGTGTGTGTGCATGGTGCGGCCAGAGAGGGGGCTACGACTTGATAAAGAAGAGCAACCATTGCAGCATTTTGTATTCCTTCAGTGTTCTGCTTTTCCTGCAAATTAGTTGTGATAAAGATTATGTTTTTACTGCACTGCTTTAATCATGACAGCCATATAGGAATTGACCTTCTTGCTGCATTTATCATATAATTTTTTTTAATCACAAACATTTAAATTCCTTTGAAAATGCATGATGTGGTCTTCACACAAAACATTATTCTTAAGAGTCTCATAGTTATTTACTTGTGGCAATATTTTTGTAACAAAATTTTATTTCCAAATACAAACAAAATTAGTTGTACAACAATGTCTCATAAAATAACTGACTTCTTTCCTTTCTATACAATCTTGAATTCAGTGGTTTTCTGTTAAAAAGTTCTAGAACAGAAGGCATGTCAGAATCTGTCCTAAAATGTGATTGATTGCACAATCTGGTTCTCTGACTTTCAGGCAGAGACTTTCACACAAATATGTCCGTGGGTGTAAGAAAAGAACCATCTCTAAAAGTCACAAGGGAATACTTACAGGAATTTAATTTTGTCTTTAGTCCTACTCAAACTGAACACAAAGACATTCAGTCACTTCTTCACTGAGACTACAGCAACACAAAAAGCAAAACATCTTGCAGAGGCAGACAGCATTTTAAATCCTATTTTCTTCTGACCTAACTTCTTCACACCCAGGAAAGGGAAAACACATCAGTACCCATCAATATATGTCAGAGCCAGGATTTGCTTCCCATAAGAATGTGTTTAAGTTTCTGCTAGTCTGAATCATTATCAGCAGTCAACCTGTCTGTGAAATCCAGGGTATAGTTGAATGATTCCCATTTTGGTCTGATAGGGTCACCCAGGACTTAATGGTTGAATTCTTCCATTTTCAATATAATTTGTAACACTATTTAACCTATTGATTAAATTTTATCCTCTCTCTTCCTTGGTACACAGAGGCTTAATGGTAATGTGCTACAAGGTAAACATGTAATTACTGTCAACATTTCCCAACAGAAATGTGTCATCAGTCTGATGCAGCCATTTAAGTCCCATTGCACAAAACAACTGCTTTCTTTGTAAGGAAGGAAATTATGATGGATTTGAAATGCCGTTTTATGTCTATTTTGCTGCTGAGTTAACAGTTTCATAGAATCAGGTTTTCAGGTATGCTTTCCCAGGAGGCAAAAGACATTTTAAAGAATATAACTGTGGTGAAGGACTATGAAGTTCATCTTGTTTTATTCTCCTAACCTCATTGTTACAGTTGTTAAAGCTAAAGGAATTATATAATCTGCATAACACAGAAAACATATTTTAACCTTCAGGGTTCAGGCTTTTATATGAAAACAGATGTAATGGCTCCACTCACAAATGCAGTCAAGAATGAAGTATGAGAATCAATGAAGGAATTATATAGGAAGTCAGGAAATCTTGCCATCTTTCTAACTCAAAGTTAGAAATTAATTCATCCTATCCTTGGAAAGCTATGCTTTCTATTCTAAAATTATCCTTTTTGCTTATTCTCAGGATACTATTTCCCCTAACCATCAGCCTTAATAGAGAAAGAATGAGCACTGTTTCATAAGACTCCCAAAGTAGATGATTAACTCTGTCGACTAGGGATGCTGTGATTTGGAACCTAAGACAGTTTTATATGATTTTTCTTAAAACCATAAGCGTGTGTAATTAATTGAAAACTTATGTAACAGTATGAAGGAGGGTGAAAAAACCAAAACAATTGCTGTGTGAAAACTGTGATAGAAATTAAAAGCTGAAGAATTTCTGCCTCAGTTCCAGTCAAAAGCACGTATTTTGTTTGGACAGCAAAACAATTCAGCATTCTTTGTACTTTTGGAGAGCTGTTCAGAATGCAAGTGAGACAAAACGTGTTGGAAATCACTGAGAAGGATTACTTATCTCCTTTGAAGGAAAATAGGAATTTGCATTTTTGACATCTTCATTCCATCTACTTTATCTAAGGAAGGGTATGATGAATGAAGTGATGTGCATCAGCTGTTTTTTGGGTTACATTCTGCAAGTCTTCTGTACGAAACCACAAAAAGCAGCATATATTGTTTTCTATGGCATTAAATGCTGATGAGACAAAATTTGATGCAACCACAAGCATTTGTTCTGCTATAAATATCTTCATGATGTAACCAATTATAACTTCTCTGACTATGTGGAGAGATAGGTTATTCACTTACCATCAGATACCTTGGCTCTATCAAATCGTTTCAAGCTTATGAGGTCACTTCTAAGACTTCTGGAAAAATTAATCAATTCCTCCCTAAATGTTTAGCTTTTTGGAATGCATAGATATTTATAACTTTTTAACCTTGTTTAAAAAAAAAACAACAAACAAACAGTTTTTAGTTGTTTATCAGATAGCTTTGTTGTTGCTCCTAACAAAACACCTTTCTGTCTTTTGAAAACAAGATCCTAGTTCATTGCAATAATTGTAGAGAATGCAAATGGAGAACTGTCCACAAGTTCAAAATTTATGTTGTGTTCTATTTGAAACACCATTACTTCAATGTTGATTATAGGGTTCAGTACATGTGTAAGGAAATTTGAAATCTGACCACAAGTTCTCTGAGCTAAGCCATGTGGTAAGGCACTAATTACACAAATCTATTTTAAAATCTTTCTGCTGTAAACAGGAGAACCTAGATAGTGCATTACCATTTGTTTGTTATTAGTACATTTTGGTTTGGCCAGTTAGCTGCTGTGACAAATCAAGAAGCTGACAGAAATTGCAGCTAGTGTGTGTTACACGTTGTTTACTTTGGACAGAACTAGTTAAAAGAATTCATTATTATTTATGTTACTGAATTAGAAGGCTAGAAAACTCAGATCTTGGATGAGGATCCCACAACCTTAGGTGCTGCCTACACTGAAAAAGGAAAATGAAGTAAAGGGCAAAGGAACAGGGTTCTTACTTTGTATAAAGTTAAAATAATGTACGCTGAAAAAGGAAGATCAGCTCAAAGCAGATCCACTTCTATGAGGTTGCTCAACCCTTTTCCAGGTGTGTTTTTCGTATTTCCAAGAATAAAGACCCCATCCTCACAGAGAATGTTTTCTTTCTATCTAATCAATGCACTTTGAAAAAAGCCTGGTTCCGTTTTCTCCACACCTTGCTATGCACAGCTAAAGATGGCAACAGATTCTCCCTGAGACTCCTCCTCCACAGGCTCCTCCTCCACTCTCAGCCCCTCTATATGCTTGTGTTCTCCAGGCCTCCAGCCGTCCTGGTGATCCTCTGCTGAAATTGCTCCTGTCTGTCGACATCTTTGTTATACTGAAGAGGTCCAAACTGGACACAGTCCTCCACATATAGCCTCACAAGTGCTGATAGAGGGAAGTATCGAAGTCCTCACATTCCTGCTTCCTGCATGCCTGACAGTAGAGGTCTGGTGGCTGTTGGCTTCTTCTGCAAAGGCATGCTACTGGCTTATGTTCAACTTGTCTTGCAGGGCCTCCAGGTACTTTCTGAAGATCTGCTGTCTCCCAGATAGGTCCACCCTGAACTACTGCATGGAGTTTCTTCATCAGAAGTGGATACATATCTGATTGAATGTCATTAAATGTCTGTCAGCCCATTTCACTAACTTTCAGAGGTATTTCTCATAACAGCAGTGCCCTCCAGGGTATTGACTGCTTCTCTTAGTTTTTTACCATCCAAGAACTTGCTTATCATTTAGGTTTTGAACATGTGTACTTAGCAATATTGCTGCAATATCAGCCCCTGAGAGATGTCAATTCTAAGCAGACCTCAGTTGGACTTTGTAAATCATTCACAACCTTCTGCGTCTGGGAATTCACACATTTTCTTACCTGTTTTATTCTTTCCTTATTCCGTATCTAACCACTTTGACTGTGGATACTGTGGGGGACCATCCATTGCAGTCATACAACAAGCAAAATACTCCAGGAGCCAGACCTAGGAGTAACAAGACACCAGAAGTTACCCAAAGGTGACCACTGAACAATTGTTCCTAAAGGAAAATAAGTCAGGAAACTTCTGCAAAAATTAGTGCATTTCTGCTCACTTGCATCTTATTTTCCCATTTGGTATTTGGTATTTCAGATTAGGACTGCAGCAGGATCTTATGGAGTCTATTCGGTTTCTAAGATACTGTATTCAATCTTTGCCTGTGACTTTTGATGCCTTGGCCATTCTTCAGGGTCTCTCCTTTGATCAGTGTATAGCTTTCAGACAAGTTTGTCTCTCTGATCAGAAAAATACATCCATTTCATCTGAGACATTTGAGAGAAGCAATTGAAAACAAGAGATACAGATGAAAATATAAGGGTGAAAACATTAAATAATGAATAATATAATCACTACCACATACAAATCATGTAAAGTCACATAACTAATCATCATCAAATGTTAATAGGTATCAGTTCTGGCCTCATTTTTAAGAAAGGAGACAAAGAATCATGAAACTCAATTTTTTACTGCATATATCTCATGGACAATGGAACTAGACATAAAAGATTTGGGCAAAATTTGGGAGGACTAGCTGCACTGATATAAAGCTGCTCCTTGGCAGGGTGCTGTGCTATGCTCAGTATTAAAAGTCAGGAAAAATAATTTCTGTTTATTTAAGTGGAGAAAGAGGAGACAGGTAAAAAAGCAAAACCAGCATGTTCCAGTGATCTAGCAGTAAACCAACAGGGTGAGCCATTCATTTTCTGTGATGGTTCTCTAGTATGTATTAATCTTGAGAATGATAAAATGGGATTTAAATTCCCAAAGTGAATTTAAGGTTATCACTGTTTTAAAAAGTAATATTTTCAAAGAGTTTTCGTCTTGTACTTTTCTTCTGTTGCTGTACATTTTTTAGGACAATAGAATAGAGGTAAAATACATTCTGGAGATAAAATTAATACTTTTAATAGTACTCAGTGATTTCTGAGTTAGCAGAGAACTGTGCATGACAGGTAAAAAATTACACACAGTAAGAAAATATAAAGATATTTTTTTCTTTGTAATTTTTCCGTAGTCTTGCTGATGTGAAGAGCTTTGTGGATTTTTTATTTGTCCCACATTCTTATAATGCCTTTATTGGACTATAACTACACTTCTTACTCTTTTTTAAGACCCCTAAGTGATAGTGGATTAAAATGTCCACAGTGCTATAATTTGAATTTCTCTTTGGTCATAGAATCATAGAGTAATTCAGGCTGAAAAGGACCTCAGGAAGTCTCTAGTCCAGCCTCCTATTCAAAGCAGGATCAGCTCTGAAGTCAAAATAATATGCTTAGGGTTCTATCCAATTGGGTTTTGAAAATAACTCACAAGGTTACCCTAGTAATGATGCTCTCCCAGAAAGCAAAAAAGAAATCTGGACTTACTACCAAATTGATGACTGGATTTATTCCATACCTATATAAACAATAGTATCTTAAACTGTAATATTAAATTAAGTAAGATATTATATATTTTATTAAGAGTATCAGAATATATATTTTATGAACTTTAAAAACCTGCAAGAATATTTTCTTATAAAATGTAAACATGAGAAAATAGCTCTAGAAACAAAGGGTTCTGCATGTTTACCCCATCTAAGATTAAAATTAATTAGTTAAAATGTGTAAAAGTAACATCATGTGCAGAGAAGGCAACAACATAAAAGTTACTATATTTATATTTTTCTGTTTTAAATTACTTAAGGTTTTTACATTTTATCCTCTTACATTTGGTACTGGTTGGTTCTTTCTTCCTTTTCTAGCAGATCTCACCATGTGACCCTTTTGAAATATTTAATAGTTTTCACTTCATGCTACAGCCCTGTAACTTCCGTAGGGAAACTACCTTGGGTGTCCTTACTCTTCCTGACTCATCCATGAGACTGAGGAAACTACAGCACAGACAAAAGGCAACTAGCTTTGGTGGCCTGGCAGCATTTTTCAGGCCTTCATCACTTCTGGATTGTGCCAGGATTTAGAACAGTATGATGATTAATTGCACAAGCAGTTCCCAGGCTGGTCCTCTCTCATCTCCACTTTACCAGATAATTTCTTTTCTTAGTTACTGATCATGCCCCAGCCAACTATCTTAAAGTTTCACACAGCTTATATTCCCCGGAAGTCCACAATCATCATATTTTCCCCCAACATCTTCCTAATTCCCAGTTGCTGTTTTCTAGCTTATCACCTTCCAATTGAGCTGTCCTTGCGAAAGGACATCCGTTGCCTTTCTGTAACCAGAGTCAGTATCTGAGAAGGTTTGGAGTGGCCTACAGCTCCTGCGGTACTGAGAATCTCCCTCCAACTCCAGAAACATTGGCTCAAGTTTCTGGCCTAAGTTCAGATTCTTTCAGGGTTTTTAAGCAGTGTTCATACATGTGGGGAGGTAGTCTGAAATGAGACTCGTGACAAGAAAAAAAACCAAAAAGAGATGAAGAAGAAAGACCTGGTTCCAGTCACTTCCTAAAAGTCTGTGTTTAAATGTATCAGATATTTACTGAAAGAAAGACAGGGCTTTTGGAGAGAAGGTTTTACTCATAACTGATGATTTGAAATTGTGCCATATTCTGGTACTTATGTGCATTCCAGCAGTGACGCTTACACTTCATTGAAAATTGAGCTTTGCAGGATACAGCATAGTATAGAAGGTGAGGAGAACACAGGGCCAAGGTAGTACTAAAATGTCAAGTGAACGTCCTTGCTCTTGCCCTATTCTGAAAAGAACTACATACATCATAAGAACATGTTTCAGTGTTTCAGTAGCATCATTTCAGAATCTGTTGCCTTTCTAATATTGGGGCAGATTTCTTTCATAAAAGATCTGCCTACTCAAATCCTTCTTCTTATTGGATCCAATTACTGTCCTCACCTTCTTTAAGGCCTGTAGTATATTCTGCTGGCCTCTGTAGTTAAAATGAGACAGCTTTACTGGTGGTTTTTTGTTTGTTTGTTTGTTTTAGTTTTAGAAGGTAAATATCTTCCTTCAGCTGGTCAATAAACTTTGCTTCCATCACCATAGATGGATTTTTTTTAAGCATACATTTTCTTCCTGTTGCTCTTGGGAGTAATTTCCTGTAAACATTCCTAAAACTGTACCAATTTCCCCTTGAAATTTCTTTTTAAAACCCTTCTCTTTTACGAATAGAAGATATCTGAAATGACTAGCTTGGTCTAAGTTCATGTTCCCCACATTTGGACACTGGCCGGTCCAGCCAATACATCCTTACTGTCTCCCTGCTTGTCTTTTTGTACATATTTAACGTTTCTTGTCCCCCTCCAAGATTTTTCATACACACATACACAAACAAACATGCACTGCAATTGAAATCAGTATTTGCTCTGTTTTCAGAACCCTTAGCCCAGTCACCTGCCACAGGAATTGCAAAAGTCAGGTCAAAAGAATCTCAGTCCTTACACTTTTCTCTTAGATCCAATTGTAAGACATATGAGAGGCAACACTAGATCATCCCTTAAAGGTCCAAATAAAAATACAATTCTTTATTAAATTAGAAAGTAATAGCACTAATTTCATTATCTCATTCTGAAGAGTGACATTGCTACAGTGCATTTCCAGTAATCACTGAATTGAAAGGATTTTTTTCCTTAAGCCTGGAAGCAAGTTTTGGTTGCTAGATAGATGTGTGCCAATACTAGTTGGCCATACAGCATTTTTGTAAACAAACAATTTTCTGAAGGAATTGTGTCATTTTCTGCAGAGCTTCTTGGCTCAAATTATACACTGACTCAAGGCAGAGACATACAATTTCATGACAGTTCTTATACTGATGTTGCTTTTAGGAGAATTCTGCATGTTTTTCTTAGTGTACTCAAACTTGCTTTTTCTTCTGCAAAAAAAAAAAAAAAAAAAAAGGATATGTTATACGTGGGTTCTACCCCAGAATCTTATTTGACCTGCATGGCTTTGGACATGTTGTACCAACTAGCAGGGAAACAAAAGATTCTGTATCTGCTGTAAGTACACATATACAGCTACATATAAAACTATATTTATATCTAAGGACTTTTCTTCCTGGAATACTGAAAAATTTAGAAAGGATCAAACCCTGAATATCTAAAGCACAGCATGATAACCTGTATACATGTTTTATGATAACAGGATAAGGAAGCAAAGAGTGCAAAATACTTAACTAGTTATAAGTGGATAAATTGTGGCATGGTAATTTGAGGAAGGATGTTTCAATTTAGTCACAAAAGTGACTATGTTCATTTCTTTTGTGCCAATAGGACTTCCCAGACCAGTGCTTAATTTTTGTAACATATTTATCCTGTTCCTTTATCATACATGGCCTTATGCCTTGTAATATGAATTTGATGCTTCAGTACAAATATTATTGAAATATAATTATCTAGACAGAAAAGATACAAGGGGAGAGGGAATATTTGTTTTAAGATAGGTAAGGCTGCTAAAATTTACCGCAAGTGAACACCATTCTTGACTTTTCCTTCCCAACAAAATTGAACTTTCTCATGAATGTGACGGATTTTTGCATTTACACTAAATTATAAACCACAGCATCAGTTGAATGTCTTTTTTCATCCAGATGACACACATTAAAACTTGAAAGGTTTTTCTGTGCCAAAATTAGGACACACAGTGGGAATTATTTCACAGTCATGAATCTGTTTATAAATTGGAATATTAAAAAATGCATAGTTGTGTCAAGCCAGTTATATAAAATATAATCCCTCAGATACAACCTATACTGATGGTAGGAAGGGTAACAGTGAAATTTGTTTTGTTTTTTAATTTAGTGCCACAGGGAAATATCACTGATGCTTTCTATTAAATACTTTTTAGTTTTAGTTATTGTAGTTTGATCCAAGATTGATAGGTTTTGCCAACCTTACTATAAAATGTTCTGAAAATTTGAAGAAAGCATCAGCAGTACCTCTGTAATACTGTGTTTGTCACTAAATATTTAGAAACTGATACAAACTGTCAACTGGCAATAGAATGAGTCAAATACACTTATTTCAAATATTAGTGTGGTATTTATAATCTGTCTTTTACTTAGATTAAAGCTAGATATTTAAACTTCTGCCAATCAAATGCATATCAACATCTCTATTTTATAAAATGAAAACAATGAAATCCTCACAAGCATTTGGACTTCCAAGCTCGTCACATTCAATATAAGTCTATGTATTGATTTTCTAGTTGTGGTTCAGCACCTGGGCAGTGCTATGACATAGGCATATGACATCAGAGGCTGGATTTACAAATTTTGTACTCAATTATCTTCTCCTAGGAGGTGGCTAACAATTCAAAAAGCTATAATATACTTTGATCAGAAAGACCTTTGCATAGCAGTCAAGTGAAAGTAGAATGTTCTTTTATTAGAATATATTCCAAAAAGAAAAATATTTTGAAGGCTTGAATTCTACTAGTGTGATTTTTTTCATAAACTCTCATATGGAAAACTAATCAAAAGGATTTTAGAACACAGCATGCTATCATGCTGGTCTCAAAAAAAAAGATCAAATTAATTACAAAGATTTACCAGGCAATGGCATGCATGCACAGCACAGTGGAACACCTACACACAGATAGCAAACAGCCCTTAAGTGAGCCAGCTCAAGTATTGGATATGTACTTTTAACCCAAGCAGAAGTATTAGACTGTGTGGAGCAGTAGCTATTCTACTCCCAGACACAAGCTGAATCCAGAAGTTAAGACTTCTCAGGTGTAAGGGAAGTTGTTACTGTTCTTGGAACTGCTTGGGAACCCACAGAATCATTTTTCTGACTGAAATGTGTTTAATCTAAATTAAAAATCTTTAATGTATGAACACTTGGGTTTTGTAAAAGAAAAAATTGTATCAGAATTTTTTTTTTTTTTTCTGGTGTTCATTTAGTCATTTTCTTGCTGTATTGGTCTGACTTTTTGCTCAATAAACAAAAAATATCTAACTCTAGTAGTTTAAATTTTCTGTTTACCTCATAGTGTCTCTGAGGGTTAGCTCTCTGAATGAGAACAGTTTGTATAGTGTAGTATGGAAAATACAGTGCAAGAAGACATCCTAGTTCACAGAAAACAGGGGATAAAACTCCAGGATTTAAATTCTATGAGTCCATAAGATTCATACATTCTTTGACATGTCTATGGGGTTTTTTAGGTAATTTCAAGCCTTTTTAGGTTTCAGGGGTTTTGTTTGTTTGTTGTTTTTTGGTTGTTTTTTTTTTTTTAATTTTGTTTTGTACAGAAATGCCTTTTATCCCAATATAGGATAAGAACATCTTAAAATTTTTTAATGTCTACTGAATCAAAAATTCTAATTCATTCTCTCTCATTTGAAATATAGGATTATATTTCCCACTGTAATTCTAAATCCTATTTTCCTAAAAATTCTAAAATGGCACAAGTAATGTTACAATTCTTTTTTTTTTTTTTAAATTTGAACATAAGCACACTAAGGCACAACAATTTAGCTTACATTAAATGTTCCAATTCTGCTAGTCATGAAGGTACATTTGTCACAGATGATAAACAAATCTCCCAAGACAATTAAATAAAGAGATTATGACGTATCTGGTCAGTGGAATAACTCCCTTGCTGAAGTATGATGGATGTTATTTACCCACAAAATACAAGGATATATGAAATCTCTTCCATAAAAATGATCAACCTGGAATGGCTTAAACTAAAAGTGTCTTTCCTGAGTATTTTCAAAATGGTCGTAATCAGTTTCACTAAGCTTCTGAAATTTAATTGTAAATGACACATTTTATTTTTATGAAAAATTACTCAGTTTAAAGACAACTTATTTCCAGATGTGAAGTGCATCACTGCAAATACAGGAACACTACTACTTCTTGTGGTGCTTGCATTTACTGATCATTCTGTATTGTTTCTCAGAATCTGTCTACTTCTGCCTACTGACTGATATATACATAGCCCTGAAGTAAATTGATTTATCTAAATGTATGCAGAGAAATGCTGTTCACTTAGAATTAGGGAAAAGCTCTGAGTGTTGTCTATCTAGATTTCAGTAAAGCCTTTGACACTGTCCCATAGAATTCTACTGAAGATCATGGTTTGGATGAAATCACTCTTGACTGAGTGAAAAATTGGCTGAATGGCTGGGCCCGGAGTGTGGTGATAAATGGAACTAAATCTAGTTGGTGGCTGGTCACTAGTAGTGTTCCCCATGGTTCAGTATTTGGGGCTAGTCCTGTTTAACATCGACATCAATGGTCTGAACAAGGGGTTTCAGTAAGTTCAAAAGTCAACACCTTCTTAGGAGGGAGTGGCAATCTGCTGGAAGGTAGGAATGATCTGCAGAAAGCTCTGGACAGCCTGGATCAATGAGCTGAAGATAACTGCATAGTGACAAGGCAAGGTCTGGGCAGCTGGGGTTGTTCAGCCTGGAGAAGAAGAGGCTCAAGGGAGAACTTTCTTCAAAGTCAATTTTCCATTTTTTGTTGGCTACTTGATATAGTACATTTCAGGGAAGACTAAAATAAATGGAGATTAACAGTTATTCCTCAATGATCTCCACAGAGAAAAATATGAAATAACTTGAATTTCCAATCAATACTTAGTGGTTCTTTCCTCCTTGCCTATTCAACTTTCTAAAATATTACAAAATTTCTGATGCAATAATTTAACATTTTAAAAGATTTTGACTTTTCCTTAGAATCATAGCAGTAGTTGTGAATCTGTATCCCTTTATTTTGAATGTTTGAAAAATACTTCATCCTAATTATGCTTAATTTTAAAGCCTCTCCCACATTTTTTTTCAAAAACATGAAGTATATTCTGTTGGGTTTTTATAGAGATTTAACTCTTCTGTCTCTAGGACATATACCAGTCTTTGTACAGTGAACTGTGTGCAATTGAAGGACAGCTTTCCTAAACCAGAGGGGGACAAGGGAAAGTGACAGATACCATTCCTGGTCCACGAAGTTTGTAGAGAAAGCCCATTTAAGTCAAATTCCCAGTAGGACTGCAATCTTCCAAACTAATGCACATGTACTATGCATATGATTTTTCCAATAGCTGTATTTTTTTAAGACCTTCAGTCTTTGAAGGCATTAAAAAAATCCAGCTTCTGAGAATGCTTAGATGCCACTGTCTTGATGAAGCCAAGTGATTGGTTGTTTAACTCACTCAAAATTCTGTCAGGTATTTCTTCATGTTAAATACATAATATACCGGGTTTTCAAATTTAAAGTATTGTGAAGAAAAGAACAAAATGCAGAGGTAACTAGGGCTTTTCTTCAAAACATGACTAAGGAGAGGGAAGTGAATGACATACCATGTTTGACCATTGATTATTCAAACTATTGATCAGACTATTGGTCTATAAAAGGAAAATACAAGAGCCAAAAGGATTTGAAGGTCTAGCTTTCACTGTCTTAAATTATCTTAACCATGAGACTACAGCAGTTCTCTTCTTTTTATGTATTTTTTTTTGGTTTTGTTTTGTTTTGTTTTAATTTGTGAAGGTAGTCTTAAAACTTCATTACATGACTATAGAAGAGGAATGAGAATTGTAAATCTGAACATTCTTCAGTAGTACATAGCCCTTTCAGACAACTGAGAGGAAAGAATTAAAACACTCCTAAAAGAATTACCGGGGCTTGGCTCGGGGCTACCTACAGAGGTTTGCAGACTTTTGCATTGAATTCTGGGGTTTAACCCTCTTCCACACCAGACAGAATCTAAGTCTCTCAGAGGTAAGCACTGAAATGCTCTGTGCAATTACACTAAAATCTCTCTAAACATCTACACCTGAGCTGTGCAAAATAAATCTTTCCAGCATTCTTTGCCAACAAAAGTTTGCCATTTCCTAATGCATGACGAAAAGTCACTCCAAGAGACAGGATATAAGATATAAGCAAAAGTTTGGATAATCAGTGACAATATCCATATGTTTTTCTTCTTGTCTCCCTAATAACTAGAAAGCAAGAAAGAAATGTGATTTTACTGGTCTGCTTCCAAATTACAGTTATCAAAGTAATCCATTGTTAGAAATTCAGTGTGGAAGCTATCCCAATGCATACTAATCACTCATGAGAAATGTATACTTTATGTGAAATTTCATGGAAATATGAGAGTTACACCTTCAAAAGGACAGGAAACTGCTTAGCAGAAAAAAAAAAAAGGTTCTTCCTTTCACACAGCTCAAGCAGTAAAACAAAGAAACAAGACAAAAAGAGAAAAAAATAGCTACATGGCAAGTTTCAAGTGGTACTTTTGAGCCTTTTTCTATGTATTTACTTTGTGGTTGCTAAGAAACTCCTGATCAAACACAGTATTTCAAATGAGCAAGTATTAAAGGCCAGTGCGTCATTATGTAAATGCTTCCTTTACAAAAACTGATTTTGATAATGCAGAGCCTCCAGCTTAAATAAAGCACTAACCTATGTCTCTGTATACTGTAATATATGCTTAGAAAGACATACTACTTTTTGGAACACCAAATACAACAGTTCCAACACATTCAGACTGCAACCAAATTCCTTTCCAATCTGCTTCATCACAATTATAAGTTTCTTCACAGAGTTTATTTTTAAAAGAATTTGAAAAGAGTGAAAAAAGGCTATGTGACTTACGTTACTCTTGGGAACCAAGAATTCTATGCTGATCTGGCTCAAGTACTATATTTGCCTTGAAATGTACAAGACAGAGATAAGCAGAATGGGAGAAACAACATCTGTGTTTCATTCAACATCTTTCAATGACCTCTTCTGCAAAGGTCAGGCATAAGAAAGGACAAGAAAAGGATATACTGACACTTTTCAGATGACGTCCTAAGCCTCTGGTGATTTGTAGCTCATGATTTCTCTTAGCAAGATGTAGTAGTTTGGGTTCGCTATTTCTTGATTGGTTTACTCTTTGTAAGTTTTGGCTCATTAATTTTTGGACCCAAATCAAGTCTTCAATTGTAGAATTGCGTACAGGATGACAACTATTAAGGATATCTCAGCTTTTGTATTCATAATTGTTAATCTAGGTATAAATATGTACTTATGTTTATCTAGGATGTTCTCATCCCTCTGCTACAGGTTGCTTTAATTATAAGCCTTCCTGCTAAAATACTGAATCATTTATAAACCTGCCTGATCTCACATTTCCTTATTGCTTCCTCTGTATAGTCTCTTTCCTATGCACACAGAGAACAGACCAATAGTACTCCATGACTTCACAGAGTACCTTTAAGGTTTCCTCAGTCATATTAGTGTCATTCTCTATACCGCTTACAATAACCACAGAAAATCTTCTATTAAAGACTATTTTTACCCATGCAAAATCACTGCTGAAGAACACATTACTTTTTTCCTTAGACTATTCATTCACATAGAATAGTTGCTTACTACATACAGAATAATAATAAATCCCATGTTATTGCACAACCACCTACTTTTGTCCTGGAGAATGTTTTTTACTACTCTTGAAAAAAACATGATGCATTAAGACATTGCCAGAAACCATTGTAAGGAAAACAGACCTTAACCACTTTCATTTCTTAGATCAGCAGCAAAAGTAAAAAAAGAAACAGCAGACTCCTATCTTGCTAAAAACACCATTTTCCAAAAATGTGGAAACTCAGAACCAGGAATATTAATAGCTGCAGTCTTCCCATAAAATATGTGATAGACAACAGCATGGTCTGTCTTCATTCAGTCATGCATTGCTTTTTTATTTCAAGAGCAGAATTACTAAGTATTTTAGTGCATCAACTGACTAAATTTCTACCCTATCAACGAAGTGAAATTTGAGTTTAAATAATACCCAGTCAGACTTTTACACCCAGACAGGGGAAAAAAGTAGGCATGGTGTTTGTAGGAGCTGAACAATCAAGACTGAAAGTGAATGATGATGTAGATGCAGTCTGGTAAATATGATTTTATTCTTACCAATAAAAGGTTGTTATCCAGTCTGACAGTGCAGTGTCTCAGGACTTACCTGTCTGCATTTGTCTTTTTTCTGACCTGATTTTATCTCATTTTAACCACTGTCCAGCTGCCAGGTCACCACTGCCTAGCTTATTTTAAGCAAACATTTGACAGTCCCTGTATAACACGCATTAGCCCTTTTTCACAAATGGAGCTGGGGAAGGCAATTGTGCACTTTTAAAACTTTATCTGTAAACCAATGAGGAAGCACCAAAATGTGTTTAAGAAAACCCACTAGAACTCAAGAATGCAAACAATTAAACAAAACCACAAAAAAACCCCCAAAACTTATTCCTCCTATGCAAAGAGCTTAGGATGTAAACAATCATTCATTGCATTTTCCCTCCCATTTCTGCAACAAGAGGAGGGAATTCTGTCTTAGGATCAAGAGGAGCATTGGACAGGTAAGAAAAGCACCAGAGTAAAGGGGTAGAAACTAAAATGGGCCTTTTTTGTATTCTAGTTATAACCATGTTAGAAATACTTAATTTATTCTATTAGTGAATTCTCATTGAACATTTCCAGGGATGGTTTTCCACAATTTCTCTGGGCAACATGTTCCACTGCCTCACCACCTTCCTCGTAAAGAATTTCTTCTTTGTATCTAATGTAAATCAATCTACCCTCCTTACCCCCTGAGATTTGCTCAGCTGGTTGGAACATGGTGCTAATAACACCAAGGTTTGGGGTTTGATCCCCATACAGGCTATTCGCCTAAGAGTGGGACTTGATGATCCTTGTGGGTCCTTTCCAATTCAGAATATTCAGTGATTCCTTCAGTTTAAACAATTGCTTCTTGGCCTGTCACTACATGCCATGGTAAAAAGTCTTTCTCCATCTTTCTTATAAGCCCCTTTTATACAGTTAAAGACCACAATATGGTCTCCTCAGACCCTTCTCTTCTCCAGGCCTAACAACCTCCACCCTCTCAGCCTTTCTTGCTAGGAGAGGTGCTCCAGTACTCTGACCTGCTCTAACAGAGCTGGGTCCTTCTTATGCTGGGGCCCCCATAGCTGGATGCAGTACTCCAGGTAGGGTCACACAAGAGTAGAGTAGAGGGGCAGAATCACCTCCATCAGTCTGTTGGACACATTTCTTTAAATGCAGCCCATCATACTATTGGCTTTCTGGACTGCAAACTCACATTACCACCTCATGTTCACCAGTATCCCCAAATCCTGCTCTGTAGGGCTTCTCTCAATTGGTTCATTCCCCAGAATCTAGTGGTATTGGAGGTTATCTTAAGGTCAGGACATTGCACTTGGTCTTGTTGAATGTCATGAGGTCAAAGAGAAAGTGAATCCTAGAGATACAAGTTCAGTGATGTAACCTGAACAAAGTGTTTGGTTATCACATCTGTTAATAACATTAAAAGCTTCTGTAGTAAAGGTTTTACAGAAAAGAAAGTCAAAAACAAGTAATCAGAACTTTGGCTAAATGCTTGTGTTTGCAAATGATTTCGATAAAATATTAAATATATGTTAATAGCAGCTGTAAAGGCTTAAAGGTATAATTAAACTACTGGAGCTTGGAAGAAAGAGTGAGCCAGCAGTTAAAAAAACAAAAAAACAAAAAACAAAAAACAAGAAAAAAAAAGTAACCCTCTTTCAAGAAAAAGAAAAAAATAACAGCAGTTATATAGACTCTACAACTGGTTAAAATATAACTATTTTTTCAGCTGAGTTAAGCCATCAAAGGAATCTGAATTTATATCCACAACTGAAAATCTAGAAAGTAATTAAAAAATAAACATGTAAATCTTCAAGCATACATGTATTAGACATGAAACCAGGCTAAGGATGAAAAAAGATTATGGAGAACTCAAAGAGGATGCCCAGTCATCAGTCCCAAAACCTTGCAGCTTCCAGCAAGTTTTGTCTTCAGAATTGATGGAAATCTTTAGGCAGGTGCCATATCCTAAAGTATCTCAGGGAGGCATCTGGTTCTTGCAATTAAGCCAGACCTGCATTTCATATTTGTTTTGCTTGTAATCTTCTGCCTTTCTATCTAAATAAAACTTTTTTCATTTCACTATTAAGTTTGCCTGATGTGATGAATCACTGTGAGTCAGCATCAGGTGATTCAGAGGTTAAGCTTTGTACAGCTGCTGGAAATTGTAATCAAAGAAGTCAGCTTGATAGGTCCTTGTGGGAATGCTCTAATGCACATATAATGATACAAATGGCAGATGGCTATTAACTAGGTAATAAAGATCAATTAAATGTGCACGGTTTTTTGGTTTTACCTCTTCTGTTAAGGGGTTTTAGCTCTTTTTCTCCTTGCTCAGATGGGTTGTTGGTTGGTTTTTGGAGTTTTCTTTTTTATTGACTTGCAAGGGAGGACAGCCCAGGATGAATCATAATAACACAAACTTCAGCAGTCTGTATGAATGGCTTTGACCTCTATATGAAGTGGTATGTTTATGACTAGGTAAGTAAGTAGAAAAAACAGGTAGATGAAGCTGAGAGTAAGAAGTGTTGGGGTGCAAAATGTCAAGTTTGAATATACATCTTCTTATAAGCCCAGAGTTAGTGCCCTTCTTGCAAGAACCTATACCTATTAGGTATATGAATGCTCTGGGTCTACCTTTAACCTTCAATGAGTTATGGAGAACAGTACAAACACCCAGTCTTCTTTTAAAGCAGAAAAGAGCGTTTATATGTTTTGATGTAAAGCTCTCCCAGGTGAAAGCCCAAGCATCTTAAAATCAAGGCTGTGCACACTCTATTGATCCTGATAGAAACAACGTGAGACATTAATGGTGTTAACTTGATCACGGCAGCTGAGGTGAGGCTACTTTGTGTAAGGTCTGAATACCATGTTTTTCTCTTTTACACAAAACTCTTTGCATGTGGTTGAAAAACAATTAATGCTTACATAAATCATCTGGTTTCAAATGCTGGAAACTGACTGAGGAGAAGCAAGAGTAGGGGTCAAAGGCAGACACAGAGACTATTATAGACTTGTTTGCTGTGACTGGTACTGATGATATTTTCTGACTCTGTCAGCTGAACACTTACCAGGGCTGAAGCCCAACTGTGACACTTCTGTGTACACCCTCCACTAAGTTTCCAATAAATCATTACTCATAAATAATAGTCTTTTATGTTGATTTTGGAGGGATCCCAAGATAGTCCAACAAACAGTTCCTACAGATGTTTTCCTGGGTTTGTTGTGTCCAGGCCTCAGAGGGAAATGGGCATAAGAATCTCCTGGAACTGATTGACTCAGCAGAACGAACACCCTCTTATTTCTTTCTGTCGATTCTACAAAACGTGGATGGATGCTGTGTAAGATGTTTCATCTGCTTGGACTCAAGGAGTTAATTGTAAAAAGCCAGTCCACAAAGTATTTGTTATAGTGTGCTCTTGCACTCTCAGCAACAGCATTCACATGTCTCACTTTTGTAATCCACCCATGGTATTGTTCCTATGTGTAAATGTTTCTTATCAAATCCAGATGTTACACAATCTCCTCTCATAAACTTGCCAAGACATATGATGCTACACCTGTGATGGCATCTATCTTCTATTCACAAACACATTAGTACCTTGCTCTCCTAAACATATAGCTAAACACCTTTTCAACTCATATTCATACTAAACCAACTTCTACAAAGTAGTAATTTTGAGAGCTCCTCATTTCTTTGCTGTTTATCTTGTAGAACATCAAGCATAGATGGTTAGATATCGAGGAATGACTTGTCTAGATAGAAATTAGGCTGGTAAGGGGGTGCTGTTGGGTAGTCCTGACACAAAGTTTTAACCAGTGGAAAGACTAGGCTGCCATGTGCACCCTGTTAGTATACGTCACATTGTGTGAAGAAAGGTCAGGTACAGTGCTTTGGAGTCCACTTTTAGACAGCTGTGCAAAGACAATGTTCTCATAGTACTGGTGGTTTACCCCCTTGAAATGAATGAACTTAGAACACTGCTGAATTTCTTCATGGTGATTTGCATCTAGAAGCGTTTAAGAATCAGACTCTGAATTAGTAAATTCATTTAACAAATAATACAAACAAACCAGCTATGCTTTTCTCAGAACAGACCAGATATTTATGCCATCTTCAATAAATGTTACATCAACAGTGAGCAGCAAAAACGAAAAGTCCCTCTGAAAAACAATACAGTATTTTTCCTTTTTTATTTGAAACTGTAATATTGCATTTCTGGTGCAATGGCATGTTGTTCAAAGAAGAAAATTAATGGTACTTCCTGTATCACTTTGTCACTCAGAAATCTGCCCTTGAGGAAAACCTTTTTTCCAAATTTTTAGTGTAAATGAAATCCAGAGCAACCAGCAAAAGGAACAGGCAATACTGTCCTGCAGGAATATAAAATAGTTAAGTTTCCCATCTCTTTTGGAACTTCGTACTAAACTTCAAACTCCAGACTTCAGGTTATCCAGATTTTTTTCTTTAATATTTTTACTACCTTTTCCATTGAACTCTCTCTTGCTAAAATGGTAGATTAGCTCTCGACTGAGAGTCTCTGGCTTCTACTTCTGTTTATCTGTCTGTCCATCTAGCTATATATTTGTGGCTATGCAATATATAGAAACCAAGAAGTTTTACTATTGAGGTTTTATGTAATATATTGAATTCACACATTTTGTTATGTGGTTTTTATTACCTTAAACTAGCATGAAGGAAACAAGGGGTTACAGAGAGAATTGTTAGCCTGATCAACTATAGACATTTAGTTTTTTAAGTCCTTTTTTTTTTTCCCCCTCACCTATTATTTTTGTCCCTTCATCATCTTGGAGAAATTTAGGATTCCTTAATGCTTGACAGTGAGGACAGCTGCTTATATACCTGTTACAACTTTTTTTTCCGGTTTGGTACACAGACACTTCTGGAAAGTACATGAATAAGAACTAAGCAAAGCCACGGAAAAGTCAACTTAGTGCTATTTTACACCATAACCTCACATGTATACCCTCGGGAGTAAAAATATAATTCCTCTCTCTTATCCATGTAATTGCACACATTCCATCAGATGAAATATGGGGCCACAGTGATGAACTGTTTTTTTTATTGTATTGCATGGTTTACAAAGATTGGCTATTAAAGAACTTTCTGAACTGTATTTCCTAGTGTTAAAACATACATTGATTTACTTATTCAGACCTGTGCAAATCCTCATTCTTGAAGTAGACTTGCCTTTATGAAATTGCTATAAGTCTGATAATACTAAAGGAAAAGCATTGCACATATGATGATTTAGTTTCATAATATAGAATTCATGTATATCAACAAAATAATGTCAATTTTACATAATTGTTAATAATGGTGTAGGAACCAAATTTAGGTAGGTCAATAAAATGAAAATGTTTATTAACCCTAATAATTTGAATCAGTAATAAAAATGTACAAGTCTCAGGATGTCAGTTAAAACTGAGAAATTGAGCAAGTTCAAATGTCAGTCTATAGGGTATAATTTCATTACTTGCAGACTTTTAAAAACTCAATCTCTTGCAAAAAAATAGAGTTAATTGGAAAGTAAAGAGGGAGAAGGTTCCTCATAAGCATATTTTGACTTTCCTTTACAATTTCTAATGGGAAATCTACTTTGTTTTTTTTTTTGGTTTTTTTTTTTTTCAATCCTAAAACCCCAAACACTGATTTTTCTCCTTTAGGAAACAGAAACCTAGACATTTTTGTTCATAAAATTCAGAAATTTGTGTATAAGTTGGCTAAAGAGTCAGCATTCTAGCCAAAATTCTGTGTTGGTTAAAAGAGTGTCTGAGGAAACTACACACTCTTTTCATTTAATTGAAAGCTAATTTAGCTATTGAAAAAATATTGATAGCAAATATTTCTGAGCACCAACAATAATAAGCCAAATACTGTGTGATTTAGGCTGTCCACCCAAAGGAGCAACACTTACTCATTTTTCTGCCATCAAACACAGTTTTGAAAGTACTTAATGATTATGGTGGCCAGCATAATATGTTTTCATGCTCTGCAATTCTATTCTGAATTTTTAAAGAGCCTTTGAATCAGTCACCTTATTTCTCTGCAGCTGAAATACATCAGGGAAAATATGGGCTCAAAAAGGGTGTGGGGGGGGAAAGCAAGTCATTATAAAGAAATTTTTGATTGCTCACAGACATTAATTTGGTGTTTCTTTTTTTTTTAGAGGGAATACTATGATCTTAGAAAGCAAAGATATTTCTGAGTTTTTAGATTATGTAGTTATCTAAAGTCCACAGAAGAAGCCTGTGTTGCCTGAAACCTGTATTTTGTGGCTATAAAAGTAGTAATGATTTAATTTAGTTTTTTTCTTAAATAAAAATTTAAAATTCAACAGTAACTCAGTTTATGAAAGTACAAATATTAAATCCCACAATAAAATAAAATCAAAAAATCCCCACTTTCCTGTTTTGACTTTGAGAAACATTTCACTGTGTGGTCTGGACAGGTAGTTCTGGGTAAATTTTAATAATGAGGCAGATTTCATCTCTGCTTTGTGCTGTGAATAGGGAAGTCAATTAATGTGGAATCAAACTAGGGGTCATCCTGTATAAAGCAACGTATTTTATTACAGAATACTGCAATAGATCCAAATTCATGTGATGAATTGCTATTGACACACATTCACACATTCTTCTCATGGAATGAAGGGTGGCTAAACCATATTTCCATATCCAACCAATATAACTATAATGTATACTGTAGCTTTGGGAACACCTGTGCACCAACGTTGTCATGCCAGAAAAGATTAATGATCAAAATGCTTAAATCATTTCACTGTTTTACACCAGGGGGAAACAGGATCTGACACTACAAAATAAGCTAAAATAAAAAGAATATAGAGAATTTCCTGTGAAAGTCATTGAATACTCCAGGTGTCATTTTAGAAATATGAAAAAAAAAAAAGAAAAAAACAACCAAAACCCCCAAAACCCCCCAAACCAACAAACAAGAACAAAAACCAATCTGACCAGTTTAGTAAAATATATAGGAATCTTTCCTTTGAACCTTGTACCCTGTCCATGCTGCACAACGTGTTTTTACTGCTGCATTGGTTGGTTCAGTTTTAAAAGCCACACCCACTCCAAATGGTGGAAATTAAAATCTTAAAGGAAATGTAGTATTGTAGTGTATGTAAAAGAAAAGTTTATTAGACTTTAAAAACAGTTAGTAAAATGCAGTCTTGAAATAGAAAATAGATTTGCAAAACAAATATGATATAAAACTTTTGTATCAATCAAGAGGATTTCTCCAAAAAGTGTGAAATGTAACAGAGAACAAGCTTACATCTCTGTATCATTTTTAACAGCTTGGGAAAAAAGAGTACCAGAGCCAAAGTGTTGCCTTTAATGTTATTTTCAATATTCCATCACGATTTTTATCCGTCGTCTCCCTTTATAACAAGGCCTTTTTTCTTCTTCCATGTTGGGGCCAATCTTACTACAAAGCAAAACAGATCTTCATTTCCTTTTTCATTTGTAACACAGTCAAATGGTGAGAAGAAACATACCAGTCTGAGACTGATATGCTCCCACCCTCTCTTTTTTTTTTTTTTTTTTGTAAAATGAGATGTCAATAAAACTTTAAATCTTCTCAAAGTGTTATTTAGAGAAAAGTTAGCTATCTTAGGTGCTAAACATAATAGGAAAATCACAAGCCATGTTTTAAAAAGCATCGGTTTTCAACTGGTTTTACAAGGACTAGGCAAGGAAGGTGAAAATAAAAGAGTGCGTTCAAAAAAAAGAAAAATATTTGCAGGAAGACTTCTTTCAGCATGGAGCAAAAAAGCTAATACAATAAAACCCAAGTTATTTTAATAGGTGTGGGGAAGGTACTTGCAAGCAGTTGAAAAGAATCAGAAAATAAGAAATCACAGGGCAAAAAGTTTAAAAGGTGAAAATAATGAAATGTAAATAAATGAAGCATAAATCAGAACCAGATTGGCTAGAATAAATTGAGCAGAATTTACAAGGGAAGAAAGAAATAAAAAGAAGCAGATTTATTTCAGAACAAGGGCCCTTCAAAGGAACCCAAAATGTATAAGAAAGTTGACCTAAGTGAAGTGATGTGAAGTTAAAAATGGAAACATAATTAAAAAAGTAAAGTGGTTGGATATATTATTATGAAAAAAACTTGAAGACTTAAAAATTGAAAAGAACTAAAGACTAAAAATTAATACTGGGAACTGAAATGTAAATCTCCAAGTAAATAAAATACAATTTGGTTCAGCATGCAAAAACATTATGGGCATGAAGAGCTATAAGACTTTGTTCATTTCTAAAACTTATCCCAATGGAAGAGATATGACTCTCATTACAAATAGACAAATCAAAACGGGAAACCATTCTTTTCAATAGGCAAAAAAATCCCAATGCCATTTTTCATTTGCAGCATAGTTAAGTTTGGTTTTTTCCTTACAATTTCTCAACACAGAAGATGAAAACTCACGCTAAAAAACACAGATCTCTTATTGACATCACATTGGCAAATACATACATCGAAACAAGACAATACAATAGTCTTTATTCTCTGATTGATTTCTTCTTGACTGACATGTGGCTCCGATCGGTCACAGAAGTTGTTCACACAAAAGCTAATTTCTTTGCATATATGTTTATAACAAAGGACAAAATTAATATTTTATTCAACAAGCAGCAGAATAAGAGAGAAAAATGAAATTTCTAGCAACTTTTCTGAAGTCCCATGGAAGTTACTATTAAAGTTCCTTAACAGAGCAAATAAGCAGGATCAAATTCATCTTTATTTTAAGTACTATTAAAGGCTACCTGAGGTAGGAACCTGTTCTTTTTCTGTACTCAGTAACTCACAGTGAGCTCTGAAGATTGTATATCTTTCTGAGGGTTCCTGTAGAGGAAGGTTAGACTTTTAACTCCTCAGAGACTTAAATGTATGCACCTGGACTTAAACGTCCTTTCTTTCTATTTCTGCTATTCCTTAACTTCAATTTGAAATCAGTGAAAAATAAGAAACTGCAGTGTGAGTCTGGTGAAATGAGGTTATTAAGATGTGTTTCAGGTACTTTTTTAAATGTTTTTAAGTTTTTAAACTTGCTAAGAAGATTTTATTCATAGTATTGCCTTGAATCTACTGCCTATATGAAGTATCTCTACAATAAATAGCTCTATTTCTTGTTTCAGAGTCTTTTTCAGGTTGTAATATGTGGATCAGAACTAAAGAAAAACAATACTTCTGAAATTAAAATGCCATGCCACTTTCATTTTCTAAAAAAACCCTTTAAGAATACAATATAAAGTTATTTTGATCCACATTTACAGTAAGTGTGCATGTGAGAAAGAGACTTTCAAGACCTAAAATCTTATTAATAAGTATTGTATTTCCTACTGTTGGAATAATAATATACCATTCTCTTTTTAAATACAATATTTTATTTCAAAGTATTACCTTTAGTTATGATCATAGAAGCAACCCCAAAGGTTTTAAAGATCCTTTTAAAACTCATATTGATGGCAATAACAGACAACATGTGTTTCCTTTGATTGAAAACTCTGAAAAGTATGGAACAAGCAGCTATTTGAATAGATATCCTTTGATAGGAAAGATTATGTTATCTGACATGAAACAGATGATAACTACTCTCCATGCTATTGAAATATTTTCTAACTTCATATAAACAAGAAAAGAACACTGTTCTTTATGATTGTATCCTTAAACGTACAGTATCATATTCTAGGATGGCATTGAGAACAGAACTGTAGAAAGGAATTTTGCCTGATGACTTGGCTAACCTTTTCATACTAAGAGACAACTTCTTTCCTGTTCTTTGCAAGTTAGCTGGCACAAGGGCTCATGATAGAGAAAAATTGTACGCTCTTATTTTATTGAAAAAGACAAACCTCAAGGAGATCCTACAATGGGGTTGCAAGTCCTTCATGATTCATAGGCTGACATATGGGTTACAGGGTTGTCACAGCAATAAAAGCATTGCCATAGTAATGGGCTAAGAGAAGACAATTCTTACAATTAGGGAAAGGAAGGATGGACATCTGTTAGTGCAGCCAAAGGCTACACTGCTGCATATTCCTGGACTAAATCCTTCAGACTATTCCACAAGATATTAGACTATGTGTCAGGATCATTAAACTTTTTCTCAGTTTCCTTTTGCCATACTCCTACTATTTTAACAGTGCTGTTGGGTTTTGTTCTGGATTCTGTGTCCCTGAGTTAGACCCTTCATTGAACAAGGGAGGGAGAGTTTGCTATTGGACATTATGCAGCCTCCACTGCTTCAAGCACAGTTTCAGAAAAACATTTGTGAAAATGAACTTTTCTTAAGTAGAGGAGGGGAGGGGAAAAAAAAAAAAAAAAGAAAAAAAACATTCTTTGCTCTTTTGCCTATACTTAAAGGGCCAGAGGGGGTTTCCACATAGTTTCAAATTATTAAGTCTCCCAGTTAAAATATGGCCTTATGCTTTAGTGTAACTTTCAGTACTGTGTTTTCTAATCTATAGTAAGTTAAATCATCTGTATCAAATGTTATTACATTGTATGAAAACTGTCTGAAGGAATGCTATGAAAGTTTTATGAAAAAATGTATTGAAATACTAGAAGGATGATTAACCTTCTTGCCACAAAACTAGTGTATGATTTGGAAGTTTTAAATACATTTATCAGTTATCTAGGGAAAATGAGCAGATAAAAATGCATTCGTCATTAAGCTGAGAGGACAATTAATAATAAAGAATGAGAATGAAGAATACAAAGGATTCCAGATAACATGTATTGGTTAATGATTTTTAATATGTTTATTGAGAGAAAACATGAAATTAATCTTCATTAAATTTGTAGATGACACAAAAAGAGAAAGGGCAATTGAATTTGATTTCTTGTGGCAGAGTTTGGCAGCAGGAGAGCTGCTGGGGTGGCTGCTGTGAGATCAGAGTATGTTAACCCACCATAGACTTTTCTGGTGCCACACATGGGCTCTGGAGGAATTCAAGAAAAGGACAGCAGGTAATGGGCAAATCTTTATCTAGATGTTGTCAGAAATCAGAATATTTATGGGGAATGTTTTGTTGTTGCAATGGGGTGTAGGGATGAGGGGTGTAGCGTGCGTGTGCTGTTCACAGGTGTTGGTGCAGTCGTGATATCTGTTCAACTTTGGTGTGGGAAGTTCTTTTTATGGATGTTTGTGCAGACTGTATGAAGAATGTGTACTTTTATGATAATTCTTAAATATGTGTATCACAGATGTGAGGGGTGGATGTCTGGGGTGCAGATGACCCAGCGCTGGCAGCGAGGGGTGCAAAGGCCCCTTGAGGAGAGGCCAGGGCTGCCCTAGACTGGTCACTGCCAGTTCCAGGTGGCAGACTGCCCTGCAGGGCATGGCTGACACCTTGGCTGAAGTGGTGGCACCTCTGGCAACACAGATTTATGGAATAGTAAAAGATGCTACATGGCAGCTGTGAGAGAGGAGTGTAAAAAGTGTGAGAGAAACAGATGTGCAGGAACCAAGGTTAGGAAAGAAGGAGCAGGAGGAAGTGTTTCAGGTGCTAGAGCTGAGATTTCCCTGCAATCTGTGGAGGAGATCATGGTGGGGCAGGCCGATAAAGACCACATTGCAGCAGATATCCATTCTGCATCCCACGAAGGACCTGATGCTGCAGCAGATTAGATGTAACTTGAAGGAAGCTCTAGTCTGTGGGGAACAGTTCCAGAAGAGCTGCAGCCCATGGGAATGACTTGTGTTGAAGAAGTTCTTAAAGGGCTTTATGCCATGGGAGGGACCCCACAAAGAGCAGGGGAAGAGCATGAGTTGGAAGGGGCAGCAGACCTGAAGCATTATGAACTGATCACAATCCCATTACCCACCCCAATGACCCACTTGGGAGTGGGATTGCAGAGGTACAGGAGTCAAAAGAATTTGAGTCTGGAAAGCAGTGGGAGTGGTTAGAAGGTGTGGTTAATTTGGGCTTTGTTTTTCACTATGCTATTTTTAATTGGCAATGAACTAAATTAATATTCCTCAAGTTGAGTATAATTTGCTTGTAATAGGAATTGGTGAAAAATCTCCCTCACTCAACCCACGAGTTTCTTCATCTTATATTGTTCCCTTGTCCTGCTGAGGAGCAGAAGAGAGAAAGTGGCTGGGTGGGCACCTGGCAGTCAGTCAAGGTCAACTCACTGCAGTATTGAATAATTAAAGAAAGTTTGGGCAGATAAAAATAAAGTCAATAAGCTACACAAAATGGAGGGTGATTTTTTAAAAAGTTGTGCCTAAGAAAAAGGTAGTGAGACAACCATCTGAAGCATAATCAGCTGAAATTTCCTTCCAGTAAATGCAGTTTTTGGGAATGTCATGGTGAATCTCCTATGTGTAAACTGAACATAAGGATTGAAAGGTGTAAGTGCAGATACTGTGATTTCCTACTGCCTTTCTCTGCACGGTATTTGTGAAATCATCATTTGATGATGATGTCCACATCTGATGTTTATTCAAGGGAAAAATAAGGTGATTACATTACTTTCTGTAGTTGTGGGGACCAAATTTCTTAAAGTATGAGCATCTTTAACATGCAGAAACGTCACAGTATGCAATGGCTGGAGGCTAACATAAGACAAATTCAGACAAATATTGAGGAATACATTTTTTAACATGGAGTAGCTTTTCTAGTGAGGAATTGAATTTTATATCATCTGCAGTCTTTAAATAAAAAGTCTCTAGCTCAGAAGTTGCAGACTGGACATATCACTTACCAGTTTAAAGTCTACAGCTTCTACAAGCAGGTCAAGCTATAATGAATCCTTGTAGACTTGAAATCTGTACTAATTCTTAAGAGAGATATTAACTGTGAGTGATAGATTGGGAAAGCAATTGCCAAGAAAAGGCAAATTACCAAGGAAAGTTAGGCATAAATTTACAGTGAGGTGCTTGCAGAGGTGAAAAAGGCAAACACAGACGTCTTACAGACAAAAAGGTCTGCATCCAAACAAAGTGTATGGATTCAATGCATGACTAGTGATTTCCTTTCAATGCATCTTACTATGGGTGTTATCCTGTAAGACAAACTGGAAAGATTTTGGAGAAAATCAACAATGCCATAGGTCAGAGTTTCTTTTCTATTGTGGTATTTGAATTTAATTATGTACATTTCATGTCTGAATGATAACATTTTAGTCAATAGGTACAAATGGCAAGGAAATTAAAGACAAAATTGTGCAGGATGCTCATATTTCTGTATATTTACACCTACACAAACCTGGTTTAAAAGTAGGATCACTAGTATTTCAGCACTTTGAGATTATGGATGCTTTCAATTTTCTTATTTCAAGTGATATTTACTGAAGAAACATCTCTAAAACAGAGTGAAGCAAGTTGGTTATCACAAACCATATTGCCTATATAGTCACAGATCCTTTGTTATGACTATAGACAGCCATCTACTTCCATTCAGGCTAAAACTTTCACCAATTTTGGGGGGTGTTTACAGAATGCTTGGAGTAGCTACAGAAGAAATTGGTTATAAGCATATGCAGCTCAGAAAAACTAACCCTAAGTATTTCTCCCTGAACTTTTAGAAAACAAGAAGCTGACTTTTATGCACTTGCTGACAGCAGAAGGAGAAACCAGCAAAAAAAATAAGTTGTCTACCATTAAACCTGAAGCAAATTTACAATTAAGTGAATAACCCTAATAGACTGCTATGGCTGACACCATGCAAATAGTTTCTTGCTTTTCAGTTTGTGTATTTCATCAGAGTAAGCATATGCTGTTATTACATTAACAATAATGCTTTGCTCCAGCAAATAGGAGTGATGATGATTTGCTGTCATACCATACTTTACCATGTGGTTCTTGCTATGCTTCAATTTAAATGCAGGCTTTATTGCCAACAGCTTTGTTCTACATCCCTCTAAGATTGCTTTTACACAGTAGGAATAGCAAGGAAAACTGCCAAAGAGAGGCCAAACTTTTCAGGTAGCACCTGTGTATACAAGAACTGCACATCACTAGTCTGTCAGAGGGCATACCAAGTTGATCAGTATGGTTCCCCTTTCTTTTAAGGACAGTGTATCTTGGAAAAGCAATGTCTGAAGTTTTACTGCATCTTTCTTTCAATCTCCTTCTATGCTCTTCCTGGTCTGACAAATAGAAATTCAGAGTTTTTCCCAGTTCATATGAGGGCTGTTCAGATTTGGGAGTCATGTATAGTGCGACTTAGTTGATATCAAGTCCGTTTTCAGTTCTGATTTGATTTTCCCCACAGGCATTAGCAGCCTACCTGGTCTAGCCAAACTGTGTTCTCTCCTTTTCTGGATGGCATTCACAGGCAGCTCATTTTTCACCTCCACATTGTAACAGAGGTTTCCTGGAAGAGTTCTCCTTTCTCAGAATTGAGGATGACAGCTCTAATGTTCTTAGAGTCTTTGCTAACTGGATTTTTGGATGGTCTCTTAAGAAGAGGCAGAGCTGGATGCTGATCAGTATGTCTTCCTTTACTAAACTAAGATGCATGGGCATAGCAACCTTAACTTTTCTTTCATTTTCTCCTTCACTGCAGGGAAGTTATTGTGTTAAACCACAGGAATGTAGGTTTAAATACAGGCAGTGTTTGAAATAATTTTATGATAAGTATCCTTTGATTCTCCCTTTTCTTGAGGGGCCCACCAGTTCTGCCTCTTCACTAACCTAGCACCAAACTCCCATCCTTGAATCCCTTAGAAGAAGATAGGGATTACTTTTAACAAGTGGAGCTGATGTTTTCCTTTTGCAATAGATGGGACTGGCAGCCAATGACACATTCCAATACGATATCCTGCTTCTAGATAATGTTTACCCTGTAAAGCACATTCACCAAACTGAATTCTACTTCATTGTGAAATCTTTTAGCATTCATATGATATATCAGCTGATTTCCGCTATCTTTTACCAATTGAAGAAAAAAGGTAGGAATTTTCTTGTACATGTATTTACCCTGATTGCTGGGTGTTGACTGTGTGTGAGCAACTGGAGGAAAATATATCACTACTTGTGAAATTTGAGAAGATATACCAGTATTCTCATTGTGTAGTTTTAAGAAAATATGAAGCAGCATTACTTGCTTTCTGTTTTACATGAGGATAAAAAGTACTTTCCAATTAAAAAACCACAAAATAACATTTTTATTTCAAATAATTCATCACTATCAAAAAAAAAAAAAAAAAAAAAAGAAAGAAAAAAAAAAAGAAAAAAATAGCTATTCCTTAGAAAAGTTGCAAAACAGATTGCATGGTTGATTTAAGAAAATTGGACTTTGCTCATAGCAAAATGTGACTAGCTGGTAAGCATATATTCCTTTCCAGCAGCAGAGAGAATGAGATCTCTTCCTGGCTTATACTTGTGGATTGAAATAAATAGGTGCAAAGTTCTTAATGTGGGGGTGTTGTTCACCTTTAGAAATATGTCTCATTTCATGTTTTAAAATTAAATTTATTTTCTGTATACAGAGCCAAGATATTGAAGATCTATTGATAACCAACTTTTCCTACATTTTGAGGGATTTCCCTAGTCCCTTGTTCCTAGTCAGAATGAAACCCAACAGCACTACCTGTAATTTATTTTCTCCTTAACTTATTTGGCAGGCAGTACTGTACATTTTCAGCAGCTACATGGCTATGCTGTACTTTGTCTTTTTGTGTCCATGAGTTGTAGTTTCCAAAGCTCAGACATCTGATTTAAAGGAACTATTAAAATGCACATGCAGCAGAAATGGCAACCTGCAATGTCTTCTATGGTTTGCAATAATGTGAGCCATGACTTTGTACTCTTAGCATTTGTGTGGGTGGTCACTTGACAAGTTACACACATTATCTGCAGGGATATTACTAATACACTGATATTTTTATTTGAAGTCCAAGTCTATCTGTTAGAATGAAATCATTCTGAAGAACAAAATCATTTTATGAGGACAGGAAAAACTTTGAAATGCAATTTAGCCTTATGAAATCCATAGCTCTGGCAAGTGTCTCCAATTGGCTGACCTATTTATCACCAGCAGTTTCTGCAGTGGGTTGAGGAAAACTATCAACAGAACACCTCATTCCCATGAGCATCAGAATGACCTTGCTGCCAAAAATAGCTTTGTTTTTATGACTATATAACCTGCCAGAATATAAATATGACTATTAGTCACAACACTGGAGAAAACAACTGCTTTGATTTTGTGAGGAGCTGAGTACTCACAGTTCCACATGACACGATAGTCCTAATAATTGCCTGATATTGCCTGAATGTCTAGGAGGAGCTACTCCAGCCGAAGTCTCAACATCTGCCTGTACATTAGCTATAGAGGTATTTCACTTAATGCAGAAGCCACCAAAGCTGCTTGGACATGGTACAGCTGCTCTATGAGAAGTTTTTTCTAAAAAAGACAAATACATCCTCCCATTACAAATAAAATCAGTCCTTAATAAAAGGTTTCAAAATGTGATGTTCTCACCCTGTTTCTTTCAATTTTGTTTTTCTTACTAGAAATAACTGGGGAAACTAGGATTTTTTTTCAAGAAGATTTCAGTACTAAATTTGTCAACTTTGTAAAATGATCACAAAATTTCAAACCCTGCTTGAAACCTGCACATGAATCTTTCTTTTTGTCCTGCACTTCTCTGAATGAAAACAGCCTTGCTTTCATTCCCCTCTATGGAGTGTGACTGAATGAAACCTAGATTAACAGTGCCAAATTACGGTGTTAAACTTCTTGAGAAGAGTTCCAGCTAATGCCCCTGCTGGATGCTTTTTCAAGTTCCATTCTGTACGGGGACAGCATTATGCATCATTCTGTCTAACCCACTTCATACTTGATTACCTCAAGCCTGTTTCCATAAAACTGAAATATGCACCACAGTGTATTGAATGGGCTGGATGCATACTTATGACTACGCTTGAAAATGAAATGGGTAGACACTCTGCCCAGAATATAGTGCTCTATACTACCATAATGAAGGAAACACATCAGTGCCATAGACAACTCTCAGGCATTCCTGTCATTGAGAAGAATGGTTCTCAGGGGATTGACTGATCTATCTGTCTCTATACTATTCCATATTTCTGTCTTCATTAATCTATTTCCTGAGAGATATGCAGTGTTTCTCCAGATATGTTGCACAGATTGGAATCTGTGCTCTTATCAGCAGATCTTTGGACCCAAAGCACTTTAACAGTGTACAATGAAGGACTCAAAAGAAATGAAAGTCTATATTTGTTTTCAAATCTGTTAATCTCTGCTTGTATTTTACTATTTTGTTTTGAATTTGTGAACTAACTTTTGACTGAAAGGATAAAAAATTAACCTGAATCTCATTCTGTCTAGGGAGGGGCATAAATTTATTCTTCTCCAGATCAGGTAATTCTAATTGTTATTGCAATTGTCAGATTCATGGTTGTACTATTTCACTCCCAGTGTAGTGATACTCGTAGAAAACTGGAACACTAGATTGATGACTCCTGCCCTTACAGAGATGACTTCTGTCCTGATTAGCCACATACTAACTAAAAGGAAAAGTGAAATTATTTATGCACCTAATTATGTAAGTGCAAGGCCAGTTTCCTCCAGAGAAAGAGCAAGCCTATATTAATGTCTCCAAGTGGCCCCAGCATAGGTGGCTTAAGATATAAGCAACCTGAGCATTACCTGAGACCCTAGGTTATGAAAATTCTGTGTTTTGTCTAACTTAGATGGTGGTGAATGTTTTAAATGGAGAGTAAAGGTCACAGAATCACAGAATAAATAAGCTGAGTTGGAAGGGAACCACATGGATCATAGAATCCACCTCTTAACCTTGTATGAGACCAACCCCCAGGAGTCACAGCATGGGCCTGAGAGCATTGTCCAAATGCTTCCTGAACCTGTTCTAGCACCCACCCCACCTTTTGTGTGCAGAAAGTTTTCCTAACATCCAACCTAAGCCTCCCATGGGTCCTGTCACTGGTCACCACAGAGAAGAGATCAGTGTCTGCTGCTCCTCTTCCCCTCACAAGGAAGTTGCAGACTGCAATGAAATCTTCCCTAAGTCTCCTCCAGGCTGAACAGATCAAGTACCCTCAGCTGCTCCTCATATGTCTTTCTTTCAAGGCCCTTCACCACCTTAGCCTCCTTTGGATACTCCCTAATAGCTTCATATCTTTCTTATATTTTGGTGCCCAAAACTGCACACAATACTGAAGGTGAGGCCACCCCAGTGCAAAGCAGAGCAAAACAATCCCCTCTGTTGACTGGCGGGTGATGCTTTGCCTGATGCCCTCCCAGGACATGGTTGGCCCTCCTAGCTGCCAGGGCACTGCTGACTCATGCCATTGACCAAGACCCCTCAGGTCCCTTTCTATAGCACTGCTTTCCAGCATCTTGTTCCCCAGTCTGTATGAACATCCAGGGTTGCCCCATCCCAGGTGCAAAATGCAGCACTTGGCTTTGGTATGCCACTGGTGATTGCCCAGTCCTCTAATTTGTTGAGGTCTCTCTACAGGGCCTCCCTGCTTGCAAGGGAGTCAAAAACTTCTCTGAGTTTTGTGTTGTCTGCAAACTTGCTTAGTATCCCTTCCAGTCCTCCATCCAAGTCAACTATAAAGATGTTGAAGAGCACAGGGCCCAGGGTGGAGCCCTGTGGAACCCCACTAGTGACAGGTCATCAGTCTGATGTTACCCCATTCACTATTATCCTCTGTACATGACCCGTGAGCCAATTCATCACCCACCACATGATGTGTTTATCCAACTGTGCTGGACATTTTTTCCAGAAAGATCCTGTGAAAGACAGTATTGAAAGCTTTACTGAAATCCAAAAAGATTACAACCATTGGTTTCCCCTGGTCAACTATGTTGTTTACCTTGTCATAAGAGGAAATCAGGTTTGATAAGCAGGACTTCCCGCAAGAGAGAGACTGATCATTTTCAGAGATGCTACAACATCAAGACTCTTGAGTGTCTCGAATCTTCATTATAATGGAGAAGTAGGCAGACTCAGAACCTCGCAGGGTAGTCAGTCAAAGGACTGTTAGTCAAGGGTCTGTTCAAGCCAAAGGCTGAAACCTGGTCACTGCACATACCTTGCAATGTATTCATACGCTATGCAGAAAATGACAGATTGAAGATAGATGAATTAAACAAAGTCACACCAGAAATCTCTGTCAAAGTTAGGTTTAGAATTGGTATTCCCTGGTACATAATGTTGTATGCAGGCATTAAGAAATTCTCTTTTGTCAGCTATTTATGGGAATTGTTTGTAGATATTTGTTGCATAAGTGGAACACACTTCAAGTTTGCTTGCATTCTATACCTATCCTGACATTCTTGGTGCTCAGCTGTTTGGACATTTGTGCACATAATGTCACAGCTCCACATGTGCCTTGTCCATTTAGCACCTGCTGCCACAATCTTATTCTCCCAGAGGACAGCTGGGTGCTATATATAACTGCACACCATCAGGAAATGTCAACATGCATTTGAATTTTCTATTTTTAAAGCAAAAATCCCTAACTGTTTTTTTCCACCTTAAAAGAGCAAGTAATACGGGGAAAAAAAAAAAAAAAAAAAAAAAAAAAAAAAAAAAAAAAAAAAAA
>JAWWEV010000043.1:40529045-40584286 GCA_035583235.1 Hafferia zeledoni
TACAAAGGATTTAAGATAAATACGTGCATAATCTTATTTATTAAAAATATCAGGACTGCAATTTCATTTTGGTAGTTCATTACAAAAAAAAAAAAAAAAAAAGATGGCTATACCCCTTAATTAAACTAGGCAACTACCTGCTCCTCCTATTAGTTCAAAAAATGCTATAAAAAAAAGAATACCTATAGTAAACGCATTTTCCAAAGGTTGTAGTACTAGTCAGCTCTGCACTAGATATGTGAAATTGTATAAGTACCCATTTTCTCCTAATCCCACAAAATACATTTGGAACTAAGGACAAATTTCTTTCTTTGGCTTAATAAGGAAAGTGTCAGCTTCTGTCTCTCCTTTACAATGCATGTGACCTGATCTTTGTTTCTATATCTGTCATAAACTTCATCTGTTTTCTTTCTAGTCTTTTTCTTCCCTGAAAAATGGAGATCAAACATCCTATTTCATAGCACCGTTGTCCAAGTACAGATTTAAACTAAAAAATATGGGGAAAAAACCCCAAAACAAAGCAGAAAATGTGCATCATGGGTCTCACAGTTCTGGGAAGGGGCTAAAATGATCTAAATTATTCTTGCATTTTGTTAGGTTTAAACTGTTGGAGAGTCAGTGTCATAACTTCAGCAAAGAGGGAAGCCCTGTGTAGGTTGTGCAACACCATGTGTGTTTCCTGTTGTTTCCAGCGGCAATAATAATGTTTATTCTTTCATTCCCAATTACTTAGTGTCCTGCCTCCTGTAGGTTGGTACCTGACCCTTTCCAGGGGTAATGTACTTGCTGGGAAGGAGGTCTATCTCATGGAAATTGCACACCCCTATCTGGCTCAGAAGAATTCTCAGTCACACTGATTTAGAGATTTTTATAACTTTACCAAGCATTACTCATTATCTCATTATAAAGATGAAAATTTCACAACTTTGGTAACAAATCTGGCATCACTGGAATCAATTCCCTAACCTTTGTTTTGTTTTGTTTTTGTTTTTGTTTTGTTTTTGTTTTTGTTTTTGTAATAAAAACGTAGAGATTAAAAGTTAAAGGTGGGGAAAAATCACATACACATCCATCTACAAGGACACTCTTCTCTCTCATGTAAGATATTGTCTTGGCAAAAGACTTTCTTATAGTTAGAATAATTTAGTCTTAATAGCACCTATCAAGGAGTAGAACTGTCTCCTCCAAGTGGGAAGGAAGCATTTGCCAACACAGATGAACTCTTTCTAATGCTGGTGGTGATGCTGTTATATTAGTTCAAGACTAGACTGTCAACAGAAATTAGGGGCCAGAACACTGAAAATGAAAAAGATACTGGCACACACTGCACAGTTTGGCACAATTATGTGACATGCAAGCCAGGATATGAAGTACATTAAAGATTCAAAAATCAAAATCTTCATCTGTAATGGTTGCACTGGAACATGTTTTCACAGGATTAAGCTGCATGACACCCATTAAACAGAAGTTTAAAGCTTAGATGTTCTGTCCCACTTTCAAGACTTTCCTCTTTGTAGTATATACAGAGCATGAAATCTCACATTTTCCCCATAAGACTGCAATCAACAAAGTGAGGAGTTAATTTCTTTGGTTTATTATGTACCACCTGACTCATCTCCTTAATATAAACAAAAAACACCTGAAGAGAGGGATTATTTTCTCAGTTTTGAAGGGGTTTACTCCTGTATTTTGTCTGTTAAAAAAAGAAAGCGGAGAGGAAGATAACTGAGCATCCCATTTAGTGTCTCATTTTGTTGCACTTGCATTTCTTTCCCTGCTTTAACAATTGCCATAAACTTTCTGGGGTTAGGGAGATGAAGACTGGGATGACAGAATGATGCTACCCCACAATTTGCTTCTGTCAGAAAGGGCAACTGTAAGACTGTCCAAAATCTCTGAGATCAGATGAGGTTTCCTTGGCTTTTGTTCTACTTGCATTAAAGAATTACATCCACGTCTCACTGAGTACTCATTTCTACTCACTCAGTAAAACACTGTCTTGAGGGAGCAGTAGGTGTGTCCCACTGAATATGCTTATCTATACTGCAGGCTGTCAGTACCTTTAAAATGTTATACCACATGCTGAGTTTCTGAAGTATTTTGCCCGGGCAGCACTCGAAACTTCATATATGTCTGTAAAAGTGATAGGAGTTAAATTTCAGATCTGATTTTAGACACATTTGCAGTCTTTAAAGAATTGGTTTCCCATAGGTAAGTAACACTACACTGTTAAATAAAATTAGCTATTCAGTATTATGGCTGTGATGATGGAAGGTTAATAGCACATTCAATCACACTTCAAGACAAGGAAAGTTACGGAGTCAATTCAGCAGCAGCAAGCAAGCAGAGTTAAAAACTAAAGGAGTGGCAAATTATTATATTAACTTTGAAGACACGATAATGCACTAACATTTCCCTCATAACTTATTTCAGAGATTATTAACATGCTTTAATAAGAATGTGCTTTATGAATTCAATACGTTCTGTGAAAGTTCATGTACACATAGGATAGGTGTTTTAATTATATACAGGATTTAAGAATTGCTCCTACTAGGCCAAAATTTAGATGATCCAGTCATACATCTCTGTCTTGGTCTTGTGTTACATGCTTTAGCAGATATAATTTCATTACTGCTAAAAGACAGGTCCATCCCCTATCCCACTCCAACTGTCTATTCCTTTCCTGATCATACAGCACCTCCTCCCTCCTGCATCTCTGCTGGCACTCATTTCATCCTGTGACCAATCAGTTTGATTCACAGCTTAACAAAAGATAAATTGGAATAAAAAGTGAAGCGGCTTGCTGGGCTAATGAAATGAATCTGTCTGTGAAGGACTGATGAATGCCAAAATGGGGATGAGTAACCGTAGGAAGATAAAAACAACCTCCTCCTCCTCCTCACCAAATTGCTATATTTGGTCAGTTGCTTGTTCAGCACATCCCACAACAGGTGCTTCATCTAAGAATGGTTTGAAGTGTTTCAAAGAATGAGAATTAGATCCCTTTGTCCTTTACACAGACAATACAAAGAGATACAGCATCTGTGCGCAGTCAGAGTGTGATCTAGACCAGTCTCCTCCTGCCTCATGCAGTACTGGCACAAGTGTTTTCTGTCCAGCATAGCAATACAGACTCAGCTTTTCCGCATTCAAACTGCAAAGGCAATTAAGAAAACAAAAGCAGATAATTTGAAAGTCATTTGTGTGTGACATATGCTGTTAGATTGCTTCTGCAAGCTCCAGGTACTTCAACAATCTGTTAAGTGAGTCCTGAAGGTTGCTGATTCTACAATGGGTAAAAGCAGATATGGAAGGCTAGAATAAGTTATCCCTGAAAACTGAAGAAAAAGGCTGTGTAAAGAAGCTTAAAAAAATCTATTTCGATCCATTCTGTTGCTATTTAGTGATTTTTATGAAGTCATGATTTAGTGCCACCAGTGCTTTTTGTATGGCCATATCTGTACACCATGTGTTGTCTAATTTTCAGCTACCTGACAACTGCAAATTTTCTAAAACCCTTAAGAGACTGGATACTTTTGCTATTGTTTTTTGTGTATAACAGAGTTTTCATAGAGTACAGAACATTTCTAAACCTGAAAGCAAAATTCTATGTTTTTTCTTTGGTGGCAGTGCAGATTTAAGCAATTTCTGCTCTCAGCCCTTCCTTCCTGTCTCCACACCACCACATGCATTGTGTCAGCACAGCTGTTTGTGCAGCCTATGGTGAAAATGGGAACCATCTGAGAAATCCTGGAGCAGCAGAGAGGAATCAAAATCAAAAGGAAGCTCATAACAATGTGTGAATTGAGATGTATGAGAGGCTGACCTTGCATTGCAACATCTACAAGGTCTATCGAGGCCTTGTTAAGATGACCCTAGAGGATCTGAGGTCTGGGGAAAATTTTAGTCTCTTATGAAATTTCAATATCAGTCTAAAGAGCTTTCTTGGTTTTTTTAATTCAAAACCTCTTTCTTTATCTAGTGACCTTACTTTTAGCCTTTCACTGCTTTGAAGATTCTTTATGGAATAGTATTAAACTTATTGAAAATAAGATGAATTGTAGCTAGACATATGTTTATGTACATGTAAAGGTACAGTGAACGTATACATATAATGTTTGCAACATTTTTGCAAGCCACTCTATTTTTTTATGCAGGTAAGCTGTTTGTCTTTTATGTTTTTGCTGCCTGTGGGAAAGCAGAACATTCATGACAGCTTTATTAAATACAACATCCATGTAATTAAACACAGTTTTATTAAAAATATTTTATAATTGAAGAGACGTGAACATTATTTCTATAGTGACGCAGAGACAAAAATGTCTCACCTCTCTATTTGCCAGTTTCTCCAGAATGCCTCAGTTTCTCCTTTTGTGATAACAAGGGGTTCTGTCATACTTAAGTCTCTCACCAAATGTTGCCCATTTATAGGCATATAATTTTGGAACACTTCACTGCCCAGATGCATTGCATATGGGAGGCTGGGTATCTGGTTTCCATTCCAGGGACCAGGCAGTAAAATGCATATCATTTAGATCATTTAGGTGCTTTGAGTTTTTGGCTAATTTCAAGTCTGTGATTAACAGCTGGTACTATTCATATCCTTGATACTAGGCAAATGCTCAGATTTACTACAATGTTAAATCACAGAAACACAGTGGTGTCCAACTCAGACTTTTTAGTCAGAAATGCATTTTTCTTCACCTTATATGCTCATACATTGAGTTTTCTGTGCTTTTAATTATTTTTTCTCCTTAAACCTTAAATTCATGGGACATATTAGCTGTTATTTTACACTGACAGTTTTGTCCTCAAATAAGACAGCTAAAATGAAATAATTTTGTAAGGCTGCATTTCTTTAACATCTTTCCCCAGAACACCTCAAAATGCTTTATAAAAAATAACAAAGCTTTTCAGTATGTCAAAGGCACTTGAGTACCTGAAGGGAAATGGATTCTGACATAGCCCAAGTTGCTCTTCCCAGCTCAGCATTCTCCTGTCCTGATTCATTCTTCCTCCCTCCTTTTCCTCTTATGCCATAACAAAACTTCAGCTACCTTTGATTCATACCTCTGTTTAACAACAGTTATATCTAACTGCAGACTAGTTCTTCTGAAGGCTTGATTATACCATACGTCACACAGACACCAAAATCTGTTTTCTTTCTGAAGTCCTTTTCTCCTTCCCCGCCCCACCTCTTTATCTTTCCAATCACCTACTACCTATTCAATTTATGCTTTGTCATTTAATGAATGAGCCTTATTTCTGAAGTACCTTTTTCCTTCTCCCTTCTTTTAATATGCTCCATTTCAGTTCCAGTCTTTTGACATGTTTCTTAATTCCTTATTTGCAGAATTGCAAACCTGACTCTTCTTTTTCATGTGTTTCCTTTTTGCTCGAATCAGAAATCTGGAAATCAATTGGCGTTGCTTTGAAGGAAATTTCTTTTGTCTTTCTAAACCTTCAGCATTTACTGATGACAGCAGTGAAAAGCACTTAAGTTTTCAATAAAATTACTAGTGTTAGTAGCAATACTATAGTCTGGGATTCTCTTATTCCACTAATTAATTTGTCAAATAATTAATTTGCCAACTAATTAATTTGCTAATTTAAGAAATGAGAATAGCAGCTAATAGGATAAAAAAATGGCATTTTAGAAAATACTTATTTCAAAATATTGAATCAAGAAGCTACTGCTTGCTCTCAAGAGCCAAAAGTGTACTCTTTGGCAACAGGATACTGACAGCATGTTTTTGCTTTTGTTGGCATTACAGATTTGTTTAGTCTTTCTTTTTTGAAAATAAAACCCCAAATGTGTACAAAAGCAGGTGAAGGTATAGATTAATAAAGCTGTGAGCTTTAGAAAGACCATGATCATTCTGAAGTTTTGTCTTGGCAGAGAATAAAAATACATTGTTCTGCCCTTTCCAAAACCACTGAATGTGCCATTTTACCAAGACATATGAAATATGAGCACCATCCAGTGGCTAAACAAGTAAATTACAGCTTCTCTGTCGATTTCCTCCTTTTCCCTCAAACCACTGAATCTAACTAGGCATTTAGGTGCTTATATTAAATTTCCTGCATCTTTTTTAAACCAGTGTAAGTACATTTCTGCTATTTTCTCAAAGATGTAGTAGAAGTAGAAAGTTTTTTTTTCAGTACACTGCATCTCAGCAGAACATTTTAATCTTGCATAATGGTTAGTAGAGTCAAGTATTTTCAGAGTATGTAAAATCCTTTTCCAAACACATTTTTTCTCTGCTACTACTATCACAGTCATAACTGATTCCCCCCTAGTGTGACAAGATCACTGTTTTCCTTATGCCAGCATAAGGACTCATCACTTAACATCGATCTGCTGCTCCCTGAGAATGGGGTTGCAATTGTTCAACATTTGGTTTTTTCCTGTTTTTTTCTCCCTTTTTTCATTCTTACCACTTCTTCTCTGTAGGTCTGTCCTGTACTTCACTGAATTTGAGAACCTTCACTGAAGACTATGGAGGTAAATGACATGGCCTTTGTTTCTGCCATACTGGTGACTGATTCTGTTAAAATTCTGTAGTAAAATCAGAGCTCAAAAAGCATATTGGTTAGAGGAATCTTAGGCCTGCTGCAATAAATTACAGTGGAAATCTATTTTCACTTTCCACATGGATGATTTTGTTCTTAGGCCATTTCTGATTGTGTAAGACACAAATAGGATTTTCTTTAATTTTAAGCATGACTGACTTTCCCAATGATCTTTTCCTTAAAGAAAAAACCACAAATTAATTCTAGTTATGACTGGTACAACACAGACGTTCTGGTTTTTAAGTAGATAAATATCTGAAACCTCTCTCTCCTGCCCTATTCTTTACCCCTTTGCTCCCAAAGTTGAAATAGCAAAGTGTTGTGTATTTCCTCGGCTTTAACAGAAACTGTACATACAATTTCATACTTTGCTTCAGCAGTTCCTTCATTAATATGGAAGGACTTGGATGTCACTCTTTATAGTAATTATTTTTAATTTTTTTAAACCTGCACATCTGGCTTTTTTTTTTTTTTTTTGGACCAGTCCTGCTTCTTTAGGCTGGACAGACAGTGCCTTTTTTTAGCACATGACAGTAAACCAGGGTAAAGAATTGATGCACTTGAGGGTGTTCAATCATGGTTATGATCAAATTATGAATTGAACATCTGGCACTAGACAGGATACACATTCTGTGTTTTCGCAAGCCTGAAACATTTCACAAAGCTGAGGTGAGATATGCCTAACCGGAGTTAATAGGAAGCAACCAATTGAGAAGCAGTGGTTTAAATGAGTGGAAAACCTTAATAGATATTAAAATTGTTCAAGGAAACAGCAAAAGGGCAAAACCAAGACATATATCTATCTCCCAGCAGAATAATCTTCAGCAGTTTGCAAAAGTAGCATTAATCCCCTTTGTGATGCTTTAAACAGAAGTAGCTATTGCACTTTAATATGAACATCTTGCTCACATTCATTTTAACAGATCACTTAAAACTGGAGTCTGTATGAGTAAAAGCATGTGCCACTACAGGCAACCAGTCTGTAAGAACAGACTTCTGCACTCTCTGGACTGGGCACAGAGGGATGCATGACAACTACCCTGAACAGCCACTTTAGAAGCCTGATGTGTTACAATGTTAGAAATTTGCTGCTGCTCTGCCACAGCAGGAATATTTTGTACATGCTTGCTCTGTGTGTCTAATGACGACCCATTACACACATACTAATATTGCCAACTGATCAGTTAAAAAAGAACAACCTGCTTAAATTATGCCAACTCTCTCCCTTATGCACAGTGCATCTTAGAGGACTACTTTAAATGCTACTATTGTCAACTTCTATCAAATGTAAAAGTAAGCTTTTTGTGTACTAATGCTACTAGCTCACCTTTCAGATAATTGGAAATTATTTCAAAAGCTCTCACATCAGAAGTGGAAAATTGAACAGGATTATTCTCCTACAACAAAAGAGATATCCTAAGGAATCTCAGCAAGCTGCTGAAGAACTTTGGTTTAGGATTTTCCTCCATTTCATTGGTTGGACAGCTTTTTCACACTGACTCAGAACTGTACTCTTGAGGCACAGAGCTTCAGAGACTTGCATTTACCTCAGATGATTTATTCTGGTTCTTTGATGCTGGGAGAATGTAACTAGAGGTAACAAAGTAAAAATTTATGCTTAAATTTAAGCTCTCTAAGGTAAAGATCACGTATGAACTTCCAGAGTATCCTACCAGTTTACAGTGCTACATCAACTACTGTATTCAGAGTAAATGTCCCTGTCCAATAGTTTATTAAGAGGACTGATTTAGCATTTTTTTTTATTTTCAATTTATTTTAACATCTCTGCTTGGCTGGTAAATGTCATTCTTTCAGATGGTCCAAATGAGGGAAAAGCAGTCTGTGTTATAATAAGTGTATTAGAAAATCACAGAGAAATACCTTATCAATCTCTTTATTCATAGGATAAAATGTAATGCCATACAGTTCTTAACAATTACTTACTGAAAAAATTATCTGCATAAAACAGAAGCAAAACTGAAGAAGACTAATTAAAAAAAGCCATCTTGCTTTGACTTTTGAAATGATTACATACAGAGTAATATACATATTTACATTACAAGTATATTATATAAATATAATATATATGTAATCTTGTAACCACAATAAATATCAAGGTCTTTTTTAGGCACACAGCATAGAAAAAAATGCAGAATCTGCACAATCTTTAAGATTCTTGGAGTGACTCACTCTAACATTGTTTTCACACTGAAAAAGCAAATATTTTACACAAAATATACAGCCACGTTTTATGCTGTCCCCAGTGAACAGGGAATTTTTGATCGCCTTCCTGTAAGTCTACTCCTTGATTTTCTAATACTATTGCTCTATACAACTATTACATAAGAAAATAGTTTGCAGGTTTGCCTTTTACTCAGCTAAAAGCCTAAGTAATTGTCAGTGCTAACAAAATAAGTACAGCATATCTACATAAGGTATATACAAGTGTTTACACAAACACGAGTTCGATGAACTGCTACTGAGTTCACCTTTAATACTGGGGAGTTAACCTGAAATTTAGTTGAAAAAAGGGATTTTCAATGATACAGCCTCAGAAGTATTTCATCATTTGAGTGAGACCAGGGCTTCAGAGATAGAAAGCTTTAAATTTAGAAGTTAATTAAAAACGAAATTTTCGGCTATGTGGCACAGTAGGCTGCCACTGGATTTGAATGTGTTTCTTTCAGTGCAAATAAAAGCCCAGAGAATTAATCCAAAGGGAGTTTTCTCAACCTGTATGTACAGTCATGACATTTTAAAGACTGTTGCTATGGAGCACCTGAGATCGCACCCTAGTAAGTGAAGTTGATCACTTCTCATAGGAGAGCCATGATCAGAGAGAGGAGAAACAAACCACTTTTTTTTTTGTAGTTACAAATCAGACTCTGGCATGTCAGGCATATCTGCCATCAGGTACCCAATACCATAACGTCCATTTGGAGCAGTGTCCAGAGTTGGGGATCCAGTCTGTTTTCGATATATATTTTTGCCAAAATTTGGAGATGGCACTTCACTTGGACTCTTCCCATGAATCAGACTTGTACTGTCTCCTTCCAGATTAACAGGTTCCTTTATTATTCGACCCCTTTTGTAGGATACAGATGCCAAATTACCAGAACTGTCATCAATAAGGTTGCAACGGCGCACCATGAAGACTATTGGGACTGGCAGTATGGCCATCACCATCAAGGATATACAGACAATCATTCCCCACATTGGATAGCTGTGGAACTCTTCCATAGCCTGAGAAACACAACAGAAGAACAATTAATACATCATTACTGAAAAAAGAACAAACAGGCAGTGCTCACCAAGGCCTATAGTTTTCAAATAACTACTCACCTTTTTGTCACCCTGCACCCACAATGTGGGCACCACTACAGATCTCAAATTTGAACAGTCATGGAGATGTAGGATTACAATCTGTCTGTCAGTGAATAGAACTAACTGTCATACAGTTTCTGAGATATTCAGAGCACTCTGGTGCCACCCAAATCAAGATTTTCACATGAGACTGCTACATTTCTCCATAGTTGTTGGCTGATCCTTTAAAGGATGTTCAGAACAGAGAAGCATGCAGTGGTATCTGTTAACCATGCCTGGAAAATAAGTTCTTGTTCTGTAGGTTAGTAACTGGTCTAGACAGGGACCATCTCAATTATACCACTTCGTATAAACTCCATGTAAACTATAATGCATTTCCTGGGACACTGACTATACCTCACATCTCTACTGGATCCATGCATCACTGGCCAACAGGCTCTGTTTGCTGAATTTTATGTTTGGTATTCTAAAGTATTTTTAAATCTAATTTTTGAGGACAAGGATCAAATGCAACAGGAGCATTGTTCTGAAAATTATGAGAAACTAGTAGAAGTCTGGATAGATGCAGGCATCTACTTGTAGTAAAGCCAATCTCTTCTATTTATCCTTTACCTCTCTTTGCTGTGATTTTCCCCCCAGCTAATTCAGACAACTCTCCCAAGATTCATTTCTCTAACATTTTACTCTATTTTTCATGACAAGCCTGTAGAAAATCTGGGGCTGATGAACCTGAAACTAGCAGAACTCTTAGGAGTTACCTTGAGTGAATCTCTTCTTGGAGCCAATGCACAAAACTGATTGCTGCTCATCCTGACAAGTTTTTTCAAATCAAACATTCTTATCAGAAACAGGTTTTAATGTAGCTATTACCTACATTGTGACATGTGTACCCAAAGGGAAAGAATTACGACATGGCTAAATCTCAGTATTTAATGCCACATAAACCCCCTGATGTGATATCCGAAATGATTTATTCAGTGTTATCACCCAAGTATTTTCTGCAGTAAAGTAAGACTTCATGAATGTGAACAACCTCCCCCAAACTTACGAATTTCTTTATGATACATCAACAAACTAAAAGTCACCAAAAGCATGAAGGTTGTGTCAGTCAGTTATATTTCAAAGCAGAACTACTCTAAAATTAAAAACCATTTGATTTTACATCAGAGAAAAACAACCACATCATTCTTTATAATGTTTTTGAATTTCTAATTCCAATTTTTTGTCTGTTCATGTATTTCTGAAATACTTCAGATAAGATCATTATGATAATGATGGCATCATGTATATGTATACATACCATAGATATACACAAACATATTATATACATACCTTATCTTCAATCCAAGCATTGTAGCCAGGAGGACTTAAACTCATTTGAACAATGCTAGCAACCAGCAAACATAACAATACAAATGGTGAAACATACTTCCACATGTAGTAATAATACTGACTTGGAGAAAACCCAAGCATATCCTTCAGATCCTCTATAAATCTGTAAAGGGATTAAAACTTATTGTTAGCGTAAGCACCAAGATTTTGAGCACTATAACTGATGCGTATCACCAAACTTGAGGGAACAGACACACTGAAAAAATGCATATATGGAAATGGCTGCAGTTTAACTTACTTGATGAGCTGAAAAACAGAGCTTGTATCACTACCTCTTCAGAACAGATGAACAAAAGGAATTGCTGCACAGTGCAGTGACTTAGTAAGCTGCTCGCTGGACTGTGCTGGAAAGATATTTAAACATACCTTTTCTTTTAATAAGCTTCTATTTTACATCTTCCTGTATTGTCTACTGGGTTGCTTACTGAGGCTTACTTTTGAGGACACGTACAACCAGCATACCTTACAAATGCTGCAAAATTAATTTTGAACCCATACATGTATTGCAGTGTAAAAAAACCAACTTTATGCACAAGCTGTGGTTTGCATCATATAAGCTGCTGAAATAAAACTTTGCCAAGTTATAAAACTGCCTCCTTGTTCCTCAAAATTGTAAGCTATAATATGAACAAAACTCCTACTTTTGTACTTGTGACAAAGTACATGGTTTCAGAGCCAGCAGAAACAGAGAATACTTTTAAAAATAACTCTTTAGGCATGTGCACAAGCAGTGATTGTTTTAACTTCCTTGTGGTCCTACTCCCTTTTGAAATGTGCATCTAGAAAAACCTCTTATAGCAATAAATATGTTTTAAAAGCAGTTACACAGTTCTATCATGTAAACTCTTAAAACATTTTTTAACTGCGCAACTTGGGCCCTTCCATGGTTTGTTTACACATTAATAAAAGGAAGCTGAATTTACAAATGGATTGTTCCCTCAACAGATAGCCTTTTCTTTCTGAAATCTCCAGTTCTTCACCCAGGTGAACATAATTCTGTTATCTTTACTTTAAAGTCTTTCATCATCTCCACCCTACTTACACTTTTCTAAAAGCTACCAGGTTCCTTTAGCACTGATTCCAGCCTAGCAAATTTTCCTTGGCTACAGGGATTCACATGTTGTCTTTTTTCTATCCTGTGGTTGTAATCCCTGTGGATGCTATGTTTTGGTTTTTTACTATCTGATCAAAGACAATGTGTCTAATAAGACATATATATGGAACTTCACCTACAAGGAACCCTTGGTACTATCAGCCAAGGACAACCTGAAGCTGTTGATTCTGACAGTTTTTGCAAACAAGATTGCTAGGCTTCTGAAGGATATTCTGGAAAAAATACACATCAGAAGAACTATTAGGAATACTCCAGAGGGAATACTAGGGTGGCGATTATGAATGAGAAATTTGGCTGTTAACTTCAGACTGTATCCTGTCAAAACCCCTTCTGAAAACACAAATCACCTGCACTCCAAGTCAGAAGGATTCCCATACTTTAGCTATGCCTAAACATCAAATTCCTCACAGGTAAGCTGCTGGCTTATGGCATGCCTACCTCCATTCACAGTGGAACGCCACCTGACTTGGACATTACCAACCTGGTAACTGGGTCATCTGTTTTATCTTTTGTTTGCATATGTAAAATCATCTACATGGCGTTTTTACGTCTATGTGATCAAATACAGGATTATACATGTGGTCCAAGTGGTAATTCTCCTGTCATGAGTAAGTAGACCAGGCATTACTTGTGTAGACAGAAAGTGTCTGTGAAGCATAAAATTAAATTTTATTATTGCAGTTTTATGCCACTATAACAAGGAACTGGCTGATTACTCAGATCAAAAAAGTGAGAAGTCAAATGAAAAGCCACCCATTCTATGTCACACTTTTTACCTATGCAAAGAAATCACAGATGTTTTAATTACTTCAACATGTTTATATAGCATACTGTTTGACCTATTGTCCTAGTTCAGCAGCTGGGACCAGTTTATCACTGTGTGGGTGTGACCAAAGCTGTGTATTCTAAACCCTCTACATAATTTCTCATAAACTGCTAACAATGGGCATTTGCAGTAGCTGCCCAGGGCACACCTGACCCCTCAGGCTGCAAGCTGGATGTTAAAGAAGCCTGTGAGATAAGAGCTGTGATAACTCCCCTCCAGGAAATCGTTAGAACCTTCACAACCAGACTGAGGGGGCGTGTCTGATAATAGGCCATCAACAATTCCAAAACTACCCCATGACTCACAGAGTCAGATCACCCATTGTGGAACTCTCCGCCCTGAGGGAGGTACTGGGCATTCCCATCTGAACCTGAGCATATATAATCTTGGGGTTTGGAGACCTTGGGTACCCTCATCAGATCCAGAGGAGGACCAGAACTTCAACAGGACTGTGATCACTACTCTCGCCCAGACTGTGACCATCACCTGCACCAAGAGGGGTTTTTTTCCCTTCCTTTTACTTCCTTACAGGGGAACCACATCGGATTCAGCACAGGGGCTAACAAACCCCATTCTGTTTGCGTCCTGGGGTGCTGGGTTATACTTCCAGGTTTTGTGGCTTAAAACCAATTTCTCTTTGTATGATTGCATTTATTATAATATTGTTATTAAATTGTAACTCTGACTTACAATCTCTTTTGTGTTGGGTTAATTTCTCCTGCCAGTCTACCTTTAAACCAGAACACCTATACATGGCAAAAGGTATTTTTGATAGAAATTCTTCTATTCCTTAAGTGTGGCATAAAATGACCTGACTCAGTAAATACATTTTCCTGATTTTGGTCATAAAAAAGAGGGACTTCATGGTCTTTTCACCCATCACGAAGAGGTCACGTTACTTCGTTGTCAACTGTTCTGCTTTCAAGTAAGTTTTGACCCTGTTCTTTGCTGTCATTTCCTCAATTTGCCCTCTCACAACTAATGCAAAGAACAATTAATTGCTACAACACCCCAAACCTAATCTAGTTCATAAACGGAAACTTTCTTCTTACTTACTGCCATTAGAGTTTGATTTGTTCCTTTCTCAGGCTGCCTGGAATACTGCAGGTTTGTTCAGAATACTCATTCTTATCTGCTGTTTAGACCATGGTTAATAGTTCTTAAAATATTTCTCGATGGTTATTTGGATACCAATTCCTTATACTTTCATATCCAGCCTCCTTTCTAACTCCCTAATTTTGCCTCTTTAACTGTGTTCTCCCCTCTTTGGACCTGTTACAATTGCTCTTAGGTTTCAGTACACTGTCCTGATGTACTGCATATCTTGCTCCAAACCTGTTCTACATTCTTGACCAGATTGACATGGTTTCTACTTACTTGTATTTCTGTGTACATTAGAACTTATAATTAAAATATTAATATTTACTGTAACGAATACTGTTGATACTGACATGGAGATATATTTTCTTCACTTACTTGTCTATTCCATAAATTCGGATGACTGCAAGATTTTCCAAAATGACCACAATAAGCAGGGGCAGAGTAGCTGAGTAGTCATCAAACATCGTCACAAAATAATTTCCAGAGCGTTGCACAAATATCAGGCCAATAAAAAATGCTACCAAGCAGCAAATGACTGGAATAAAGGACAGAAATGTGAGCTGTAATTGTAATGTAGTTTCACTAAGGGGAACTAAAGACAGTTTGAAAGAGCAAAGATATACTTCAACACATTATTTCATATAATTAAAGTCGATGACATTTTAATTTTTAGGGGGTCTCAATTTTAAGAATATTAGCTCTCTTCCCTACATAACGGAAAAGTTATGAAATTAGAATTACTAGAATTGCCATATTACAGCAGTCCTAATTAAGCAGCAGAGATTAATCAAGTGACTATTTCTCATTAATATGAATGTAAGGGTAAAATGAACCAGTAAGCAAAACATCAAAGCTCATGTTACTCAGTCACTAGTTCACTTTTTGGAATTCAGAAGTGAAAAGAACTTAGAAGTGAAAACATGGAAAAAAAACCAGAGTGAAAAAGTTTCAGACTATGATTCTAAAAAATATAAAAGGCTGAACAGACTCCCCCTAAAAGCTTATTCACAGTTTCAAGTTCTATTAGAATCTGTCTAAATGTACTTGTGCATTAAGCAACAACATTTCTGTCCCTTCTTTTCTTTAGGAATAGCCTGAAATGTATTTCTTTAATGCTTGATCCTGCATAATGGATTTCACTATAATTTTTTCCTACTAAATTTGTCAGTTATAGGACTGAATGCCTAAGTAGACATAAAATAAATCAAATTTCAATAAATTGTGAAATCAATTGTAGAGTGATTATCAGTAAGCCTGATTCTTTCTGTTAAAGTGCCTTTTGTTCCCCCAGTGGAAACTTAGCATAAATTAATCTTGGTCAAAATACAAAATATCTTTACAGAATATACCCATTGCATGAATCCCAAATAATCCATTATTATTGATTATAGTACTGAAAATAAGGTAATGACACTTTTTAAAACACATTAGAAGACATCACTTTTTTTAAACTTGTAGGAACTATTACTATAACAACTTTCTGAACTTTCTGCTGCTCAACATGCGGTATGATGGGTGAAGAAAATGAAAAATTATCTGACTCAAACACATTAGAATAAATTTTTTACAAGCATTCATTATACTAGTTTATAAGTTGCTGTAGTTTGTTGTGAAAGTAGGTGTGCTTGTTCTTATAGTTCAATTATTTAATGTGTATGTTTCCCATTGTGTTGTTTATTACCCATGAAAACTGGGCTAAGGTTATTATGTTGTACTTTGTAACACTGGCCTATAATATGATAGAACTGCTGGTCATGAAACGAATCTGCTATTGGTAGTCAGCATTGATGCCATGTCTGTACTTCAAGAACCACCCAGCAGAAACTATTAATAATTACAGCTTTTACCTTTTCTTCTCGGAGATCAAATCCATGAGACACTAGTTACAGTAACTCTTTAAGAATTTTGAATATCCTTGGACTGTTTAAAGTAGCATATTCCTATTGATATGTTCTCTTAATGGGTTCCAGGTCTTGTTTAAGGTTAAAAAACTATTTACAAGTACTATAGACCTGCCTTAAGGCCAGACAGTTATGAGTGGCAGGGTGTATGGCATAGCATGGGCAAATGCCTAGGACAGTGGGAAACTTCAGCAAATTGGAATTTCACCCCTGAACAAGTGCAGAATCTGGAAGAAACAGTAAAATTGTTTTTTCGATAGTATGTGTCACCTTGCCAACTCCAGAGAGACAAAAGTCACTGCAAAGTGCTGGGGCCTTGCAGAGGCGTATCGAGTCCTGCTTAGCACTACACAGTACCCTGAAGGGGAAAAGGGCTCTGGATCTGACAACAAAATGAAAGACACTGAGTTCTCCAACCCCCTCAACAGGTACCATGCTTGTTTCAGTCCCCCCTACATGCAAGAAGAAACAGACATGAAAGTCAGTTCATGTAGTAAAGGCCTCCACAAGAACAGGACAAAGAGGCAGAACAAGGGGGAACAATTTGCTCTCCATCCCTAAGTGAGTTGTGGGATATGCAAAAATATTTCAGCCATTGTACAAGTGAGCACCTGACTGCTCCGCTACGGGGATAACTAGGCTAGTAGCCTGAAATTAGAAGGTAGGAAAGTCAACCAGCTGGGATCACTTTCTAGGGAAGGGGACATTGACAAAGCAATTGGAAAAGGGACGCAAATTCTCAGCCTCTGGATATGATCCTGTCAGGCACGAAGGAAAGGCATTCCTTCATGTAAGATGTTACATGTCACCCAGTGAAGTGGACCACCATGGGCAGATGTATTCCATACCTGAGAGAATTAGCTGTGCTACAGACAATTTATTGTGACCCAACTGAGACTCCCTGATTCCCATTCATAAGCAAATTTGAGTGAGATCCCAGAAGTGGTAAACAGGACTCACTCACCTTTCAACAGCCCTATACAGTCTGTGCCAAAGTCCAGTGGAGAATGGAGACTAACAGTAGGCTATCGTGGCCTGAATATCACATCATTGCTGAGTGCAGTTGTGCTGGACATGCTGGAACTTGACACGAACTGGAGTCAAAGGCAACACAATGGTATGCCACAATTGATATCACTAATGCATTTTTCTCAATCCCTCTGGAGGCAGAGTACACGCCACAGTTCACTTCCACTTGAAGGGACATCTAGTACACCTGGAATTGACTACCCCAGCGATGGAAACACAGCCCTACCATCTGCAACGGACTGATCCAGACTGCATTGGAACAGGGCAAAGCTACAGAACACCTGCAATACATTGATGATATAATCATATAGGACAACACAGCTGGAAGTTTTGAATAAGGAAAGAAATAGTCTGAATCCTTCTGAAAGCCCGTTTTGACATAAAACAAGGTAAGATCAAGGGACCTGCAAAGGAGATCATGTTTTTAGGAAAAAAAATGGAAAGATAGACATCTCATGGATGTGATCAACAAAATAGTAGCAATATCTCCACCAACAAGTACAAAGGAAACACATGATTTCTTAGGTGTTGTGGGTTTTTGGAGAATGCATATTCCAAATTACAGTCTGATTATAAGCGTTCTCTACCAAGTGACCTGGAAGAATGATTTCCAAAGGTGCCTTGAACAATGACAAGCCTTTAAACAAACTACACAGGAAATACTTCACGATGCAGCCCTCAGGTCAGTCCAGACAGGGCAAAGTGTTAAAAATGTGCTCTACAACACAGTCTGGGAGAATGGCCCTACTTTGCAGCCTCTGTCAGAAAGCACCAGGGGAGACTTGAGGTTGATCCCTTGAGTTTTGGAGTCTGGGATACAGAGGATCTGAAGCCCACCATACTTCAGCTGAAGAAAAAAAGAGATACTGGCAGCTTATTCACGGGGTTTGAGCTGCTTTGGATGTAACTGGTACTGAAGCACACGCCCCCCTGGCATGTCAGTTGCCCACACTGGGATGGATAGTCAAATGCAGGGTCTCCTCTACACATTAGGCAACTGATGCTATATGGAGTGAGTTGCACTGATCACACAACAAGATTGAATAGGAAAGCCCATTTGTCAAGGAATCTTGGAAGTAACCAGACTGGTCAGAAGACAAATAATGCAATGTCACCAGAGGAGGCAGTGATGTCTGTGAAAGGGATCAGATTGTACAATAAATCACCAGAAAATAGGAAGTAATATGACCTGTTTACTGATGGATCCTGCCATGCTGTAGGAAAGCATCAGAAATGGAAGGCAGCTATATTAAGCTCCCTACAAGTCACAGGAACTGCTAAAGGACAAGAAGAACAAAGCGAGTTTGAAGAGGTGAGAGTCACCCAGCTGGTTTAAAATATTGCTAAACATGAAAAATGGCAAATACTTTACACTGACTCATGAATGGTGGCAAATGCCCTGTGGGGGTGTTTGCAGCAATGAACCTGAGCAACTGGCAGCATAGCAGTAAACTTATCTGGGGTGCCACATTATGGCAAGATATTGCTGTTCGGGTTGAGAACCTGGCTGTGAAAGTACATTATGTAGATGCTCACATACCCAAGAGTTAGGTCTCTGGAGTACAAGGAAAAATCAAAACAAAGAAACAGGTGCATTGAAAAACTGAATGGTACAACGGACTGTTACAGACTATACTGAGAGCAACAGGTAGTGGGACCTTCAAACATTAGGATACACATTTAGCAAAAGCCACCTGATTAGTCAACACTAAAGGATCTGCTAACTGGGCTAGTCCTGCCTAAGCACTATAGAAGGAGATAAATTCCACCTAGTGCCCATAAAAAATACCTGGGGAAAACAGCCTGGATTATTCCTGCTTCAAGGAAAGACAAAGCCATCTGTGGGTTATTTTTGCTCAAGGACTTGAGTGTACTTGTACCTCAAGTATGTACCTCATGTATGTACCCTGAACTCAGGAGGGATTGAACCAGAACCATAGTGCGAAGAGTTACAGATGTGCCTACAATTGAAGACTTCTGTCTTTTAAACATAAATGCAGGCATAGTTCTTGTTAAATACCATCAACAATACTAATCCAGATATTTCAATTTTATAAATTAATTGTAAAAACAGCTCATCAAGTTGTAATCTTTTGAGTAAAACTGAGTTTAGCAAAAATTATGCATGTGTACCACTCAAAAAATTACAAGAGAAAGGCAATTCTTGAATATTCCTTTATCTTAACAGGGTTATTTTTGTCTAACACAGTAACAAGAAATCACTGCAAAATGCTCCATTACTCCAGTGTAACGACTATGTATCATAGTATTTGCATACATACTTAGGGAAAAACAGCTAATTTCCAATTGTTGCACTGATTATTCAGCAAGAATTTAAGACCTGATTTTGAAAAACCCCAAAACCACAAGTGTTAGGACTTATGATAAATCAGTTGATTTATCTTTTTGAAGAATTTGGTTTTTATATCTATCCAATATTACTCATTACCTAGAGAAGGTAAGGAAAGAAGTTGGTAGAAGAGCAGCTCTCTTCTGCATCAATGGTTAACTCCTATAAAATATATTATTATTTCTCTCATGGAGTTCAGTATTTCCTCCACAGAGTTAGATAATGTTAAAGTATCTTTTTTCGTTATTATTTTCTAACTCTGCTGTCACAGGAATTGATATGAAATATGAACTTGTGCATAACACATCGTCCCTTGTAGCTATCCTGAAGATTTTCAGAAACCTCCTTTTCACCCTTTTGCTGATGTTCTCTATGAGACAGAAATCGCTACAAATCTTCAGAGCTACATGAACATGCTACACATTAGATAACCTTGGGGATTTAAACAATAAAAAATCTCCAAACAAAACAAGTAGACATCTTGTTTAAGACTTTATATAAACATTCAATAGGGAAAAATAAGTTTCTCTAGAGAGTAACTGTACTGATTTTAGCATAATAAAAATTCCATCATAAATTAAGATTTCATTTGGCCTAGTTAGGAATAATTTGTAGTAACGTGCAATGTATTTGCATTCTTTCCTTTTCCTTTGTTTCTCTCATGTGTGATACAGACTGGAATAGAAAATATTCTGGAAGAGCCCAAAAAACTGACCATACAGAAACTTGTAACACAAATTAGTCCTCCATTAAAATTTAAATTCTAGGAGGTTTCTGCTGCTGCTGTAACACTCAGGAAAACATGTTACTGGCATATATGAATGTGTTTATCTATGGAGGTACAGTTTTGAATACAGTGATCTACGGCTCTGTAAAACGCTCTGTAAATTTCACGTCAAAAAAACCCCAACCAAAACCTTCACACTCTCAAAAAAAATTAAGTTTATTCTTCTATGGAGAAAAGAAAGTTTGTGTAACTCACCAGTAAGAATTTCTTTCCTGACTTTGAAGGTATCAACAATGGGTGTGATAATGCCTTCAATGGTTCCAAACATACTTCCAAGTCCCAGATTTACTAACATGAGGAAGAACATGACTGACCAGAAGGGAGAAGCAGGGAAGTGGGTCATTGCTTCTGTGAAGGCAATAAAAGCTAAACCAGTTCCTTGAACTGCCTGTCAGTGAGAAAAAAATAATCTACATTATTATTCTTGAACTTTTTTTTTGTTTTGGTAGTGTGACAGTCTGACTTTGTAATCTTACAGTGTCAACAATTACATCTTGAAAGTAGAGTGGAAAGTTGCTATTTAATACACAATTCTTTCAATTAATTAATACTATTTACTGAAACATTGGATTTGGCTGAGCATTGACATTAATACAATTCTTTCACAGTATCACAGAATACCAGGTTGGAAGGTATCTCAAGGATCATGTAGTCCAGCCTTTCTTGGCAAAACCAGTCTAGAAAGGGTGGCCCAGCACCCTGTCCAGCTCAATCGTATAAGTGTCCAATGTTGTGGAATCCACCACTTCCCTCTTGTGTCCAATCAGAACTTATTTTTCTCTTTCATTGACATTTTGCAAGAGAGAATACAGAACTGCTAGAAAATACACTGTTTTCTCCAGTAAGTATACAAAGGACTAAATTTCTATATTTCTGTTTCAAATTTAAATGGTAGGAAGAGCATAGAAACTTAAAAAACTAAGTCACTGATCTTATAGTTTGTATTCAGATGCTGGTGCAACTATACAGAGGTCAGTGTTTAAATTTGAAAGTCACTCTCTAAAAGTAGAAAATTGTAATTTTTTTTACAGATCTGACTCACTGTAAGATTTCAAAACAGCATGAGACTCATTAAACAATTACCTAATAAGTAAAGAATAATTTTTTCCTTTCAATGCAGTTGTATTTATATCTAATAATTGTATCTTAACATTGTAAGACATTGCAGTCTGAGACACTGAATAGGTAAAACCTCTATTTAGTCTTTGGAAAAATCCTCAAGCTCAATTCTTCTAAAATACAGAACTTTAAAAACTTCTTACTTCAGGAGGAGAACGATATAATTATCAAAAAAAGTGAAGATTATATTAAGACATCAGAACCAGAAGTCCTCAAGTGAGCTGGAATGAAAGCATGTTTTCATCTGGATCTTCATAACTGCACAGCTCATAGGTACATTATATGATACCCTCTGTAGGTACACTTCACAGTTCACTTCAGGCCTAAAAATATTCATCTGTTCAGAGTCTCTGTATTCAAGACTTACTCTCACCTTGTTAAGCTCATCTTCAATTTGACAAGATTTCAGACCAAGAGAATCAAACTCTTCTTCTTTAACTTTCTGTATAATGTCATAAACTAAATTGTAATCTTCTGCTGTAATGCTTGAGAAATTGATATGGTGTGGGATCATATCCTGGCTGAGATTTCCCATTTTCAACAGTTTTAAAATCTTCTCTGAATTCCTGTAAAACGCAATAAACCAGAGAGATCAAACTCAGTGTTCTGTGTTAATTTATAAATTAAATAAACCATAAAAATAATTTTAAAAAAGAAATGGATATTCATACTGGATAACACATTTTTCATTTATGATATTAGCTTTGAAGCCCAGAACTGCAAACACCACCAAAGTTGCCAGCACAGAAGTGAAAAAATTGATGAAGGACACCAGTACAGCATCAAAATGGCAGTTGTTGTCTCTCTTGTTGTAGCTTGAAAAGGCAATGACTCCACCAAATCCAAGCCCTAAGGCAAAGAACACCTGAGTAGCAGCTTCTCTCCAGACCTTGGGCTCCAGCATTATTTCAAGCTGTTTGAAATTAGATATAATAAATGTCAGCTATAAAATGCATTTCTATAATATGAAAGAAAAAAAACAACAGAAAAAATTATCAGGAAGACAACCTACATCAAAAAATGCTCATACTCCACTACAAACGTATTTTCACTATGCTAAGATGAAAGCTGAACATGACACCTAAATTTGAGCAAACTTATGGGCCAGAATTTCTGTTCATTTTATATTGTTTAAATGTCAGAGAAACATGCTATATATTATGTTCCCAACAATAACATACTACTGGAGCTATGTAACTGAAATAGCAGCAAGTTACACTGAGAAATAAGAAAGAACTTTTGTTTTGTTTTTGATTTACAGCATATATATGACATTTGTTAGAATTAAGATGTATTTTGGGATGATCAACACTCTTATAAATTCAATGAGTATGATGAAAGTTGCTTTGTTGTTACATTTCAAACAAACAAAAAAAAGTGAATATGAGACACACATGCTTATATGGATTTCTTTACATGCAAATATGTAAAGCAAAATGAAATATATGAAATGAACACTGGCCACCACAAGCTGTATAGTCCACAAGTCAGATCTCCCTTAAGTCAGGTGCCTTGAACTTAACCCAATGTTGAATGGGTCATGTATTTGAGGGCAACTAAGTTTTTTTATCAAAAAAATTGGACTGTATGGTCATTTAGATGAGCTGTATTTCTCATTCAAAAATTGTTACAAAGTTACAAGTCACCATCTATCTCAAATTCTTCTAGAAACTAAATCAAAATAAAAGAACTACATGTCAAATTTAAACATTAGATTTTGTCAAGCTGATTCAGGGCCTTCATTAATGTATGTGACTTTTATTTTTTTTAAACCCTAGGTTTATTAATAACTGCAAAACTAAGAAAGCATCAGCATAGATGCCAGCATCACTAAACTGAATGTCTTCCTCTGGGGAAAAATAAATCTGCTATTTTTATAACATTTTGAGAAAAAAATTTCAACTTCTTTATTCATTTATATATAGCTAAAATACAACATATTTTGGGAAAGAACAGGTGTTTATGGCGATAAACTTGTTCCTGACTTACAATTTCTGTTATAATTACAATGCACAAGTAGCTCCTGCAAGTAGTTCAACCTGCATGTATCACAGTCATGCCAGAGCTTTTCCACCAGAGGGAGCTCAAGGAATATTCTGAATTCTACTAAATCTCTAAACGGTTGAAATATCAAAACACTTCTCACTTTCTACAATGTATCATTTAGTACCATCGAAAGCAGTGTGTTCTCAGATACACATTGCCTAGACTTTCAAAATAAACTTGTAATTGATTTCCTATTAGATACTGCCTGTGAAATTTTGGGGACTCTGTTTTTAGGCTTCAGTCCTATGGTTTAACTGCAGTAATTCATCTAAGCGGGCATTTCATATACCTTTCTTATGGTTTTCCATTAAGTTTATTATTTAGAATTTCTGTGTTGTTTGAAAGCCATGCCAGAGAACTTCTCTCCTTCCACGTTAGTCCTGTGCTCTCACATATGAGCACCAGTGTGTGCCAGTCCTTTGCCATGCTGACATTAACTCTTGTGGGAATGTGCTGTGATCCTCTGTGGTCAAAATGTGGTCATGTGCTCAGCTGACTGAGGCTGAAAACATGTTTCCCTCTCACGTCTACCTACGTGCATAATTGTCAAGCTAGACTGCTTTAGCACAATTTTGTACAGTCTGCCTGCGCATATAAACTGTTAGCACAATGGACTGAATGGAACAATAACAGGTGGGGGAGTCTCAGTTTCTTCATGTAATCTTATATGGACCTACACTCAAAATTAATGCCCAAGTACAGAAAATTATAATTAAAATTTACGTTCACATATAATACACTGATATCTCCTAACTGCAAATTTAGTACACAACTTAAATTTTGAGATACAGAACTGGAAACTAGCAGAATAAATTAAAAACAATTTTTCTTTTGCCATCATTTATCTGAACACTTGAAACAATTGTATAAGTAAGTATAAAATAACTAGAAAGTAAGCATCAGCTGCAACTTATTTTAAGTCTAACTCAGCTGAAACAATGAGTAGCACAGAAGTGTCAGTATTCAAGTGGTGTTTTTGTATTAATTCTCCTTCAGTATTTAGTGGTACTTCTTCAGTCAAATAACAGATTAACACTGGTTGAGAAACCAAATTGTATCTTCAAGATGTCTGTATTCCACCTCTGCTCTAGACTTCCTCTCGTTAATAAGCATTAAATTTCTCTGTTCCTCAGGTCTCCCAGACTTGCTTGATCAGCCTGCAAGTTCCTGCACAACCGTGACTGTCTGAAATGGTGACAGCATGTGAAGTGGAGCACGACTGCATGAGTGTGATAGCTAACTAAGGTCATTTATATAGAATGACAGTTCTCCAGACTCAGAACACCTGGAATCAAAACAACTGACAACACTTTGTCATCTGGCATTAGCCACTATGTGCATTGATTTTGATCATCTTATTATTTAGCTTTCATTTTTGAAATGTTAGTCCTGTTCTTCTCAACTGTATTATGAAATGGACATGTTGGAAAGTTCATTTCGTAATACAATATGAAGCCCAGCATGATGCATTCCTGAGTATGGCTCTGACTACTCAAACATGCTGTTCCTGTAGTATAGATACAGTTGGAAGCATTTGAGATAGGTGTGGGTAGAACTTAGATCTTCAAGCTAAACAGTGATTCATAACATCCTTATCACCTCCCTAGTCAGAAAATCTAAAGCTCTGTAAGGCACACTCCTGGTAAAAATATTGGCAGTACAAAATGTGTGCTTAGAACTGCTATCTTGGCATGTCAACCATAAGAAACATGATAAGGAAAGCTGAGGGGTGAGTACTTGGACTACTATTAAATACACATCTCCTGTACTTTGGGTTACTATGCAAATAGCACTAATTTGTTTCTAAAAAGGAAAAAAAAATGTTCTTTTTGAAAAGAGAAAAGATAATTATGTAATGCCATGACAGTTCAAAGTAAGGCACTGCTGACATCCCAGGACTAGGCATTTCAATACTAGAGAATGGCATTCTCTTCTTTTCCATATTTGGACCTCTCTAACATCCTGAATCCTGCAAATAGCAGTTTTAGTTGCTTTGTAAAGGCATCTAACTTCAGGAACCCTCACCTAAGGGAGGTAACTCTATACAGATCCTTGGAATACTTAAGAGCCTTTAGACTTTAGGGTTTGATATTGTGTCACCGAGGTAAATAATAATTTTGTAATTTAACCCAACAGAAATACAGCCAATGTTCTATGAAGACAATAAGTTTAAATGAGAGCATTCATAAATGGTCAAATTGCCACGGAAGCATTAATACTATGCAAACAGAAATTAAGCACATACCTTGGGTGTGAACATGTGACGAATTCCATCCACTGACCCATTAAGGAGCAGTCCTCTGACCAGAAAGCATAAAAGTACCACATAAGGAAAAAGTGAACTAAAATACATGATCTGAAAAACATTAAGAAGAAATTTAACGTGACATTTAACGTGGACTTTATTTTCAATGGCTTCATTCACTACTAAGTATCCTTTGCATATATGACTGAATTAATAATCATATGCTCCAAGAAATATCTCTGCAGAAAAAAGCAAAATCACATGACTGTAAAAGAAATTCTGTACTTTAATAAAACAATACAGTTCCAGTGTTCACTAACTGATGAGGAACCACTGGGCTTACAGGGAAGTTCGGTATGAATTGAATGAGATGACAGCAAAGACAGAAGCAGACTGTTGCAGAAGTGCTTCACTTTACAAATCACCTTGACTCAAGTACTGAGTATGGTGAAGATACGCAGCCTAAATAGAAACTCATTGTGTCTTCAGAAGGAAAGAAGATAACAGTAAACAGAAAGTACATAACCAATAAATTCAATCACTGAGTAAGGCTTACCGCCAAAACAACAAAAAATAGTAAACAAACCTGATCATTCATTCCCTATCACTGCAAAAAAAAAAAAAAATTATCCTGTAATGTTCAGTAAAATGATTCTCTGGTTAAACTTGCTACTCATGTCTAACTGGAATGTTCTAAGGAGGTCACAGGAATTTCCACATCAGTGCCAAACTTTCTAACAGCAAAGAATTTTGCTGCTAGAACAAATAATTTTTCCTCTGAAAATCCCAGTAAGATCAACAGATCTAGCAAATCATTCATGATTCCACCTGGCTGCAGGCAAAGGAAAGAAGATAAGGTGACAGTACTCAGATGCAAAGGGATGGTAAATCATTAGTCAAACAATTCAGAATCCTGGAAAGTAGCTGTGTTAATGACAGAAGCATGCATACGTGGGTGCACTGCAATCATATGGTGAGTACACGTGGAAACCTGATTCCTTAGACACTCAAAACACACAGACTCATGCTGAACAGTAAGGCTGAGGTACAGTTACTTGCAACAATTATCCTGACAAAATGCAAAATTATTCTTCTTCAGATCTAAATTGCCACTATATTACTACAATTCCCACCAAAATTTCTGTAATTTTAATGCTTAACTACTAACATTCCTGCTTGAGATTATACAAATACTGCTCCTACAGATTTCAAGAGATTAAACAGAGGGTTTGGTGAATAGAAATATCCCAAAATGCCTCAGTGTAAAACAATGTCATGCAGGTAAACAGTATACTTACTTTGCCTGAAGACTGAATGCCTTTGATCATGGCTAAGCATACCATGACCCAGGCAGCCAGCAAGCAGATAGTCATCTTCCAATTTAAACCCCCGCTCTCTGACAGAGAGCTGGAAATATTCAGTGCTTCTCTGTACCAGTAATAAGTGGTTGCAGAACTTTTTTCACACTCTGGCTCCACAACTGTCAAAGAGATGTTAGCAAGTAAAGAATGGGTTTGGGAGAGATATTTCATAACCATGTTCTACCAATTCTCAATATTTGTAACTGTGTCATCATCATTTACTGAGAAATTAAAGTCACAAAAGAGTCCTAAGACATTGTCTAAAAGAAAAAGTGACTGCTATTGATCAAAGGTTCTGGGTATAACTTTTAAAACACACCTTTGAGATAATGTATTCCTCTGCATTATGGTTAATCTTAGTCCAAGGCAGAATTTATTTCTCACCTCAGTACCAAACAGCAGGCAGGCTTAGATGAAGAAATACATTCCACTTATCACACAGAAGATTACATCATCTATTCATGACTTACATATTATGAAAACTATCTCTCTGAAATGAACACAAATTTGAAGACATGTAGAAACCAAATCCTCGATTGTATCCACCTTGACATGACACTAAAATACACAGCAACTTAATTACTGTTATAAACAATAAAACAACATGATACCAAAGTGATGAGAAAAGGAAATAAGGAAATAAATGGCCCCTACACAGTTAAATGAAAATTAGATGTATTCCAGAAGTGATTTTTTTGATTATACTGTAATTCTGTTATTCTCATGTTTCCAACAGTTTAAGAAATTGCATGTATCTAGACATGAAACATGGAAATAGAAAGATTTCTTCACAGAAAATGTTTCCTAAGTTCTTGTAATTTATTTATATCTGACAATCAGCTATATATCTAAGGCATGACTTGAGTCAAGATAATTAATGGAAAAAAAAGGGAAAATATAATAATTTGAAGAAACCTAACACAGATGTCAGATTTTCAATGAAATAACCTATCAAAAATTATGTTATCAAATATAATACCTTTCTTTTTTTAAGATTAGTTCAATCAACCTCTCCTGAAGTTAGCTGACACACTGTACCTTAATATTTAGGCAGGATAAGAGTACATAAACAGCCATTGTGGCTTAATTAATGGACAAGAGCTTATGGAATACAGTCAATTTGACTGTGTGTCAACATTCACAAAAACTGAGTATTTCAAATAACTGAAGCAAGCAACACTGGAAAAGACACTATAAAAAATTATGACTTTGCAAATATCCCTGAGAATGTTCTCAATTAAAGTGGCAAATAAACCACGAAAGGTAACTAAAGAAAACTTAGGATCTGAAATAAAAAGAAACAAAAAGGAAATAATTCATATTTCAATAGCAATAAATATGCAAAATGTCTAACTGTTACAAGATAACCAAACTCAAGGAAAAAGAGAGTTTCAATGCTGTTATATAATATGTCCATAGGAGATCATCTCATTGCAGTAACATCCCAATGACCAATTATCTCTATTACTTTACCAGCAAACAGTGCTTTTATCACCTGCATTTTAATTGAGGTTTACAGTTGTCCATTTTCTCCTTTGTTAGTAATGCAACAACTTTTTGCCAGGAAGTATTCTACTAATTAAAATGTAAAAATATCCTTCCACCTTTGTTTTTCATCAAGTAAGCATAAAAAGCAGTATCAATGTCAGAAGAAACCAGATTATTTTTTTCTCCAATGCACTAAATCTAATTTCATTACTCTTTAAAATACTGTTGATAGTGTATTTGTCTTAGATTTAGTTTCTTTGTTGTATGTTTTCAAGTACTGTAATGTTACATCTTATTAAGATAGAAACCCAGCTTTGCATAGAACACTTTTGCCCAGAAATATCTTTTTAAATTGCATTTTTATTCCTTTTTTCCCCCTTTTCTCAAATTTTATATATTTTATATAGTTTTTAAGAACCTTATATTAATACAAACTTACAGGTATGAGATGCGTTTTTAACTAAAGGACACTGGTCCCATGGTAACGGATGCTGAAAAGACTGGGAAAAGTAAAACAAACTCCATCCAATAATGACATTGTAGTACAAAGCCACAAAGAAACACACCTATTTGGAAAAAAAAAAAAAAAAAAAGAGAGAGAAAGAAAAGGATAAAAAGAAAGTTATCTTTGCAAAGTAAATTTAAAAATCCCTGCTGAACTTCTGCATATTTCTGTACATCAGCCACTGAACATAATTTTAATGAAGTCAGAATAAAAAGGGAGTAGCTTGCCCCATTTAAGTATCTGACATTTCCTAAATTTTCATTTTTCTCTGTCTTTATCACATTACGGCTATACTTTTACAGGCATTTTTTCTCCAGAAGACTACTTCGTTCCACAGCTACTAATTTCAAAAGAACCACAAAATACAAGTTGACTGGTTTAAGAGACATATATATATATATCAACATTTTAATGGATGAATTCAGGTTTTAAGATCTTGGAAAACATTCTAAACTGACTATGATGCCCAGCTACACATTGATGGCCTTTCCCTGCAGCAAAACAAAGTCTAAATCATACAGCCTGAAAGCAAACCACACAATGTTAAAAAACTTACTACACAGCTTGCAAATCCAATTCCTCCAAGTTTGGGGCTGATATAATTCCACACACCAATACTCCCTCTGCGGATCCTCTGCCCCACAGCAAGCTCCAAGAAAAAGAGTGGAATCCCTATTATCAGTAGCAAGATTAAGTATGGCACAAGATAGGCACCTATGAAAGGAACAAAGTATGCATCAGAATAAAAGAAAGAAGTCAGAACTTGACAAAACAAATGTGAAAATTTCTAATAGCTTCAAGTTTGATTTAATGTCATTCATTGCAAAGCTTGTTTTGGTCACATGTAAAGACTAATTTTATTGGAACCTTGGTCATACATCTTGTAAGGTATCAAAAACACAGAGACAGTGACTTTCTAAAACACGATAAAATTTTTGAGGCAAACTTTACTGAAATTGAGATATTATCAAAACTAGTTGTTCAGCTGTGTGAAATTTTGGGTATTTGATCAAACTTTTAAGAAATATAGAGTCATCAAGAGCCCTATTAACACTTCTTAAAAAACTTACACCTTGACTTGTAACAAAGCAGCAAGATTGAAAATAAAGGAAATATAGAAAACCCTGTGCATACAACATTCTGAACTACTTTCAAACATAAGTAGTTTCAGAACATCTGGATTCCTCCAAATGTACAGAATAATGACTCTGGCCAGCTACGCAAGGAAACTGTATCAGCCTGTTGCTACAAGGCTGGAGAGAGAAACTAGAAACACCAGGTGGAAGTGAAATGGAGTATTGCAGATCCAGATCTTGCAGTACTCACCAACTCTCTCCTTCAAGGCATATTTGAAAATGCAACTGTTACTTCACTGTTAGGCAAACATATACATAAAAAACAATTCCTCTTCTTTGAGGTTATATTCCCAGGAAGTGATCATACACAATTCTACCTAAAGGATGTACCTCTATGTATTTCAGCAAGTCTAACTGCAAGCAAATATGACCATACACCAAGTGCACTGAAAAAATCAGAGTCTAACTTCCTCCTTAGTATTGTGGAGTACTAGAGCTAACACAACATGTAGGCATCTGCAACTAGCAATGTGGCATCCAGCTTTCAGGTGTGGCTCTAACGCTGTAATACAGACTACAGTGCTGGCTGGCCAACTAACTCAAAGGGCTTAGAACTTTTGTTTGCAACCACTGCTAAAGCTAAAGAAAAGCATGAGAGATGCAGACTGCACCATGTTAAAGCAAGCTATAAAGCAAATGCAGAAGCTTGTACCTAGAGCTACTAACTTGTATTATCAGTCCATTCACCTCTGTGATGAGAATGAAACTGAGCAAGGTTCAGAAATCAACCTGGCATTTATCCTCAACTCCAGCTAAGTTTTACTTAAAGTTTCTTCATCCAGTGATAATTTTCTAGAGCTTTTTCAGGAAACTATGAAAATACACCGTCATTTTCATATACTTAGTGGGCAGCTTATCTCATGGAATACAGTTCATTTTAGAAAAGCTAAACTTCCCTAGGCTGTGCAGGAGGTTTCAGATGTTCTGGTACCATCCATTCCTATTTAGCTCCACTTGCTCTTTTGCTCTGCATGAAATACACACTAATTGGACATTCCCTTCCATCACAAAGTTCTTACAAAGATACTAAACATGGAGTAACTGCAGTCTTGACTTCAAGGCTAGTGAACTAAAAAGACAGAAGAAATAAAGTCTGAGAAAAACTGGTACACCAAACACAAGACATTGACCTGTTGAAGTAAGTCCAGGGGCAAGACACTAAGCTGATGATAGAGCTGAAAGACAGACCTGAGAAAGGCAGGGTTATTCAGCCTGGAGAAGAGGAGGTTCCAGGGAGATCTTATAGCAGCCTTCCTGTACCTAAAGAGGGCCTACAAGAGAGTTGGAGGGGAACTTTTAACAAGAGCATGCAGTGACAGGACAAGGAATAGCCTCAAGCTGAAGGAGGGTGGGTTTAAATTACATATTAAGAACAAATTCTTTACTATATGGTCGGTGAGACACTGAAACAGGTTACCCAGAGAAGTTGTGGACTCTCCATTCCTGGAAGCATTCAAAGCCAAGTTGGATGGGGGTTCTGAGTAACCTGGTCTAGCGGAAGGTTCCTTGCCCATGGCAGGAGTCTGAACTAGATAATCTTTAAGTTCCCTTCTAACCCAAACCATTCTATAATTCTATGAAAAACTACTGGTAAACCAGACAAAGAATATCAGTCATAGGTATCTCACAGTCTATAGGCCACATTAGCAATGAAGTAGGTTCCGTGTTTTATTTTCATGACATGATAATATGCTATGCAATGATATTGTCTGAGTAGCATTTGGTCAAAACCTATGCCAGGCTCTGAAAAATATACTTGTTTTGAGGTTATGATACTCCCTTCATAGAGCCAAACACCATGGTCTATCTACCCATTTCAGCACACTAGTGTCTACTGAAGCATTGTTCTTACTGAAGTAGCAGCTACATTCCCATTCAGAATTTTGGTGTCTCTTGTGGTTCATCTTTTATGTACACATAATGGAAAGAATACAAAGTACTTACTTTCTACTAGGAAAAGAGAGACAGCAGAGAGAGAAGGAAATAAATGTGAGGAACACTGAGGAACAGAGCAACAACCACATTCTAAAATGAGGGGGGCTATGTGTTTTAAGAATTTATGACAAATACCATTAAATACTCTTTATTTATCATCAACATTCTCTCAAAATTTCTGCAAGACAGAAGTTAATTCACATTGTAAGTGAGAAGCTTTGGCATCACTATCATTAAAAATCTGGTCATACAATTAATTGAAAGTTAACAGTACAGGGTTTTTATATCATATAATGCTACTATGATATGTTAGAGCTTAATTAGGCCAGTGTGGCATAGCTGAGCAGAGAAACCTAAACAGCCCAAAAAAATTGGGGCCTAAGTGACTTACCCTGTATCCCACTGGATGACTGTACTAGAGCAGGAACTGAACCCAGCTCTTCAGTGTCCCAGTCCACAACCTTAATCACAAGGCTGCAAAGTTAAGCACATGTTTAAAGACTGGGCAGATGTGGGTATTTTATGGTGCAGTATCAATTTAAGTTGCAAGATTTATCAGTTAGATTCTACTAAATGAGTTAAATAAATGTGGTGTTAAATCCACATTACATTAGACATGACACAACTCTGTAATTCAGTGTGGGTAGCCAGACAGCAGAGTTCACCTGAATACTGTTAGGTTTGTGCAAAGCACCTGAAGTGCTGGTCTTCTGCTGAACTCCCTTTTGATCATGCTCCCCTTCCAAAAAATGACTTAATAGAAAATTGTGCATGTATGAGTTTCAGTATGATATGGTTTGGATGTAGCTAGATTATACAACTGGTTAACTCAGGTACAAAGGGCTTCTGTGCCTTACAGTCAACAAGAAAATACAGCATCTCTGAGCTTAAGTCTTCCCTTGAAGGTAGCCATACTTCAAAGTAAGATATTTTCCCTTCATTCTAAAACAGAATCACTAGGGAAACAGCTCAGCATGTCTCTTATTTGACAAGTGCATGAAAACATGGGTCCTTGCAGTTACAACATTGGATAAGGACCAGTTTTATTTGAATAAACTATATACACTGGCCTTGAACAACATCTTACAATCAGTTGTCTGCTACACCTACCAGCTAAGCCACCTTCTGAATATTACAATTCTATGTAGTTCAGGATCCTAACGTCTCCTTTCCACATGTACAAAATTATTTTACTGTGAATTCACTTTTTTTTTTTTTTTTTTTTTTGCATATTTTGGCCTTCAACACTGGCTTCCTTATTAAAAAACTCATCTGAACTTCATAAGGAAAAAACCTCATCCTTCTTCACTAGAATGAATGACAAGGATACAAAAGATTTCATCAACTGGGGATTGTTAACATTGTGCACAGTATTGCTTTGATTTCTTAATTTTTTAATTTAATCAAGCACCACAATGGGTTAGCTGGTAAATTGTCTCTTGATATTACAATAAGCACTACATGTCACAGTATTATTGACAGAAGTGGAATAATGTTGGTTTTGATTTAAGCTCTTATAAATACACCGGGGAAAAAAATCATAAAATTACATGATTCATTGTGATTTAAGAGTTGGAAAATCATTTCAAAAGCAGTAATGTGAGGTGACATAACCATTACTATCTTGATATTGCAGAACTTTTCTTCTCCTAGCCATTCATGCTAACCTGAAAAATATATTAACTTTCCAGATTCGTTTCAGCTGCTTCTGTGCTAGATTTTAATTGTCTAGCGTCTCATTTAATTCTTATTCAAAGTGAATTTTATCACTATGTTGAAGAGAGATCCCATTCATATGATTTACTAGACACTTTCTAATAGAACGCAAGCATGAAGCTGATATTCAGATGAAGAAAAACTTATTTTCCATGTCAAATGCTAACATTTTAAAATTATAACAAGTGGGCAACAAAACACCATAGGTTAACAGTCTACTAAACACCACAGGTTAACAGTCTACTAGGCTTCTGTAAGTAAAATTATTTACCACTAGAAAATACAAACTGCTTTTATCAGGAAAACTCTGATAAAGAGTTTTATGTTTTATCTGTTGGTTTGTAGTCTGTCCTACTGACAGGACAGTCTTCCTGTCACTAGTTTCATTTAAAGTATGTTCAGGTGTGCCTTTTTACAAAATTGTGCTTAAAGGATGAATATCTCCTTAGCCGATAAGCTTCAACAAAAAATTACATTCCTAAATAAAAACAAGACACTTTCAGCACACTAAAGTACATCTAAATTTCAAGTCTGATAATAGAGAACTCACAAAATAATACTGAAGTCATCAGTGAACTCAAGGCACAGAATATAAATTATTGATCAAAAGCTAAATAATAAAGCCACTGCATATATACTCAAGTGTTGGAATGTAAGAGAACACTTGCTTTGCTCCCATTTTTCTTGTATTAGACAATCAGACTGGAGCTCCTAACAACTGCTTAGTCTTTAACAGTTTATATATTTTTCCCTCCGTAGTGCTCCACTATAACTGCTGTGCTTTTTCTTAAGACCACAGAACTTTACTGTTCAATCTGCTGGCATTTCAGTAGAAAGTTCAGACTATTTAACTGTAAAAAACTCAGGATGTGACTCTAACCAGGTCAATCTTTTCAAAACATAATGATATCATCATCTGCTGCAATTTTCCCAATGCTGCTCACAGTTTTTATCTGTTTATCATTGTTTACTAGTTCTTTTATCACAGAGATATTAAAGTTGACCTTAAAAAAAATAAAACCAAGCAAATTAAGTTAAGGCTTAAAAAAAAGCAACATGACATCTTTGGGTGTGCAGTATTTTGTGGATGCCTCACTTTTCTTCATAATAACAACTCGCTCATTTCTAGCAGAGCAGCTAATTTAATTTGCTTTTGTTATTTCTTATTATGTGCAAGTAACATTTTACTTCTGCTAACCCTAAAGGAAAATGACAATATTTCCTTTGTTTGAAAAAAGTGAAAGGTGTGCAAGCTGTTCTCCAGAGGATAGCAATGAGCAGCCTCGGCAAGACTGGGTAGACCTAAGAGGTTTAGTTTAAAGCTCCCTATCAGTCATGGGAAGCTGAGGCAGCTCTGAACCCAAGGCATGTTAACAGAGCTCATGAGACTGTTACACAGGAACTGTGTCTATCTAAACACACATGTTCATCTTCATGCAGTAAAGGAGTAATAAACAAACTGTATAGTGCAAAAATTATCTAAACCCATCTAAAGCTAAGTTAGAGCATACCCAGCTCCAGTGCAAATCATCTTTGCAAGAATTTAGGAAGAAAACAGTTTTTGTATCTGTTAGGTTGCAAAGAGTGGAAGAGGTGCCCTAAGTACCAGATAGAGGCTGAGCATTACCTACCAGGAGTAAGGAGGGCCTGTGGTGGGGACAGAGAGATCTATAGTCAGTTCCTCAAAACTCTACTGAATGTCTTCAGGCCCTCACTCACAGAGCCTAAAACTCCTTTAGGGCCTCCCTCTTGAGTCAGGAAGACAAGCACCCTTGACTGCTTTAAGTCTCCTCCCAGCCTCCCTTTTTTCCCTCTCAATACACTATGCATTACAGCTACACCTCCAATGAAGATCCAAGCTCATCCCAGCTGCATACTAGACTTCCCTCTCGCCTCTCCCAACAAATGTTTTTCTGGGAATGGGACAAGTGTGAAAGTCAGCAAAGAGCTAGCCAGTATAGCTGTACCTTAGTTAACAAAAAAAAAAATACCAGATACTATCCTAAGTATTTATGAGTTTATATGAATTAAAGTAACAGGAGAAACTGTTAAATATTCATAAAAAATAAAGTGAAAGAAATTGGTTTGGTGGTACAGACCAGACTCAGAAACAGAGATTGCAAAGATACCCATGGACATCCCAATTCTCAGTTCAATGCAGCACTACACAAGCTACTTTTAAAGATGGTATGATGGATATCTCAGTGCAGCAGTACAGAGCTCTGAAGTCAGGAGCATCAGCATATTCACAGGCCACAGCCATAAACAAACTAATCTCCATAGAAAATAGATAAAGAAACACACAATTTTTTCTCCACAAAATCCTTGAATAACATCTATCTATTTGGGCTAATCTGATTGTGTCTTATGTATCTTTATTTTCTTGGTTTTGCTGTTCTTGTCACATAATTAAAAGACAAAACTGAAGATTACTACACATTAAGGATTTGCCTCTTCTTTTAGTGGTAGCTTTGGAGTACAATGTTGGAAGAAACCTGCAAAGCAAACTAATAAGTAACTATGTTTTTTTACTTCTTATTGGTTTAAATTGGAACTGAAACTGAAGGTGGAGACCTAGTCATATACTTCAGTGAAACAGTTCTAAGCAAAATCCATAGAAGGCTGTTTCCCTTACAAGTACTTTTACAAGTATTTGTAGTAAAGCCTTATCAGCAGATTACAATTCTGACACTGATACTTAGAATGGGTTACATAAAAACACTCTAATTTTATCTAGAATAAAATATAATTGAAATAATGTATGTAGGAGAAAAATAGAACCTCATAAAATGTGTGTAGGTTTTCTTACCATGCGTGAAGCTTTCCCTCCCTCCCCCTATTCTTTTATGGACTTGTCAGAATTATCTGTCCATCTGCACACACATAGAAAGGTACCAATGTACTTTATACATTTAAAAATTTTATGTCACCTTCTCCATCTTGCATTTTGATTAACTTGAAAACCAAGCAAGCTTTAGCTCCAATGATCATTTCTTTTTCTCTGTTGTTTGTTGATTCCCAAAATAAAAAGGAGGAACTTAAATGAGTGGGAAAAAAAATAAAAGTAACCTGGTATAAAAGAATTTAGACTCTATCCAGGAGAGATAGAATATCTGAAAGTATAAACTCCTTTTTTACTGATTGAACTGGGAAAAAAACAAATAAAGAATTATACTTTTATTATATTCTAGGTTCATTTCTATACTCCTTTAATTACATTAGTTATGTTATTCAACTTTTAAAATCCAGCATGAGTAAAATGTTCTTTTTTTTCTGTACACATTCACCTTCTGTAACATGAAAAGTGACAGGTTTGTTTTGAATTCAACTAAGCAATTAGCTACAATAGGACGTGTACTAAGATACAGTACAACATAGGATAAAACACTAATCCTGCATTCATAGAGAAAGAAAAGTCTCCAGCCTCATAGTTCAAACTGCATTCAAGACCATAGATGGTCAACTAACAAACAGCTTAGAACAATGATACTGTTGTTATTTAACTGAAAGGTAACTTGTTATTTAGGAAAACAGTTAACTGTCTAACAGCACAAGAACAGATGCAGTCCCTTAATGTAATGATTTAAATTATTAACAGTTAAAAAAAAAATGTTTTTAGAGCATTTTGGTCTTCTTGATGAAAGTAAATCATGATCAAAAGGCCAGGAGCTAAAAGCAACCAGAAAGTTAAGGTGTGAAGATTAGTACTGCTGAAGTCTAAAAGACCAAATGCCTTGATTTATTGACCAAGTACTATAAAGAACACTCCAGCAGGACAACAATCACGTTTTAAATAATGCAGCCCTCCATGAATACGTGTTTTCCTTAGCTGTTAGTCTGACCACTAGTTAAGGTCATATCAAGAACTTTCTACCCTAAAATGAGTAAATAGCATCTTAGAAGAATCAGCTACTTCACTTTAACAGATACATTTTTCTAATTAAAGAGAATACGGGTTTTTCCTTCTAGGCTCTGGCAAACATTAGAAGAAAACTCTCACATATTGAAGCAGGTTTTACAGTGGCTACCTCTGCTAACTTTGAAATCTGCAAGGTTAGTGTCGGCATTTAGGTACAACTAGCTGTATCATAAAACTTACCTCCACCATTTTTCTGACACAAATATGGGAATCGCCACACATTCCCCAATCCCACAGAAAATCCAACTTGTGCCAGAATATACTGGAGTTTGCTGTTCCAAGCAGGTCTTTCATCTTCTACATCTGAGCCATCTTCAACATCTGCATCTTTTTCTTCCTGATCATCAACCATAAGTTCACTCTTCTTAAAGGCATCATCTGAAGAGTCCTCATTAGAGAGCAGGTCCTTAACGGACTCAATGACCTCATCATCTAGGTCTCTTTTCACTACCTTGCTGTTCTTAGGCATTTGTAATATGAGACGAACAGCAAGAAAATCAAGTTCAGCTGAGACAAAAAGACAAAAATAAGCTCTCCCTCTACTTGGCCAAAAATATTGAAGAAACAGACTGAAGATGGTGCCTGATGAGTTCTTGACACCAGCAAACCAAAAGTAAGGACTTCTGTTCCTGAATGTTTATTCTACTGAAACTACCTGTGGGGAAAAAAAAAAAAAAAAATATTATACTACTATGCAGACGAAACTTAATTTTGAAATCATGTGCTTTGTTTTACCCATTTCTGCTTATTAATCTGACAAGAGGAGAAAAAAGAAGAAAGGGATATTAAACCACTTCCAAATTGTAGGGAATAAGTCTAAAGTTTGGTCTCAAATATTTATATAGAATACATTTTATTCACTTGCTGAGGGTTTTAGTCTAGTTCCTCAAGAACTATATGCTAAATGCTGGGATTTTGATAGCATTACAAGATTCTTCTTATCAGGCATAATGGGGTATACACTTTACATAAAATTTAGGAGCCCAATTCCATTACTTCCTGACTTAACAGCTGCACTTGAATTTATTAAAAGTATATTTTAACCAAAGTAGGCCGTTTTCCAGACCATTTCAGAAAGTCATGCAGTAATTAAAATTTAATATATATATGCACCTAGTACTTCAAAAGCAAGGGTGACTTATTTTCCTGTTATTCTTCATGAAGGAATACATAATTACAACCATAGTTTCAAAGGAGAGATGCTCATCTCTTATGAGCTTTGATGCTTTAGATATTTTTAATTATTTTCTATTTCTAAGAAACTATCTGAAATATCTGAAAAGCCATAACCAAATCCATTTTAAAAGCCTACTGTTTCAAACTTGCATGTACAGAGACAAAAAGGCCCACATTTGAGTATGTGTTTTTCTTAAACACAATGAATCATTTAAAGAGAGACAGACTTGCTTGCAGCTGCCCTCCTGAAGGTAACCATAATATTTTGGGGAGGAATGTTTCTCAATAAATTCTTCACTAATCACATGGGATAAAACTAGTATGTGCAAAGCCATCTGCACAATTAAGAGTCTTAAAAGGGATTTAAATTAGGTGTTAAGCTTCATGAAACCTCTAAAGAGAGTATACACAAGAAGTCTAATCAAGAACTGCTAACTGCTGAGAATCAGAAATTCCTCCAGGAAACATCAGACCTTTCAGCTTTTGCTTATGGACTTGCTGTAACATCTGGTCTATAGTATAAAGGCTGTATCATGTCCTGACAAACTCCCATGCAGCAGAAATCTGCAAGGTACTGTTCCCACAGTAATTGAGAGATCAAGTACCTCATGACTGCTTCCATGACAGACCCAAAGGAAAGATGCTAAGCCACTAGAACCCAGCCCACAGCTTATCAAGATGAGATTTCACAGCAACAGAAATAAAACCTCTACCACCACAAATACTATCACTAGTTTCTTAGCCAACAGAGTAATTACCTCTTCCAATAATTTTCAAGGATGTGGAAGTTGAATTTCATTCCAGTTGCCTATTGAACTCCATTGTAACCTTTTTTCACTGATTCCTTAGGCTCTCATCACTGTCTTCTCCCTTCCCCTTCTGTTACTGCTCCTCTCAGCAACTCCAGCTCTGGCAATCAGCCCAAATTTTTTAAGCACAGTAGAGCCTACCTGGCTTGTGATCTCCTTCATGTTCACCAATGTCACTGAAGGGTTCAGGGTTCTATAAACCTTCCTTCTGACATGTAGTGGAACTAGTATCGGGCTTTGGTTTGACTGATACAAGTTCTTCAAACAAAAAAAAAAAGCCAAAACAGAAGAATGGGGAAAGAGTTGTTCAGACAATAGCGAAATCCTAACACTGTATCCGGTATATCGGGGCTAAATGAATGTCTGTTCAGACCTCTTTTTATCTGTTCTCTTGCATTTCAAAGTCTGCAAAGGACTGCACCCTCTTCTAGTTTATATATGATTCAGTGGCATTTAGCTCTGACCAAATGCAAACACCAGTAACACATTAAGTTGAAGCATTTAAGCAGTTCTAATGGAGCTTTGTACTATAAGTGACAGAATCTGGTACTTCAAATGCTAATTAGTAATATTTTGAATTTTTTGTTTTGTTTTGTTCCACTGATGTAAATTAGAGCAACTTCTCAATTCTAGTAATTAGTAATATGTTCAGGGATTACTTTACAATGAAACAATTTTCTCTCTGTATTTAATAAAACAGCTGCACATGTGAAACTAAGTCAGTATTTGTCGTGTAGGTCTGAAATCCTTCTCTAGTTGTAATAAACAAAAGAGATTTTCAGTCAGAAAGGCACAAGCTACCCATCACTATTTACTGAAATGTTTTAAAAGGTCCTATTTGCATTAATTATTTTAGATTCAGAAACTTGCAGGGCAGCAATATGATTTACCTGAAGCTCTCACAGTTGAGTCAATCCCAACAGAAATTGCATCATTCTACCCTGTCATGCATTAAACATTGTATTGCTACACCTCCAGATGAACTGGGCTTGATACTTTTACTCACAGCACAGTACCATATTAATTCCCCCTTAATTAACATTCCATTAATCAGGATGTTATCCATAGAACTACCACTGTATAGACCTGCAATATTTGCAGGGCTTGAGAAAATGTGAGGGGCAGGCTCAGCAGAATGGTGCGTGGTTATAACAATAATGCTTTTCTAACGGAACATGTTATTAATGGCCAGACTGCACCGGGGATGCAGGACAGTCTTTCAGGACACATCACAAATCCAAAGGCACTCTCCAATTGTCATATTTAACAACTTGTTCTCTGTATTAAAGGAGTTGATACTACATCAAGCAAGAAGTCCTACCTCACCAGATGCTACCATCAGGTTCAAATGTTTGCAGTGTGGCCCCAGGTGGTTTGCAAGGAGCCTGCCATTCTGTACTTGGCACTCCCATAACACAGTGACACACACAGAAGCCTCTCTCTTTGATCCAAATCAAACCACACAGAAGTCCAATATCAAACTCCTCAGCTTGGGCTAGGTCTAAATATGAATACTCCCAAGTGAAGACAGAATAGGGAGAAACTTGGTAAGGTTACTCACCAGAACAGTTTAGCTAAACACAAACCACTGAACAAGCTTTCTTTCTTTTTTTTTCCCCCATATCACAGTACTGAACTTCAGCATTTTAATATATAAAATGCTATTTAAAGTTCCCACATCATTTGGATGTAGTCCAGTATTGAACTGAAGTTCTTCATCAGCATCAAAATAGGAATTATCACATCAAATTCTGTTAAACACCTTCTTCAGTTAGTTCCATTACTAGTTACCTTCTACACTGCCTTGTGCAATAATACAGCATTATGTGATGGATAGTTTCTCCTGTGTATCATTTTAAGATCACCATTATACCAAAGATTTACAAAACTAAGTATCATTTTATTAGGAATTCCAGTCCTGAATCTTGTCAGGTATTTTAAAACATTACTGTGCTATTACCACCACCTTAGATTAAAAGTAAAATGTCTAAAATATAATTTAGCCTTATTAAAGCTGTTTCTTTATAGGCTGGATTTTTTTCTGTCTTGGATTTAGATCATGGAATTTGATCAAATTATGTAGTTCTGGTTTCCAGGCAGTTTCTCATCCTTTTTCATTACTCAAATGATGTCACCTGTCACATGAAAACACTGAAGGGAAATTTTTATTATCACATTTACTGGAGAATATATCTCTCTGGACTTTTTCACAACTGAAACGAGCAAATAAGGATGGAATTTTCTCATGTAAAATTCCATTTATAAAAAAATCTAAAATTACTCTTAAACTGACAAGTGTCTGTATTGTTTGAGGGAATTTAACAGAATGGAAATTGATTAACAGTACATGGTTCAGTTAGAAGAACATTTAGAAAATTATTCTGTCACTGAAATAACACCAGCTAATAATCTGAGTTAGCATAAACAAATTTTTGAAAAAAAACTTACTAAATCAAACATATGAGCTAGATTTTGGTTATGAATTACTAGTATTGTCCTTGATATTTTAAAATCTATTTCTTTCTCATACTGAAAGATAAAACAGAGCCAGTCTTTTCTGACATCAGACCCAGACTTTCTCTCTCAGAACACAGTGGGAATTTTATTATTTTCTCCTATGGAAGAAGAATCAAGCCTTAATGCATCAGCATGCAGAAGTAAAGTAACCTGATTAGACTGCCACATTACTAGCAGAGTAAGCAGCAATAATCCCTTGCAACAAGGAATTCAGACCCAAATTAGCTCCCTGGGAGATCTGCTATAGAATTTTTACTTCAGCTTCAGGTCTGCATTCAGAAATGCTGGCACAGGGAGATAGGACCTTGTAAAACCTCCACTGACCAAACTGCAAGCATTTGCAGTAAGGCCCAAAGGAACTTCATTACTCAAAGCACCAAAAGACGCACTGAAAAACTTTGCTGCATGCCCTTTTCTCACAATCTTTCTTGTACAGAATGTCTAGTAAGAGGATTGTGATGGTTCTGTCCAACACTGTCTACTTCTCTTCACCATAACACCAGTAGCGCATCTTATGTTGGGCTCCTTTTGATGCATCTCTATCAGACAGACCTGCATGCTAATCAATATACAGACACCTACTGAAAAACACTGTACTTTTGGTTCTCTCAGCTGTGTAATACCAGTAAAAAAAAAAAAAAAGTTACGAGGCTGGAGATTTTCCCAACATGTACAGAAAACCAGGCACAAAAGAATCTCATTTACAGATTTGAAAGTATGAGTACAACTGCCCCATGTTCTTGCAATTACAGCACAAGCCTCTATAAAAAGCTATTTATAAGGCAATTTCATGTTTAAAACATCCAACAATACTATTGCAATAGCTAAGTAAATATTAAAGAACTTATAGCAATGCCTTTCTGACACAAATTACAACACAATCATTTTTACATTGTTCTCCTTTTTAAAACAATCACTCCCTCTGAAGGGAAAGCCCCCAAACCCCTCCATTATTTTCTAACACAGTGCACTTTTAAGTTTTATCATCTTGTTTTTACATCTGATGAAAACACAACAATTCAGAAAAATTCTCTACATTTAATTTTTAATTCATTAAAACTAATCCTCTAATCTTCACTGATCAGTAACTGTTTAAATCTTCAAGGAAAGGAACAAAAGGGAGGAAAATTAAAAATCACTTGTTCATACTTCATAAGACTAGCAAGAAAGTCCAGACAGAAAATAACTTTCTAGAAGGCTACTGTCACATAATAAAACAAAAAACAAACAAACAAAACTAAACCAAACAAATTAAAAAAAAACCCACAAACAAAAGCAGAGCAAGGAAAGAATGGATAGCTTTTTAAGTACAATATTTGCCATTAAAGAGATCAACATTCTGTTCTTCAGAGCTCTGTGTTCTTCTCTGATGAAGCAGTTAACGTACCAACATGCTGCTGTGAGGGTAGCAAAATGCAATAAAAAGCTGCAGCCAATTCACACTACTATAATCTCAGCTTCGAAAGCAGACTGTGACAGTGCAGTGTACCAGTCCAGTCCCACAAGCTTACATCTTACGTTCCTGTTCACCAAATCTTCACCTTGACTCCCAATGAAGAAACCAGTACAATTCAGCAGAGGACACAGAACTCAAAGGCAGGATTCTCACCATGGCATACATTCATAGAAGACCTTTATTGATATTCATGCTAAAGGTTTCAGTCTGTATGAAATCACTGGAGAAGAATTATATGCAAAGATGAACAAGAGGGGTCTTTGCACCAAAAGGAAACCTACAAAATGCATTTTAAATATGAGTCTATGGGCTAGGAAGAAAAAAGCTTGATGGGAACAACCAATATAGAAAAACAAAAATCAAAGTTTTAGGAGCAAGGGACTGATGTGAGGCTGCAGAAAAGAATCTGGTCACTGGCAGAGACAGCACAGGAGGAACAGTTAATAACCAGTATATTTGAGTGAGAAAGAGAAGAAGAAGACTGAAGGAGCAAACCACGTTTCATGGGCTTACTGTGACTGCGAAGAATGGCTATCGCTGGGGGAATCTGCATACAGATAATTATTTTAGCAAAAGTTACACTGTGTTACAGTACTCATTGGACAGACTGAATTACTGCTGCAATGCAGCATTGTGTTCTTTGGCGGAAACAGGAATATGCACCATAGCCTTTCTGCCTAGCCAAGCCCATTTTTATCTATCTACTGAAGCAGCCATTATGCTGCTCTTCAGCACGAACTGCATGATCTAGCATTTTGCCCTACCTAGTTTAATACACACTGTCAGTAATAGATAGAGATTTGATAGGTGCTTAACTCAATCATAATTAAAGATAATTATATTTTACACAATTAAACTTGCATTAAAATGTCTCAGAAAACATCACTGAAGAATGGAGAGAAATTTACGTTACACACACATGACATCATAAAAAAAGAGCTCTGTGGGCTACAGGAGACTTGAAAGCATTAGCGAAAGTGAATGCTTTTTATTCTGTTTTCTGTACAATGAAATCATTTATACTATAGCAAAAATATTTAAAAATACAAGACTAAATTCATACCTGCAGCAGATACAGGTACTATACAGACTACAGTGACATTGCATCTGTTTCATATTTCTGGGAAATTTGTTCTCAGTTCCTGCAAAATGTTCTTCCTGGCTTTATCTTACATTAAGACCCCGTACAGACTCAAATTCGGACAATTTCTGGCCCAGATTAGTCGCCCTGAATTTTAGCTACAGAAGAATACTTTCTACTATTATAAGACAAACACAATGATTTGAGGAAAAGAGTAGAATTTCTTTCTCAGAATTGTTCATTATCAGTAGACTTGATCTTAACAGCTTGTATGACTACTTTTAAATCACTGACCCAACAGAAATATTTACAGAGAGATTGTTACAACCTAGAGCTCTTAAATGTCAATTTGTTCCTTTCATTGAACATAATCTCTAAAGAATTTACTGGCCTTACTATAGTTTCTCACTTGCTTTCACAGATTTCTCAGTATTTCCTTCTCACAAATCAACCTCACTGAAATACTTCACAGACTTACAGGATGAGCTAACTGTAAACTCCTATTCAAATGGAGAAAATGTATCACTTATACTTCAGTCTTTTCTTACACGTACTTTACTGAAGAAACAAATACAGTAGTTACCACTCCTTCAGTTGAAGCCGAGTAAAGTTACCTCAGCAATTATGAAAAAAATTCTACCCCTGGTTGGTCAAACTCAAAAGGTGTAACTACTGGCAACTTAAAACAAAACCTCCATTTTCTAAGTTCACCATATAAGACACAAGAGGACCATGGGTTTATTATACAATTTTATTAGTGAGAGGATATAAAAGTATATTTAATACTTCATTAAAGTACTAAAGTTATTTAAGTTGTACTATCAAGTACTGAAAGTTTGACATTGCCAGATACATAGTTGCAACTGAGGTTCTAATTGTCTGTCCTCTGTACTTTAGAATGGTTCAATAAGTAAATCAAGCAGTCCTTGGAAGAATTTATGTGATTACTTCTTCCTCTGCTTTTTATGCATAGCAAAAAAGCTGAACTGATCATAGATGAGTTAGCAGAAATCTTATGAATCATGCTTTCAAGTTATGTTACCATAAATTCCTATGTCTTCAAAAAGAAATTTATTCAAACCAATTCCACTACAGAAAAACAAACACTGCAAATGTCCTTTTGGAGCTTCTATCCCTTCTCCATTTTGGCTTAAGGAGAGCATGCTGAATCATTAACACTGCAGTACACATTTCTGACAATTCAAATGCAAAAGTATTTGCCAGCAGTAAAAAACTATTTTCCCAAATTGGGAAACAGACTACTGGCACCAGGACTCAAGGCACTGTTGTCCACGGCAATACACCACCTTTTTCTTCACTTTCTCCCATAAAAATGAAGAATCCCTAGCCTTAAGAGTGAAGGATAAAGAACACAGGGCTCTGTTTCAGGGTAGACTTATGGGAAGCTCAGCCCAGTTACTGACACGGCCTAAAGCAACCCTTCTGGCAGTAACCATTGGGCTTTCACACTACTTAGTATGGGGGTTTGTGCTTCCAGCTCTTCCGCATAACAGCACTCACTTGTCATTTGTCAAAGATACTTTTTTTCCTAAACTATTTTAGAACATTTTCCAAGTAATAACAAGGTTACTTTGAATCAATTTTCAAGGAAGAAGGGAGTTGCTCAAGTTTTAAGATGCCACCCACTGCTATGTCAAAGTTATTCCGCAACTAAGAATTCAGAGATCTTTAAAGTCACATGGAAAAGCTGCTACCATTGCTATGCTGATCTATAAAATGTAGTACTAAAAACTGTTCTTCTCAAATCAACAGGTATTCTGTCTTTTAGTTAAGAACATTATTCCTTGATATGAGTGAAAGTCAGCACAAGGGAAAGTAGTTGAGCATAAAAGTGAACATGTCCTTAGTGTTATGTAAACTTCTGGTTGTATTCGAGAAAATTTCTGAAAAAAAAAAGTCTTCCCAAAAAGATCCTACCACAAATACTTCCCAAGTGATGTAATTCCATACCACCTGAGCAGCAACTACTCCAGTAGATCTTAACAACACAATCTGTATCAAAAGGAATGGTGTAATTAGTAGATTGTGCTTCTGAATAACCTTTGAGGGTTTTTTTATTTTCTGTCAAATTCATCATTTTCAAAGTTTTGCACATACAGGCTTTTGCACTGTGAAAAGAACAAAACCCTGTAAGAAGGACAAGACATGAAAGGTCAACAGGAATTGGCTTATACTGTAACACTAGTTTCAAGATGCCTTGGCAGTTTCGCAGACTCAGTTTCACTACTAGTGACACATCTCAACAGCTATGAAATGTTCTGTTTTTCATGCACAGATCAAAACCAATAGGATTTTTTGTTCTTGAGTCTGATGTGCAGAGCAGAGCCCAAAGGGAGTGTCTGATATGCAATGAATGCAGGCTGTAATTCTATCTTTATCTTAATACAGTCTATGTGTAAATGAAAATCTGTACTAGCCAAAACAAAATTAAGCAATCTTTCCTAGGTAATTTTTGCAGTTTCCTTTTTAATGTGATGCTGATAATGAGAAATAGACTGCTAAATAGAAAGAAACTGAGTATGCTGTCATCATTTTTTTTAATCAAATGGAGTAAGCTGGCTGCATAACACATCCACTGTACATGTACATGATATCAGATAACCAAATCTTTACTTCAGCTTTTCTTTGGAAGGGGAAACAGAATTGGATCCCTGTCCTGTGGTATGTCACAGCAACACACTGATGGTGACATACTACTGAAAAATGATTGGGCTTGTCTTAGAAATCAACACTATAGCAGTGAGTTTGTTATCTAGAAATACCACATGGAAAATAAAATGGCGGATATAGTCTTTTACAAACCAAAGTCCAATGTACTTAAAGAGATCAAATCCCATCACAATCCCTCATGGGGCAGGTCAGTGTGACTGTGCAGCTATATTTCAATCATCTCATATGTTTCCACAACAAAAGGAACAAAATTCTTCTTGTCAAGAAATTCCAGTTTACTGTAATACTAGCAAAATCAGAACAAAACCAGCCAACATGGGCATAGGAAAAAAGAAAACAAGATCAATAAGCAAATCGAAGAGAAAAAGAATCACTAAGAGAAAACTGTAGTTCTGAATTCACCCAGTGGGTATGCCGTAGTACACTGCGGGCTGCAACCATCAAAATCCTGAAGAGAAAATACATCCAAGAGGGACAAAGATAGGGAGAAGGTCCTCATTACCATACCCACCCAAACATGGCTGACACCGGGGCGCACCAGCCCCCCGGCCGCCGGGGATGCCCCCGCCTTCGCTGCGGTGGGAGGCTCTGCGCGGCGACGCCGGGCGACGCCCACGCTCCGCGGCAACAATGCAGTGCCCGAGCCCGGCCCGAGCCCCCGGCACAGGGCGGCGATGGGCGTCCGTGGGCAGCTCCCGGCGGTGCCCGGCTCCGCCACCGCCTGGCACGGCGGGGCTCGCCCTGCCCCGCCCGAGCGGGCAGGCGCATCCCCGCGGTGCTCCCGGGACGGAGGCAGCGCTCGCCCCCGCTCCTCCCGAGACACGCGCTACACATGCATTCGAGGTGTTTTACGCAACACGCGGGAGATGAATGAAATTTCTTTCACTCGCGTTAGGAAAAGGATGTAAATTCTTCGCCCTTCTCAGTAACAATAATAAGTAAGACAACCCAGTACATCCTTTTAACCTACCGCCGAGTTTAAACATATGGGCGGCTTCCAGCGGGTGCTCGCTATTGTCTCCCGAGGGGCTGCCTCTCCCCCCAGCAGCGAGAGGCTGGCGCCGGGGCGAAGGCAACCTCCCGAGTGGGCTGGTGGGACCCCGCTGCGCCCCGCAGGCAGCCGGACAGCGGGCGGAAAGGAACCCCCCGCACATCCTGCCCCTTCCCGCCCGGCGGCACACGCGAGGCCGGCGGGGCGGCCACGCTGCCCCCACGGCCGCAGCTGCACGGCAGGGCTGGGAAACCGCGGGCCGCCCCTCCACGGCGACCGTGCCCCGCGCACCCACAGGCAGAGTTCGCCGCCGCGCCGTGCCGTGCCGTGCCGTGCCGTGCCGTGTCGTGCCTTACCTCCGCCCGCCGGGCGTCAGCTGCGGAAAGGGAGGGCCGGGTGCCCCCGCGGGTGCGGATGGCGAGAGGGGCCGTGCGGACGCGAGGCTCAGCGGCGGGCGGGCGGCGGCAGGCACATGTGCCCAGCCCTCGTTGCGGCGGCGTTTAAAGACAGACATAAAAGCGGCGGGGGGAGAGAAAAGGGGAGGGCAGCGCCGGGCCGGGGGAGCCGCACCTCCTGACGCAGGGAGGAGCACTCACTCCTCCCGCCTGCAGCAGCATCTCCTCCGCCGGGGGCGGGCGAGGAGGAGGTAGACGCGGGAGAAGGGGGAGGAGGCGCTATCTGCGGCGCCGCGCCAGAGTCCCCGCGGCCACGCTTAAGCACCGCGGTGCTCATCTTCGTCCTCATCTCCATATCTTGCCGCCTTCGTCCCCCGGCCGGACGTGTGACGGCCCCAGCTCACACGGGCTGCGAGCGGCACACCCTGAGCTTTCTGGTGGCGGAGTAGCGGGATACGGGCGGGGGTGGCCTCCGGGGGGGCCTGGAGGCGGGAGGCGGGAAGTACGTACACAGGTGGGAGCTTCCTTGGGGAACACGGAGGTTTTCCAAAAGAAGGGTTTGAGTGGGTACAAGGTGCGTCGGTCCGAGGAAGGAAGAGGAGTGGGCCAGGTGCAGGGGGCGGCCTCAGCGAGCACGCCTGCGGGCTGGAGTCCAGGAAGCGACTCGGAGCGACACAGAGTATGTCGAGTTGAAAGGGGCTCACAAGGATCATCGAATTCAACTCCTGGCCCTGCACAGGACCATCTTCAGCAGTCACACCATGTGCCTGAGTGCATTGTCCAAATGCTTCTTGAACTCTGGCAACCTTGGTGCTGTGATCACAGCGGTCAGGGGGAGCGAGCCTGGAGACTGAAGGGGTAGAGAGAAACGGTGAAGAGAGGGCTGAGGAGCATGGAATGCACCGACCATCTCTGTGATGATGGTGCACAGATCTTGTAGCCCGGACTCTTAGAGTTGCTGAAGTCTCATGAAGGTGATGTTTCGCTTCAACACCCGCCTAAGCATAGTGTCATGAAGTCTGTCAATGCCCTTATGTCAGTTTTTTCTTTGCTTGTATTTTTCTTTGGGAAAAACAAACAAACAAAAAAGGCAAATGGATCACAGCTAGAAAGGAAGGCTTGTAGTAAAGATGAGGAAGTGAGATGTTCAAAGGTCCTGCACCCGGGTGGGAGAGGCATGTTGGCTTTGGTGAAGATAGGCACCATGAAACGGAGGGTGAACTAGTTTTAACATTCACTATGAGCAATTATTACAACAGCTTCAATCCTAACACATGCTGAATAAAAATACAGAACCTTATTACACCCTGTGAATCAAGGAGACATTTTCCTTCAAAGGGTAAGGAAGATAGTCTGCCTAGCTGATTTGTATTTCCTTCATATTTACTGAGAAACCTGTGATACAGACTTAGTTTCATTTCTGCTTCATTACAAAAGTAATTCATCATAGCATTATGCATTTCTCATTATTGTTGCTAGTACACCTAACTCATAATTTCCACAATGTATTTCAATTATGTGTAAAAACAGTCTTGTAAGCAATAGATTTTGCACTTAGTGATGGAATATTGTTTGCAACTCAGAAAAATGAACTTAACTTGAGTGAGTTTGTGAGTTAAACTTCTTTTACACTTACAAGAGGAAGGATTTATGCTCTCTTTTGGCAGATCATGAGTGATACTTTTATTTACCAATTTAACTAGTAATGTTATCAGATGACCATGTAGTTAATTGAAATGGGAGAAGGTGATTTCTTGATGCCTTTAAATTCTGTATACCGTTATTGACGAGCTTAAATCTGAGCTGGGGCAATCCCACGGTGTAATGGAGAGCACTCCGGACTCTGAATCCCAAGGTTCTGAGTTTGAGTCTCGGTAGCGACCACCGTCCCCTGGCAGTTCAATGCCTCCCTGACATCCGATCCCGTCAGATCTCGAATGCTAAGCCGGGTCAGTCCCGGTTAGTACCGGGTGCTGTGACAGTCTCAAGGACTTCCCTGTCACTGTCCAAGCTCGCTCGGCTGTGGCAGGTGGACCTTAGGACTTAAACGGTGGGGCCAGTTCTGCACACGCTGTGCCTCACCTAAAAAATCCACTGTGCAGGCTTGAAGGGCACACCCACCTTGGGGAGAGCCCCCCCCCCCAAATCTTTGTTCATGAAGTTTGGCCATACATACATACATACAATTCTGAATTACAGGCCTGCACACAGAGAAAGAAAACCTCATTTACTGGTCAGATTCTCAGTGTATCTATGCTTTTTGAGAACACAGAAAAAATCTAAGTGGAAAGTAAGAAATGCCAGCATGAAAAAAAAAAAAAAAAATCCTAAAGCAAAGCGGAAATGCTGATGTATAAAACCACTACCTTGTCAAAAGTTCAGAGACAAAAATGCATAAGCAGAGAAAACAAGTGGAAGAAAAGCAGCTATACCAATTTTATTTTTCTGCAAGGCTTTGCTATCTTGGCACTTGTGTAGAAGTTTAAATACTCTGCATTGGAAGAGATCCATAAGGATCATTGAAGTCCAATTCCTGGTTCTGCACAAGACAACCCCCAAAAATCATAACATATTTCTGAGAGCGTGGTCCAAATGCTTCTTGAACTCTGTCAGGCTTGGTGCTCTGACCACTTCCCTGGGGAGCCTGTTCCGGTATCCAACCACCCTCTGGGTGAAGAATGTTTTCCTAATACCCAGCCTAAATCTCCCCTGACACAGGTTCATTCCAGTCCCTTGAGTGCTATCACTAGTCACTGGCAAGAAGAACTCAGTATGTGCACCCCGACTTTCCCTCATGAGGAAGCTGTAGACCACAATGAGGTCTCCCCTTAGTCTCCTCTTCTCCAGGCTGAACTAGTCAAGCTGCTCCTCATACGGCTTCCCCTCCAGGCCCTTCACCACCTTTGTAGTCCCTCTCTGGATGCTCTCTAATGGAGATACTTAAATGCTTTTAGACAAGTTAATGTGCACTTCTCTAGAGTGTTTGAGACCATCAAAGGATCCTGATGGTGCACAAATCCATGAGACCTGATGGGGTGCATCTGCAGGTCCTGAGGGAACCACTATCCATCTTATTTCAAAAGTCAAATCAGTTTAGTGAAGTTCTCACTGACTGAAATAGGGGAAACATAACTCCCATATTTACAAATGGAAAAAAGGAAGACATGGGAAACTACGGGCTGGCCAATCTCACCTTTATGCCCAGCAAGATCATGGAGCAGATCCTTCTTGAAACTGTGCTAAGGCACATGGAAAATAAGGAGATGATTGATGATGGTCAGCATGACTTCAGAAAGGGCAAATTGTGCCTGTCAAATTTTACAGCCTTCTACGGCGAGGTTACAGTAGTTGTCAATGAAGGAAAAGCAACTGATGCCATCTGTGTGGACTTGTACAAAGCATTTGACACTGTCCTGCATGACATTCGAGTTCTCTAAACTGGAGAGACATAGATCTGATGGATGAACCATTCAGTGGATAAGGAATTGTCTATTCAGAGTTGCAGTCAATGGCTTGATGTCCAAGTGAAAAACAGTGACGAGTGGTGTCCCTCAGGGGTCAGTATTGGGGCTGGCACTGTTAAACATCTTTGACAATGACATGGATAGTGGGATGAAGTGCACCCTCAGCAAGTTGGCAGATGACACCAAGCTGTGCGGTGTGGGCAGCATACTGGAGAGATGCCATCCAGAGGGATCTTGGCAGGTTTCACAGGTGGGTCAGTGCAAATCCGATGAAGTTCAATAAGGCCAAGTGCAAAGTTGTGCACCAGGGTTGGGGCAACCCCAAACACAAGTACAGGCTGGGTGGAGAACAGATCAAGATTAGCTCTGGGGAGAAGGACTTGAGGGTGTTTGTGGATGAGGAGCTTGACATGACATGGAAATGTGCATTTGCAACCCAAAGGCCAACTGTATGCTGGGCTGCATCAGAAGCAGCATGGCCAGCAGGTTGACCCCACTGCTCTGCTCTCATGAGAGCCCACCTGGAGTACTGCATCCAGCTCTGGGGTCCCCAGCATAAGGACAAGGACCTGTTGGAGTAAGTCCAGAGGAAAGCCACAAAGATGATCAGAGGGCTGGAGCATCTCTCCTACGAAGACAGACTGAGAAAGTTGGGGCTGTTCAGCCTGGAGAATAGAAGGCTCCAGGCAGACCATGTGGCAGCCTTCCTGTTCCTAAAGGGGGCCTACACAGGAGCTAGAGAGGGACTTTTCACAAGGACATGTAGTGACAGGGCAAGAGGTAAAAGCCTTAAGCTGTAAGAGGGTAAATTGAAATAGGTAATAGGAAGAAATTCTTTGCTGTGAAGGTGATGAAGCACTGGAACAGGTTGATCAGAGAGGCTGTGGAAGCCCCATCCCCGAAAGTGTTCAAGGTCAAGTTGGATGGGGATTTGAGCAAACTGGGCATGTGGAAGGTGTCCCTGCTCATGGCAGGGGGGTTGGAACAAGGTCCTTAAGGTCCCCTCCAACCCAAACCGGTCTCTGGTTCTGTGATTCTATGAAAGCACTTTTGTACAGACCGTTCTATATGGCTGTCCAGGACATAGGGAAAACTAAAAATCCTCTGCTCCAGAAAACAGAATTAAAAACCCCCAAACTCACAATCATGGGTGTCATTGCTACGGCTGTGCTAAGAGAGTAACTACTTTGGAAAGTAAGAAGCCAGCAGGTTACTGATTTGATTTCTTTACATCACAAGTGGATTTGTGTTGCAGCACAGCATTCAAAAAATAAAATGTTTACTAGAAGTCTGATGCTTTTATCTTGTCACATACTCAGCTTTAGCACATTTAAAATTAATTTAAATCATTATATTTTTGGCCACACACACATAAGCATCACATAATTGCTCAACATACAGCTCAGCATAGTGATCTGTTCATGAATTATACTACGTCTTGAATGAAGTGATAAAATGATAAAATGTCAGGAATTTTTTATATTTTATTAACACATGCAGAGTAATTATCTAAAGAAAATTGTAGAACAATATGTCACATTTTGAATATTATTTTGAGGTCTCAGTTCTGAATGGCCTTCACGTTCAATTCATTCCTGAAACTGCACATTACACTCAGAATTGTTCTTTATGTTTGAGTTAGGTAACCTATTTTACATAAAATGTTTTTCTATGCTTTGGTGATTTTTATAATCTCATAATGAGATAAGCCAGAATGAAATCCTTGTCTCCCCAAATGTATTCTAAAATTTATGGATCTAGGATAATGTAGGCTATGTTAATCTATATATTACATGAAGAAAACTGGTTTAAAGAAAAGTTGCAAAATGTCCTGGATGTGTTGGTTTTCTCAGTGAGATTTCAGAACAAACCGGTTTGCCAGTATATTTTAACATATGTCCTCTGATCAGTCTTCTGGGCTTAGAAATACAAGCGTATTTCTTAATCACAGAATCAGCAAGGGCAAACATAAGACTCCACTCATGTCTGTAATTGTTGGTCATCACTGCCTACAGAAGTTATCATTCTCTACTTGCAGCCTAAAAACTGGGTTATTTCATAATAATATGAAATCCATGTTAGATTTTGCCCATGTCTTACAAATGGTGTTTCATATTTAACAAGGCTAGAAACTATGTTTTTACTCTTGCATGGAAGTTTCATTGAAATCAGTGCTACAATGCACTGTATTCGTATGCCTCAAGCTGAAACATCTATGAATCAACCACAACTTGATTCTTGTGTCCAAAGGCACAAGCAATTAATATGAAACTATTTTATTTTAATAGATTACAGTCCTAAGGGAAACCTGACAATATGTAAACTTATAGAATACTAATAGCATTAGAATTCAGTTGTTGGCCATCAGTTAAGGCAGGGGAGTGAGGACAAAGACATGTGTTTCATTCACAGGACTAAGAGACTGAGGGGGACAACTTGCTCTAGCAAATCCAGTTCTGTGATATATTAGTCAACCTACCTGTATAAACTTGTCTCTAAATTTGTCATGTTCAGCCTTAAAACTACTTGGTTTTCATCAGTACATCTTGTTGAAGTTCCTCCAGAACTTCTCTCCTGTAGTGGTTTGAAACCTTTGAACATTCCCAGCCTATTCATCATCATTTGTTCTTGTGTCAAAAGGTTCTTAAACTTTCTGTCTATTTTGTGTATCATTATGTATTTATAGAGAGTATCCTCGTGTCCTTTTGGTTTGGCAGTTGTGCTGGTTTCAAGGTAAACCAGCAGGAGAAATGAACTCAACACGAGAGAGATTATAAATCAGAGCTACAATTTA
>JAWWEV010000043.1:40586811-40641833 GCA_035583235.1 Hafferia zeledoni
AAAGAATTTTTTTCTGATGTCCAACTTAAATTTCCCCTGGCAGAGCTTAAGCCCGTGCCCCCTTGTCCTATTGCTGAGTTTTCTTCACAAAGTATTCTAATCTGATTTGCCTTACTGCTAGACAAATGGTTTATCAAGGAATTCATATTATTCTGGTGAGGCTTTTCTTTGAAATGATACCTAGACTGTGAAGAGGCATTCTAACAGTGTGTTTAAAAGTTTCAAAATGAGAGATATTCAGCTTTATGGGGCTAGTGACTCAGAAGTAAACTTTAATGCAATTTGAAGATGTGATAGTGCAATTTGTGGGGCTGGGATGCCAGACCAGAGTTTGAAGTTTGGGAAGACCTTGTTTGGTTAGTTCTTTGTCTTGGGGCAGTTCTTTTAGCTATGACACCACTTTATACCTGAGAGCAGTATGGAATATTCTGCTGTGGAATTGAAATCACAGACTAATCGGTAGACTGTGAGTTTATTTATCTGTACATGTGCCTTTCTTACAATATTGTCTGGTTTACAGGGTTCAGGGCTATGACAGCTGTGATTGATCCTGTGCTTAATAAAGTCAATGGCAAAATTTCCATGGTAACTAACAATTAGAGTTTCCCAATCCTTGAAAAAACGTTTAAGTACACATGAGAAAAGCTTTACTTTGCTGCAGGTATGAACTAGCAAGTAATAACTCCCCAGAGTAAGAGAAGTAGACAGGAATGAGCAGCACAGCCATGTGTGCCTCAGGGAAGACAGACACAGTACTTGTAAGCACTGCTACTTTGTGCATCAGACTTGCTTTAAGCCAAAATCTCCCAGGAAGTCAGTACACGGAACCAACATTTCCAGAGGTAACTGATTGAGAAACATTGGCAAGCTTGATGTCTATGTTAGCTGAAGTATATGATTAAACAGACAGAAAGCTTCTTTCCATGTACATGTTTTGTTCACAAAAGTAGTATGTCCACAGTAATGAATCTATTGTGAATATGCACAAGGAAATAACTAATGCTGGATTCACTTGAAAGCACCAGTTAGAAAGCTGATTTTCCTGGTCTCTTATCTCTAAAAGGCAATGGTCTTACTTGAATATGACAAATGAGGACCACAAGACCCTGAAAAACAGGCGTTGTTTATAGTGCTGATATCATTGTTTAATCAATGAAAAGGATGGATTTTGTTATAAAAGTGAAAATATATTATTGATTTCCTAAGGGATCCCAGTGAAAAGGCATGCAAATAATATTATTATTTTACCTGTAAAAGTAAACAGGTTACACAGAAATAAACCTTAGCCTTTAATTATGCAAAATGCTTATTCAGACTGGGGACAGAGAGTTACAGCCATGCTTACCCAATAGAACTGATAAATGCTGCTAAATTCAGCTGAGGATTTTCCAGCTGTTTTGCAGAGGATTATGTGTTTTCAAAAGCTTTTCATAAATCTGTCAGAATCTGGAAAAAAAGTTAATAGAAACAGAGCATCTTGCTAAACAAATAAGCTTATTAATATGCCAGAGAGTGGGAGGATGAGGTTTGGTACATGCTTAGTGGTAGTAATGTGAGTGTTTTGTAATTTTGGCTGCCAGATTCACATATGCATAAGCATGTATGGTACTTGCTGGACGATTAGCACAATTCATGGGTGTGGAGAAGCAGCAGCACCAGAAGCTCAGTTCAGCATTTAGTGAAAGACCGAGAGCACACTATGCTGAAAAAAGTGATTTCGTTTACCAAGTATTGTTCTTCAAATATATATGTACATATGTGTGTACGTTTGTGTAACTGTAATGAGCTGTGTTTCAGTTTTTATTCATCTGTAGAAATTACGTGTTCATTTGGGGATTTTTGCAAACTGGGAGAATCTTCCAATCACTAGAATTACTCAATTAATTATCTTTATATCAAGCTACATTGATAAGTACTTTGAGTAACAAGACAGAGACATTTAATACATAGAAACTTGTTGAAAACAAGAATTTAAAGGCAAAGCTTTAAAAATTGTAGATAATTTAACACTCTTTCTTCATTTTAGCCTAATTACTTTCTGCACCAGTAGAATATTATGAGAATTTAACCTTGTACTTAAGAGAGCAAGTTATCTGTTGTATAAGTTCATTGGGCCAGCTCTTTTGTTCATTCAGTTTGGATTTGGCTAGAGTTGTAGTACAGTACTATGCATGAGGCATTGGCATTGAAAACTAAAATGGGGTTAGAGGAAGGAAAGGTGATTTCAGACATTTTAGCTTTGCATATTTAGAAAGTTTATTAAAAAAATTACAGAGGTAAACAAACAGATGTTCCTATTTTCTCTTTACAGTGATTGTGCAGATGTTGTGTTTGGTTTCCTCTTTAGAATATTCTCTCATATCTGGGCTAAAACACTGTAATCTCTTCTGTGTCATCTCCTTTGATGTGAGAAATAGAAGGCTTATAAACTGCAGAATTCCTGCAAACAAAATCTATTAAGTCCCTTGGAAAAATTGTATAAATTAATTTGCATGCACCTCTGTGAAACCCAAACTCAAACAGCTTTTATTTTAGGAAGAAGAAAGAGAGAGCTGTCAGTACCTCACACCAGCCAAAGGACGATTATTATGTGCAGAGTGCCTAGTGGGAAAGAATTAGCTATAGTCTTTACAGTGATTATCAGGTAAAGGGGAAAATGAAAGAAACTTTGTACATCTGAATTAATAAGGTGAGACATTAGTAAAAAATTCCCGAGACTACCTGCAAAAGAGAGGTTATCTTTCTACAAATGTAGTATCATTGAAAATTAAGAAGTTTATGGGATGAAATTAAGATTAAATAAATATATATTGTTATGAAATGCTTCTGTATTAATAAAACACCTATGATTCATATTAAAGTTTATTAAAATAATGAGCTAGTAAACTAACATGTAGTGTTTTAATTTAGCAAACAGACTTTGTTTTACCATGGGAGAAGAAAGAGTATTACTGTACCTTCGTGGTCCTTAGATGGATAGTGATTATATTACTTATTGTCATATTACTTCCTTTTTTATTGCAAGTCTGGCAGGAATCAGATCAATCATCCTACAAACGATGGACTAACATGAAAACAGCTTCAAAATGTAACTCTTGTTGACTGACAGGTGTTTTTATCAGATAATACTTATAAAATTATGCTTATTTTTCCTGGAGCTGACATATACAAACTGCATATATAAACTGTTCACCTATATGTACACCTATATATATATTTTTTCATATATTTTTTCATATATATATGTATTTTCATATATATATGTGGATATACGTAAATATACCTCTGTGTGTGTGTATATGTGTGTCTGTATACAGACATACACTCACCTATAGATAAATCATATATTGCACAGAGAGAGAGAGGGAGAGACAAATGCATATCCACCTGTCAGATCCACCAATTCTCACAAATCAGCATTGCTTGTCTTGAAAGATGTGGCTGACAAGCTGCTGTTGCTAAGGACAGTACGGATTTGATTCGGAAATTGTGCAGTGACATTCAGTGGTCAGGAGACCAGTCAGGCCTGATAGTCTGGTCAATGGAGTTAGTCCAAGGGTGGCATCGAATTTGGAACTCTGTCTTCCGGATGAACATCTTTCCAGCCATAACTCTGGGGATCCTGGAGAGACTGTGCCTTCTGAAAAGGGCATTAGGATAAAGTAGCGCATGGTAGAAATGCTATATGCTTTCCACATCTATGAGAGTGTGTTCTCATGTGAATTACTTAAAAACAGGTCAAACTAGGGTGATGGCAAAACAGCATGTGGAAAATCTACTTAATCGATATATTTGCTTCCTTTAGTTGCCTGGCTTAATTGAGCGGCTAATGCCAGTTTCTAGAGCATATATTGGATGTCATTATGTCTGTTGTATATAATCAAAAGAGTGATATCCTGCCAGGTTCCCTGTTGTGAGCCAAAAAATTTGTCCTCTGGCTACACAAATCTCAATTTTAAAATGTTGTCATAACTTGCAAATATGAAGAAATTATTTTCTTTATGCATCTTGTTAGACTAAATATAAACTATATCATTTATTGTTCATTATCTACTTATTTCTTTCCTGTGGAGTAGAAGAAAGTTGTCCTGAAGGCTATAGAAGATGAAGATCAGTGCCAAATGAAATCTGAAATAAAATCGTCTGCATCAAGCAGTGAAGTTGTACATTCCTCTGCCTCTTTTGGTATATAAATTATAATCATTTCCCTTAGGATATAACCCTGTTCTCCTGACAATAATTTTTTGCTTCTGGCTATGATTTTTAAAAACATGTAAGTTACTTTAAAGCATGATTTTTATCAGTCTGAAATAGAGCCGTGCTTCTGAGTTATGGATATACTTTAAAGTTGCTTTCCTTTCACCTTAGTGACATACACTCAGATTCTCTAATATATGGACACATGTTACTTTTTATCTTTTTACCATTTCTACAGATGAGAAAGTATATCCCCTTTTTTCCTCCATACTGCAAATTCCTTACTTTATTATCTGAGAAACAAATTTTTTGGATGATATATCATTTGGATGATAGGAAAAAGAGTGCTCCAACTCATCCTATAGGACAAAATATACTTTTTGTGACATCTCAGATAAAATGGTGATGACAGTAAAATGAAAAATATGACTCAACGATTTGTTTAAATGAGTGAATTGTCCAATAAGCTAAAAGCAGATGCATATATTATTTAAAAGTCGCAGGTTTCTGAACACAGAAATCTCTGAGCTTGCTTTTATTATGAAGATTAAATTCAAAATTGGTCCAGCATTCAGGGTGTGGGGAGTAGAAAACATTTTATATGTCAACTTAAATATACTATATTTTCCTAATATATGATTCAGTCATTTTTTCTTCTCTCTTATTTGTAAGTTGACCATTGAGTTATGAAATGGAAAAACCTACTGCAAAGACATGTAGAGATAAACCATGAGGGACTGTCTGAGGGCTACAGCTCTCTGGTATGAATCAAAGCAATCCACAACAGCATGGGCAAACCTTGGAATCATAGACACTGGGCAAAGGTGTTTGTCTGTCTTCTGATTCCACATTTACTCTACAATAAAACAGATACTACTCAGAGCCCAGTTTTATTCTCTTCTGTGAGTGACAATATTGCAAGAATACAAAAGCACCAACAAACTGGATATATCATCCTTTAGAGGTAAGATAACTAGAAAGGTGGTCCAGAATTTAATTTTCATCTGCCAGGTTCAAGATCCTGAAGCAGGACACTAGAAGGGTACACATGTTCTGCAGTGTCATGGTAAAAAGTACAAGGTTCCCTTTCTTATATCAAGGAAGGTAGTTACCTTCCTCGCTTGTTTTCTCACCACTGCCCTAGATAATTAATTCCTATGTTTCTGTAAAGTTCACATCTTTGGCATCTCAAAGTCATTATTAGATTGAGAGCTATTCAGGATCTCCCTTACCTTTGCCTCCTTTTCCAAAAATAGTCTGATACTTCTGCTTTGGATATAGCTATACACCCACTCAAAAGCAAAAATGGTAATATGATACCTAAAAAAGAATTAAAATTAGTCTTCAGTGAAAAATCAACTTTCCATTTAACAAACTTCTGAATTCTACAATGTTGTAATATATTTAGGTATGAAGTCTAAAAATTTTCTCATGCAGCATGGCACACAATGGACCTCTTCTGCTCTCAACTCATCTAAACATGAAACAATGAGTTTTAAAATATAACCTATCTTTAATGTAACCTTGCCTTAGATTTACATCCTTACATTGTAAAACATGGAAAATAAATTTGAATGCTGTAATTTTTTTCATATGAAAAGTTCAGAAAATTTGGTTTGTGCTAATATAGAACCAAAATAATATTTGAAACTTTGATAGTTAGTATGGGAAAGAACTTCTCTCCTGTGTTCTCCAGAAAGTTACTGTTTTTTGGCTTGGGTGATTTCAAACATACAGCTGTATTTCCTTATGACAAGGACACCTGCAAGCAAAAGAAATTAACTACAAATATTAGTTTTAAAATTCTAACTACTCAGAATTTTTCATGAAACAGTGTTTCTTTAAATTATATTAATCTGCAGACAGAAAAGTAAAAACCATCCCTTTCAAAGTTCATTGTAGGATCAGAGAAGCTTACACTTCATTAGCAATCACAGGTTGTTGTTTTGTTTTGTTTTGTTTTGTTTTTAATCAGGTCTAAATAATCCTGAAAACAGAATAAAAATCATTACTTCGAAAGTGTTTGTTGGTCAAAAGATTGTAAAAATTTAAGTCAGAGTGTGTCTATTCATTTCTATCAAAATCCACTGATACTGAAACAGATGAAGATGCAGAGAAAAGCTCCTATGTCATGGCTGGGCATGCAGATAACAATGAGAAGGGGAGATAACTGAATCCATTACCAGACAAGCACTGCTATAATGGAAGTGGCAAAATACAAGACATCTCTGCATATTAATGAGCATAGAAATAGTGTCTTCTAAAGAGGAGGCAGAAGAACTGTCAGCAAAGGCAGTAATGTGGACTTGATACTTATTCACTGAAATTTTTCAGCTAAAACATATTTGATTAAAGCTATAGTTTGGTGAAATATTCATATCAAGTCCAGAAATTTTAAACTTTTGTGAAAAATTTAGAGTGCATATAAATTAGGATTTAATTTGGCTTTGTGGGTTTTGGTTTGGGTATTTTTTTGTTACCCTCCTTTAACATCTTGTTAGGAATATTTCATCATATTCAAAGCTCAGGGCAATATCACATGTTCTTCTGCATGTCTTAGCCTGGCTGAAAGAGCTTTTTGTCTACATTTTTTCCCTCCTAACTGATTAATTCAAATTAGCCCTTTGCTTCTCCTTTCCATAACTGAAGGTTTGTTTATGTTTGGCTGTTGCTGTGCATTTTGGTAACAAGAGTAAACTGGTTTCTGATACAATTCCATTAGTACTGGTAAAAAAACAGATGGATGCATGCTCCTCCTGTCTCATCCTCCTCTCTTTCATTCATTTTTTTTTTCTGCTTATTACACCTTTTTTTTTTTTTTTTTCCAAAGATCTACCCTGATGTTCAACCTCTTTTCTGACTTGGTCTGTGCAATTTAATAAAAGTTCAAATCAAAGTGCTTACTTACACCATTTTCTACTAGCTGCAGGATACTAAATGTGTATTGAGAAACAATGTCCAAAATGTTACTAGAATAACATTTGAAAGTTTACAGGGAATATAGAGAGGGAGAGGTCTGAGGTCTATAATTAAAACAAAAACATGTCAAAACCAGTTATGACACTGGTTAAGGACTATAGAAATTCTACTTTTTAACTTTTGCTTTTAAGAAACATATTAAAATACTAAAGCTAGTAACCAGTTATACAGTTACTACATACATATAGGTATAGAGTACTACCAGAAAATGAGCATTTTCCATTCGTAACAGAATTTTGGGATCAAGAAAAATGTTGTTTATACATCTACTTCAAACTATTTCAAGCACTGAAGAACCATGAAATACTGCTTTTACTTAAAAGACTTCCATGAATTGTAAAGGTCTTCACTGAGGAGGAAGAATATATAATGTAAAAGTACAGCTAAACTTATAACCTAAATGCTTACCTTTTACATGGACAGAGCATCCTTGGACTGGAGAAGCAGCATAATTTATTTCCATGTGACTTTACTCTGCTTTGCATATTGCACTATGATTCATCATCTACATGAACATCAGCATGCCCACAGTTACCCATGGCATGATACCTACAGACAAACTACCAAGGGCAAGTGGAGCAATTGCTGTGACTCACCTACCTCCAGCGGTGAGTCTGCTGCTGTGGTCTGTTCCTCCGTTCACACATGTTCATACACACACACGATGCACCCTTTCTCTTACATAGAGAAATTTTCCTGCCAAGGAGATGATAGTAAATATGAAAACCAAACACCAATATACAACCTAAAGTGTGCCACTTCCAGCCAATTTACAACATGCCAGTACTCACTTCAAGTAGATTTGCTTGGTAGAGAAGGGAAACAATTGAAGAATAACCTCAGAGGATAATTAAAAAATAGAGTTTTCCTTTATCTTTTCGTGACATATTTTCTTTACAAGTCTCCATTCAACTTTAATTAAGTTTTGCTTTGAGCTCCTGAACCTGAAACAGTGGCATTTTTGTCCTCATAACATAAACTTAACCTTGCAGGTACAAGAGAAAAAAAAAAAAAAAGTCATGGAGCTATATTCATCAGATCATAGAATGAAAGGATTATGAGTTTTCTACAGGCTAAAAAAATCTTAGAATTAATTATCATTTTATGAGTATCAGGTATATGTGAAATATGAAATTAATAGGGCCTTATGCCGTTCGCATTTGATGTTAAGAGAATGTTAAGTGAGAAAATGTAACTCATGCTGAACTTAAGAGCTTTTTAAACTAGGAAGATATTGAAACGTGATTGAGGGCTAGGCCCAGACAGTTTCACCAGCTTTAATAGTTTAAATTAATACAAGCCATAAGTTTGGGGGTTTTAACCTGAATTAGATGAATAAAATTCCACATCAAGCAAAACACCCTTTTAAACTGAGAAATCTTGTCTTCAAATTTACTTACATAATCTCTGATGTGAGCTCTATCATTCCCAATCTTTCACAGGATTACAAAGCCTATAGTATTACTCATTATACATTTCTGTGTGAGACATGCAGTAGAAACAAGCAAAGTAATCAATCAAAGGCAGACAGAGTTACAGCTCTGAAAGATAACAGTGTATGAAAAATCAGTACATATACATATCAGTCACTGCTATACATATCAGTACAAATAAGGCACGTATTTTCTTGTATATTAAACAGGGAAATCATTCTCATTTATGCAATATATACATGTCAAGCATTTTAAGGACAATATCTAAATTGTAATCTAATTGTGATCATATGTTTAGCATTTCTACAGTTTGCTGTTTTTGAGTCACAAAAATGTTCAGAATTTCTTCTTTCATTGTTCCAACAAAGCAAATGTGAGTTGCCAACAATCACAGAGTGGTTCAGTCTAAGTATGATGGTCAGAACTACAGATTTCACTGTCTAAAGCATAACCTATTCTATATTCCTCTGCTGAAAATGTAAATAAGGGAGTATTTGACTATACATGTTCAGAAACTCAAACCAGTTTTATAGTTTTTCTATTACAGATGTTACAGATGGCTTTACCATGTAATTTCTAGAAAATGTATGTCCCATTAGTGACCTATTACTAAAATAAAAACCATGAACAGATATTGATCAAAAAATAAAATGCCAAACTACTAAATAGTTACTTGAAGGGGTGCAGAAATGTGTAAGTCAACAGCACTTTCAGAGAATAGCCTGACACATTCCAAAGAATCTATTGTTTTAGTTCCGCAGGTGAGGCATATACCATGTGCCCTAATAACTACAGCAAGAAAGGCAAAGAGAAATTCCGATTTGAGATGAACTAATTTTTGGAACTATGCTCTAAAAGGTAAAAATTGCTAAGAGAAAGGAATGGACTGAATCCAAAAATGTTTATAGACAGTATTACTTTTTCAGTGTAATTTTGATTTCATGTTGAAAAATCTAGGTCTGAGACAACAATTTTGTCGGAAATAATGACACCAACTTAACTTCCTGCCCTTGAGCTCTGTTGCTCATGAACTTAGCTTCAGATCGTATCATCCAAATTTCTCTTTCAGTGCAGCAGCTTGCTACAGCTTCTTGTTTAAGACAAAGGTAGGGATTGTGGGACAAGCCAAATGTTTGGGAAAAAAATGGCAAGTTCATAGATGGGAAGTAATAGATTAACTAAGCCTATTTTAATATGCATATATGACTACAGGATATTTTTTGAACAGTTGAAACTATTTCACTGCTGAATGCAGCTGCATATTCATCTATCATTTTTTTCCTCTGTGAAGATCAATAATTATGCTTCTGTTATTGATGGCTTAGGGCTTTATATATTTGTACATGTGTATATATATTTATATATAGGTATTTATATAGATGTGTAAGATTCTTACATTTGAAGTAATAGCTAACAGTTTCTACCTCTGTGCTGCATTCTTAAGTTTCTGTCTCAAGGGTGAGATAACAGCCAGAACATCTTGCTTGAGATCCATGTACCAGGACAGAATAACAAAGACATAATATAGTCAAAACAAAAAAGAAGACCAAGGGACCTTGGAGAAGCTCCAATAAGGCAAAAAGGCATGAAGATGGTGATGATGGATGAACTAGAGGGTCTTGAGACCTCCCACTCAGTTCCAAGGAGGTGTGCCAAGAGGCAGGTCTGAAGGAGGTTCTGGGAGGTGACACCAAGGTGGCACGAGGATGGACAGTTTCTGAGTTGGATGTAAACTTTGGTTATGATAACAGTTAGTGGCAAAGATTTGTATAACTCCTGCACTGCAGCACGCACCTATATCTATATACTATATGCATCTATATGTACCATGCAGCTGAAACTATTTATTAAAGAACTGCTCTTAACTTTTCCTATATTAATATTGTCTCAAAAAGGTTTTTTCCCTGAATTTTAGGCAACATTATGTTAAAGTCTGTTTAACAGTTAAACTCATCCTCCTCTTCATTCACTCTTCTCATCTCATTCAACTTCCTTATGTCACTGCCAAAACTTGCTCTGATCTGAATGTTAGAATAACATTAAAGTAAACCACATTTTGAGTCAGGGTTTAGTATCAGTAGAAGAAAATTACACTTTTATTTGCTTTTCCTCAGTTTCTATTTTGTTATTTGAGTATTTGCTTTGTTAAAGAAAATTTGGAATCTACAGTTTTCAGACATGTTTGAGGATATTTGCCCTCTAATTACAATCTGCAGACACATTAGTCTGAGGAAAAAATAATTCACTCTCAATCAATATGACTAAAACTCTGGTTAGCATATTTCTTTTTACAAGGTAATTTTCATTTCAAATAAGAAAAGCCAGCAACATCTTTTGCCACATTATGTCAACATGTAAATCCCAAGCAAACATCAACACCTTTTAATACAAATTTCTTCAGCATAGCCCATACCCTTGACTTTCTTCTTTGCTAAATCATGAGGCACTATACACTCTGCTATGTGCTGTTTCACGTGATCAGAGGACCATGTGCAACTGGGAATCCAACCCCATAGCTCCTAACACCTCCTTGACCTCTTTCAGGTGCTACCAGTCAGGTCCTCCTGGATCACAGGAGCACAAAAGCACTGAATCTTGCAAATTCCAGGACAATACCCGTACTGGCATCTGAGGAAGGCCAAGCTGTATTCCCCTTCTTTCTTCATAGCTGTCGCTCCAAAGGGCAATCAGCACACTCTATACATTTTCTCAGTAGCCCTGCTATCCTTTTATCAAAGTGCTTTTTAGTTCACATCTTGTTCTCGAACTTGCAGCAAAGGTGGCATGTATATGAAGTGGGAATGGAAATTTGGAGACACATGGTGAGGAAAGGACTGTGGTAAACCAGTGTGCTCTTCCATGAAGCAGCAGGACCACAAATTGTAGGAAGATGTTTATCTTGACTGTATAGACTGAAGATGTTTTTCCCCTAGCCATATAAAATTAATATTAATAATCAGAATATTATATCAAACAGTACAAATTAATAGGAGTTTCTACACAGAGATGATGAAAAGGGACTGTCTTTAAAATGTTCAAGCAGAGAGAAGATAGGTTACTTTGCTAACAGTACCATGCAGGTACATGATTTCTCTGTTCATACTTTGACCATTTCAAACTGCCAGAGTGCACATGAGCAAGTTTGTATTTCTTCAATTAAGTAGGTGCAAGACACAGTCTTAATGATATTTAACATTAAACACAGAGTGCAAATTTTACCATTCCATGTATTTTTCTCTGTAAAAAGCTAGATGAAATAAGGGAAGAAAACAAAAGCTGGAAGGTTTGTACATCCCTCTTCTTCTGCCAGCTGTGTTCTTGAAGGTCAGTCTGTGCTCTCAGTCCCTGAATACTTTTTTAGTGAACATCAGTGACTTTCTCAGTGATGCCCCCTCTGCTCTGGTCCTTAGAAGCACATTCTGGTAACACTGAAGTCTGTCTGTTCCTTGCTGCCCACGGCATTCTCTTTAATGTCTATATAAGTGTTAGCAGCCTTTCCTCCTCTGTGGTTCCATAGAAAAGATGCAATTTCCCTCCAGACTTCCTGCCTGATCTCATCTTGTCAAGTACTAGGAAGCCCCCTCCAAAACAAGACAGAACAACCAATGCTTTGCCTTGTTATTATTATCTGTATTTGCCAGTCATTTTCACTTGGTTAGCACTTAAAAACAAGTCTTGGTCTCATTTTACTAAACATTGCATGAACATAACCGATCAGAAAGTGTGTGTCACTAAAACCTTTTAGTCCAAATGATAAGGCATAAATATCAGATGAAACAATCATCTGGACAAACTTGAGGGAAAACATCCTCAAAAAAAAAAAAAAATTAATCCACAGTTTAATGCATTCTGTATCACAGCCACAATTTGCCCATCTGTTTCTGACTGGTAACAGACTGAGATACCACTTCCCCTGTTACTGTTTAGTTAAGTAAATATAAGTTAAAAAATGGTGGCTCTCTGTGGGGCATTAGTAGAATGAATACGAGTGAATATCCTTAAGAGGCTTTGGCCTTCCAATTATTCCAAAGGAAAATAAATGCAGTAAGCATCAAAGCAATTGTTGGCTGTCCTAAACTGTCAACAAAACTGGTAGTTTTAGTAACAGGCAAGTCAAAGAAACCGAGTACTTCTCAGTCTTTCACCCTTTCTCTGTGTTATCCCACCAACGTCAAGAGTTGTACAGGACTGGATTCAGGCATAAGAGATTGAAAATTAAAGTTTCAATTCAGGAAATGAATGTAAACAAACCAAATCAAAGTGTAAAGAAGGCAGAAGTTTCTTTTTCCTTTATCTTTTCAGAGGGAGGAAAAATCTATTAAAGGATACCACCCAGCAAAAGTAAACCTAAGCATTTTTTTTCTTAAAATAGCTAAATGCATATTGTATTCACAACCCTTTTATCAATCTTTTAATATATTCTCATAATTTTTCAGAAGTGGCAGCCAGCAACTTATGTCCACTGTAATTATGATTCATGATAAGTGTGGTATCTTAAAGAATTTTGTCAAAATTTTCAAAGGATAGCAATCTAAAAGAAAAATTAAAGACATTAGTTCTGTATTTAATATGGTAATGATATGTAGAATTTGGGGGTTTTAATATAAATCTTGAATTTTAGGTTTATATCCCAGTGTAAGGGGTGGGATGTAGAGAATTTGTTTCTTGTTAAATTTCATAAGCAATATTTAAAGGTTCATCTGTATTTATTAAAGTGATTATTCATTGATTTTTGCTTCTGCCATGCAGCTTATTGATTTATTTGTTCTACTGAAAATTGTCTGTCAGCTGTTCAATTTGGCCATCTGAGTTTTCAAAACAATAATTAGGAAGCAAGCACTTCATCCTGTCTTATGGATGTGAGGACTTCTGGAAGAGGCAGAGTTACACACTCCTGGGGCAACTGCTGTTTGCTAAGCGAGCCTGTGTCCGTGGCCAGTGCACTGTGTCCCTGTGCTACAACTGAACTTCCCTTCCCTCAACCAAGTCATGTAAAAGTAGTTCAAGATCCTCTGTCTTACTTTGTGATCCATGCCATGATAATTGTATTGCATTGTATTTAGGTACAATAATTTAGCTACATCTCAAAGGGCTACATTGCTTTTGTGGCCCTTTCATAGGTAACAGAAAAAATGCAATCCCATCTAGCAGTGAATTTAAAAGCAAACAAGTTTTCTGGCTGCATTTTGAAGTGTCTTCACTTTTTCTTTTTTCTGATACAATCAATACTCTTTGATTTGCCAGTCAGGCCATCTCAACTTGGCTGTTAATTTAGAAACTTCCAGAAACAAAATTTTTCACTTTCAGTTTTCGATTTAACACATTCCAAGCATCATTTCTCAGGTAACATGGAAGATAAGTTCTTTCTCAGCACAAGAGAAAAGGAAATTTCTAGCTATTTTCAAAATTATTTTGAAGGGATGGGAGCTGGCTGCAGTTCTTCGCTGATCTTCTTTCCTTCTCTTTGTTGGCTGGTTTGAGGAGGTTTTTTTTGTTTTGTTTTGGTTTTTTGTTGTTTTTTTTTTTTTTTCCTGGAAGCTCCAAAACCAACCAATCAAGCTGTTGAGACAAAGTAATTTTGAAAGATTAATTTGAAGTCTCTTATATTCTCCTAGTATCCTTTAACCTAAGAATAGGTTGGCCAATAATATACTGAATAGCATAAACTACACCAGCAGGAGAGAGATGAAGAAATGGTGTTGTTTGCTTCATTTGATTTATTTTTGCTTTTGAATATAGGCAGAGGGAAGGCACAAAGATATGTGTAGTTCATAAATAATCACAATCTTTTGTGATTGTTTTCAATATTTTGTTCCTACTACCTCAAAACCAAGATAGAAATCATAAGGTTTCTGATCATAATCAGAAAATCTGATCTCCATAATTTTATAGTATAAAATTATACTTCATAAATATGTTCTTTCAATATTCATAATATACTTGATATTTTAAACTAGCACTTCCTTTTTCAGTTGTACTCCAGTGTCACCCGACCATTCTTAAACTTAAAATGTATAGAAATACAAAGGCAAAAACTTTTTTCTACTATAGTAGAGCAAAAAAAAATGTTTTTTAGAATGTTATGAGAAGAGACATAAAAAAAGATTTAAAAGGAATAGAAGGAAAGGAAAATCAGGAACTATAAACTTGAGCTAAAACACTAAGAGAAGAAAATAATGATACAAGAATAAACTTGTCTGTAATTTTGTCTCCATCTTGGCTTACATTTTTGAGGCAGAGGGTGTTTTTCAATACTGCTCAAAATATAATCATTTATATATCTGTGATAACAGTTTCAACAGAAAATAAGATGATCATCTATCATTTCACACAAATACTAATTTCCAACTCAATATAAATATTCCAGTTTGGAGTGTTTCACTAACCTTAAAAGCTCTTAGGCAGAGATTCACTTTTAAGCATTCAGTTAAATTCTGCTTCCTGTTTTCTTGTACATATGATATTAGCCTGTCCTTATGTTTTTAGTAGATTTGATTGTGTTACTAAATATCTTTTGTTGGTAAAATATGTAGGTACCCATATATTAGTTTTCCTATATGCGTTTTATTGAGGAATAAGGGAAAATACATTTTAATTGGGAATTCATTGGGAATTGGTCAACATTTGCCTTTATACTTCTGCTGTCTTTTTGTGTTATATGCTTATATGGAACTTCTTTACTGTTATAGTTCAGAAGTCATTTAATTCTACTAAACATACCATACTTTAAAGACAACAAAAAGAGAAAATGAAGTCATACAGTTTATGCAAACTATAAGTAAAATGAAGTCTGATGAGTCATTTTCTGTCAATGCAAAAGAATGCAGATTTTTATTGGGTTTTGAATTATTTTATAAAACTTTACTGGACTCTTTAATCCCTCTAGTAATTATAATCCCTTTTAAATTACATGACACTGTTGCATATAGTAAATAATGCCATTTTCACAGAAATGTGTACTAAAGCCAATAATATCACCATATTGTGAGGCAAAATTAATAGCTGTAACCAGTAGCAGTATTTTGGCCTTTGGCCAGCTTATAGCTGATGAAATATTAATTCTTAGGTTTGTAACAGAGAATTGATATTGCTGAGCTACCACACTTACCAAGCATTATGAACTACTAATTATTTAATCAAAAATGATGTAGTAAATCAGTGCTTTTTTGTGTTGTTGTGACTTGATTTCTTTTAAGGCATCACATATCAACATGTCAATACTGCCCTTGGCTAGTAGCAGACTTGCTTCTCCCAAAGAAGCCAAGAAGTTCCACATTAGGGCATTGGCAACCCACAGCATGCTGCCAGCTAACCCTAAACCATGGGTATGGGTGCATTACTCAGGCAGCTGGTTTTGAATTACCACAAAAGACAATCTGACGTATTACAGAAAACTGAAATTGTTGGTGGTTTACCTTAGGATGACATGCTGTAAACTGCTGCAGCCATTACAGTTTTAAACTGAAATAAAGTAGGTTTATATTCTTTACTGTGAGGGTGGTGAGGCCCAGGAACAGGTTGCCAAGAGACATTGTGGATGCCCCATCTATGGAAGTGTTCAGTGCCAGATTGGATGGGCATTTGAGCAACCTGGTTTAGAGGAAGGTATTCCTGCCCATGGCAGGTGAGTTGAAAATATATAAGCTTTAAAGTCCCTTCCAAACCAAATCATTCTATGGTTTTACGGTTTCAGAAGCAGCTGAGCAGCCCCAGAAGCTGTCTGGTACCTGACAGGATCAGTGAGAGGCAGGTCAAACCCAAAGCTTCCAACACAGGACACCAGAAACTGGAAGGTTGTCTGGGGTTGCCACACTCTTCTGGGGAACTATATGCTTCCTATGTCCTTTCACCCTTCAACAGACATCCACTATTGGCTATTATTGGAGCCAGATGGATACTGAGATAGATGGCCTTTTGGTCCATATGGCTTTTCTCAAGCTTCTGTTACCTACTCTTTCAAATATGATTAGGAGATTGCAACAATACATCTATTCCCACTTAGTACTGCATGCATAGGGTTAACATTAAGCTTGATTCTTGGGAACCAAAAATGTAAAAAATTACTGTTTCTGTGACCTGAAGACCTTGATGTTTTAATTACAGTGCTTCTAATTACTGCTCTCATTCTGAACATTACATGAGTCACATGCCTCCCTGATCATTCAGTCTCTGCTAACACCATTCTGCTTCTCTGCTTGCTGTCGTTTCTGCTTGCTAACATATGTGGTGCCACTGATTTCATACACTGATTAAATTAATTACTTATTGAATGGAGATATAATTTTTTCCTGTTATCTTTTACTTTACTCTAGCCTGCAACCTTCCCAAGACAAAGAAGGCCTGCTGTGTGCAGTGAACTACACAGATGGTGCCCGTGGTGGTCTCTGAAAAGATATTAAAGCACAATTGAACCTTTGAAGAATCTTTAAGCTCCTTCTCAATGAAGACAAATCTTTTACATTCGGGTAGTATGTTGCTGGGCTTTTTCAATGATACTTGTGACAGCCTCCTTTCTAAAAGTGACCAGGCTTCTGTAATTCTAGTACTTTTTGTAGTTTATTTTAAAGGATTCTAAATATTAATGAGGGTTGAGCAATTTTCTTGTGAAAATCAGGTTCCTTTGAAAATTAAAATCCATCTGTATTATTTTTCTAATAGTCATGGGAAAAGTAAGCATTCCCTGGCTGGCGCTTTTTGGTAAAGAAAAGCTTAGGCATGCCTAATTTCTCTACTTCCTATATGTTACATGTGCCTTTTTTCCACATTTAGTCACACAAAAACTATAGAGATCACTATGTTCCAGATAGCTGAATAGATCCTTTTAAAGGCTGTACTTGCCTTTTTTTTTTTTTTTTTAGTGTGACTCTACAGAGTTGTTTACTGTGGGTTTTTATTTGTAGAGAGGTACATGATATTTGATTATTGTTAAAGCACTAATTCTGGCACAACTACCTTTTTCTTCTGCTTATTTCTCTGATTAATCATTAACTATTCAGAAGAGGATGTCTCTTGACAACCTACATATGATGTCAAGTGCATATGACTTTGCTCCTGACTTGAACCCACTAAAAAGAAAATTGTCCGTGCCTATCAATTTATATATGTTGGTACTGCTATATCTCTCCTCCACAGGAAGACAGCATTAAGCCATACTGAATGGCTGGTCCACACATGATTTTGTTTTCGAATACATCATTCCCTTTATAATGAAAACTGAGGCAGAGTTGTTTTAAAGCCACCCTATATACATATAGAGATATAGAGATATATAACACAAAGCAAAACAAAACCAAACCCTTTTGATGAACCAAAAGTGTTTCTCAACTGTAGAAAAATTAACAGTGCACAAATTTAAGTCTTGAATTACTGTATGTATGTTGTTTTCATGTTGACATTTCCTGAAGAAATGTTCTAAACATTTTATTTTGTCTTTTCTCTCAATTCATGATCCATTAGTCCTTTAAAAAGGAAGTTCCTCTTCTGTAAAATTCTGAATAACCACATGCAGGCAAATATGGTTTCACATTTTTTTCTAATTCATTATATTAAAATACTGAAGTGAATGTTAAATTTTCTGTACAACACAGAAGACATAATTCGAAAGTATACACAGAAAACTATTTGAGGCCCAGATTCATCACAGTGCTCCAACTGCTTATTACTACAGGAAATGATATGAAGGAGATGGTATGTAGTAGTGTATATGGTCTTTAATCTTCCTTTTGCTCTTTTCTTGTAGTAAATGGAGGTAAATAATATGAAGCATTTCAGGTATTAACTACTTTGCTATAATACAGATTTATTTTTTTTTTAGCAATTCAGAATATATTTGAATATTTTTCAATAAATTAGATTGTATTTTACATTTTCAAAATACTCTATTTTTTTTTTTCATTGTATTATAAACATTCTTAACTATTGCAGCTGAAATCCAAGCTCTCTTTAATTAGGCTCTGTCAACATGTGTAACATAGGAAAAGACACTCTGAGGCATAAGCAGCATACATTCTAACTAGATAAGCTACAAACAAATTACAATTTAAATCCTAGTTTTGTATATGAAAGCCTAAAGGCTAAATTTTATAGAAAATTTAAGTGTTGTCACAATACCATGTAAATTTTCCAAACTTTTTGCTACAAAAAATCTTGAAAAGATGACCTGTGTGTGCTGAAAGAACTAAAAAAAGCTGAAACATGGATATTAGAGTAAAAAGTGGAAGGCACACTTTAAAACTAATTGCATTTTTTCTGCCTTTTTTTTTTCCAAATATTTGGGGTTTTTTAATCATTTATACAATAAAAATAATTCTGTGTATAGGAGTATAAATAGTTCTGATTCATAACTGTTTGGACTCATATGAAATAAAAAATGCATATATGTATATATTTGTAACTTGCTTGCATATATTTTTAATATATTTAACTTACATTAACACAAATTTTGTGTTGTATTTAATTTCAGATTTGTTTTTAGTTTTCACACAAGCACATTCCAAGACGTGAATTGTTTCCAACACCTTCTTGTTGTAAAAGACCTGGCCCTAACGGAGCTTTCAGGAGCACATTCCTCCACTGTAAAACTAAACAGCTCTTTTTGTGCATTCTTCTGCTGATATATGAGTTCAAAAGAGAGCTTTTACGCCTTAGAGTGGATAATGATGGAGCTTGAGGACAAGTATGGACCCAAAAGGCAAACACCAGTACTGAGATACTTCACAGCTGAATTTACTTGGTTGCACCATAAACACTGAGAGCTAGTCTGTTCCTCTGTAATAAATTGAGAGAAATAGTCAATTCTGCAGTGCAATTCCCTTGGCCTGAGGACAATGTGAGCTGTTCCTGACATGCCCCAGTTTCTGTCCATTGATTACAAGGTGGGCATGGATGACAAGAGAAGATTTATTGCATACATTGAGTAACATGATTCTCACTCTGGGTGTCTATTCATTTAGCTATTCATTGATGGAAGCTGTTACAATTCACTGCTTTTCAGTCACTGCTCAATGAGCATTGGTCACTTGAGGAAAAATTGCATGTATGTGTTATATTTCAACACCACTTTCCTTAATCTTGCTTCCAACATCCAAACTTCAACATCTTGTACTAAATGTCTTTAGGATTCCTTCTATCACCAAAAAGAAAGAATTAAGAAATGCTAGGATTCACGTAAGCTATTTTGTATGGCTACCATACAAAAAAAAAAGGCCGGGAATGACATTCACTGAACCCCATGCAACCATAAACTGTAAAATATTTTTAAAAATTATATTGAAAATATTGAGAGGATAAAAAGCACCAACCCAGGACAAAAGACTCTAGATGAAAATATGAAGTTGGCATCTTCACAGGAAAAAATGTCTGTAATTTCATCTTTAAAAACTTGTACAAGAATGTTCATTTTCAAGGAAAGAAATAATGATCACTACACAGAAGCCAAACAGGAACATGATTAGGATCTTTTCCTGATAGTCTTAACTATCTCAATATGGTCCTTTAGACTTTTAACATCTTCTCCTGTTATAAAAATTGCTTCACCCTTCTCCAGTTCTCTAAGACTTTACAGGTATATAAGTTCATACAAATGACATGGTCTCTGAATCACACATTTGCTGCAGTTTTTCTGAGACAGAGGTGTTTATGCACGAGGAGAACATTTGTTTCTGATTTAAGAGTGTCTTGGCCTGATTAGGATACATGAAATACTAAAATGCAAGAGTTTTACCCGTGAGATTTTAATTACATTACACTCATATATATGCTAACAGTTGCCAATATTCATATGTAGATGCCATTTTAATTTCATATTACATATAATAAAAGTGCATATGAGTATTTTTATTGAGAACAGAATACACACCATTATCATTCATCCATGAAATGTTTATTCCTTTGTTATGTCTCCATGACTCATTCTGAATTGTATATTCCCCTTCAATGAGTTCTACAGCAGCCCTTTAGTAACTTGCAGAAAGAAGCAATTTAAAGATATATAAAATATTTTTAAATGTCTGCAATTCTGAACTTCTTATAGTTTGTACCAAAATGGATGTCTTTTACAAGCTGTGAGGTACAGTGATCTGGCAAGGCAGAGGCCAGAATTGACTCCTAGTGACTTCTGTTAATAGGTCTTTTAGTGTTTCCAGGGCTTTGTTCATGCATGTATGCATGCAAGTAGGTACACATAATTTTATAAACTACCAGGCTGTTCTGTTTACCCTCTACATTTAAGGATCACCTGGGGTTTTCTTTACTCAGCAAGTTGGAATTGATTCACAGGCACTTCACTTTGATTTGTGTTGAAGAGTCCAGAAAATCTAATTAGTTTTTGAAGAGATCCTTTGAACAGGAATTCATAGGACCTCATTCAGATATTTCTTGGAGAAGTTCTGAGAACCACCAGGAAACATTTTTTATAGATGGACCAAGATTTGTGATGCAGGCTTGACACACATGAGGCTAGTTGGTAAACCTGTTGTTAGAAAGAATCCACTGAAAATCTACAGGCATTTTAGTCAATTTTAGCTAAAGTTTGGAAAAGGTAATCTAAAGACTATTGGTTAAGGGGTTAGTGTCAGGGAAGAGGGGAGCCTAGTTGTTTTGGTTTTGGTTTTGTTTTGTTTTTTTTTTATTTTCCATTGCTGATTTTTACTCCTTTTCAATAATGCTGTGGTGCAGTATTTATATCATGAAGCAGCTCTGAGAGCAAAATATTTTTATATCTACAGGAAAACTGCATATGCAGTTGGCTGAGTTTTATAGAAGAGGTATCTATTTTGCTTCCAGATAAATATTCATTGTATTTCATTTTGCCATTTTTTTCCCCCAGCACTGTTTTTTCATGGGTTTTCAATTCTTACTTTCTTGTGTTTTTGTGCAAGAGTAAGAAGCAAGATAATAGGAACTGGTTTTTTCTAGCCCACTCAGGTATGGAAAATAAGTCCAGATGGGGCAATGCTGTCCTGTTATGGACCAGTACTCCACAAAGTCCACCCTTCAGAATAATGGGGGACAGCAACACGCAGTATGGCAGGCTAGAGGCAGGTTGCAACAGGCAGTTCAGTGATTCCAGAATTTCATTTAACTTAGCCTGTCTGATTTCTTTCTCATAATCATGGGCTTGTTGAACTGTTTTATTATTGACTCTGCAGTGAGAACTTGTTCAGTGCCAGCATTTGTCACAGCAGATGCATTTTCTCTAATTTGTTGCTCTTTCCTATCAGGAAATGCCCTAAATACAACATAATATTCATGTGTCACTCACTTTCCATAGCAATTGTCTATTAACTGACTTCTCCAAAATATTTACACAGATCTGTTGCCTAACATGTGGATTAAAGGTACAAAAGGTAATTGGGATTAATTACAATACATTATTGGTGCATGAAGTTACACGTTCAGGAAAATTTGCCTTCCAAAATATTTGAATGCTTCTATGGTTAGTCATTTCTAATTGAATATAATTTTCAGCATCTTAATGTCTATACAGCTCTTGACAAGTTGCAGCTATACTTGTACTTATAAGCTATAAAAATATGCTACTTTCTCTCAGCATTATGGCAAAAAGTTTATTCCATTGTTTGATTCCTTGATGTCAAGATGGCAAGAAGTTGAGCTTTTTTCATTCATAAATACTCTGAGTACTTTAAAAAAAAATAAAATTACAGATAATATCCTTCAACATGCTTAATCTTAAGAAAATTATATCTACTCAAATGCTAAAACAAATGTCAAAGAAAACATGAAACTCTTATTAGAAACTTTAAAAAGAAAAAAAAAATCTATATTTTGTGAGCTTTCAGAGAAGACCATCCAACTTTCAAGGGCAGAAATGTTCTGTACTACACTGACAGGCCCTTTGCAATCACCACTTATCACACTCTCTTTTTTCCTCTGCTCAGAAACGTGATAAAAATGTTATTGTCTCAAGCCATGTTTATGACACAAGCTGTGGCAGAAAAGTAAAGTTAGTTGTTAAAATTTTTTGGGGGAGGATGGGATGCCTTTCACAAAAATATAAGAATAGATTCATGAGCTATCATGGTTTAAATAGGTTTTCCATCACACTTTCATTTGAGGAACAGTTATAACAATAGCAGAAAAAACATAGTGGGGAGGTTTTCTGTAGTGTATCCAGATCTTTGTTGTTACAGTACAGCTCTCATTTCCATTCCAGACATTACTGCACTTTGATGAATTATGCCAGTATAAATTGATAAATTCAAGAATATACCTTGAGTGCTTTCCCTCTTAAGTTGCTTCAGTGAAGCACTATTTCACTCACAATTTCAGCAGCTGGCCTGCTATTGAACTAGTAGTCTGAACAACCAACATACTTTAGGTGAGGAAATGTAAACCCTGTGAAGCAACTCATTTGCCAGGAGAGAAGCATATGGTAACTATATCTACCTTGTAGCTCAGCAGTCAAGAAGTTAAACTGCTTTCTTTGGAAGACAAGCACCTGGCTTGTAGATCCCACACAACCTACAAGTCAAGCTACATCTTCCACCTAGCAGAAAATTGGTAGCCCATGAGGTATCTTTGGTGCTCCAAGGCTCTCATTCTGAACTTGATGCAGTGTGCAGCTGAGGAGTCAAGAATGATGCTCCTCAACTGAGCAATGACAAGAGCAAGTTTCTCAGTACTGAATTGCTGCCCTAATTCCCAGATCCTTCAGTCATCATCTGTAAAATCATAAGAAATTCTAAGACACCTCTATTTCCTCTTTTCATTCCAAGTTTGTCAGTTACTACTGCTTGGCTAGCTAACTGACTGGAAAAATAAAAGCCTATCACATACTGAAAATCTCCCGAGAAGCAAACTGAATATCCCATCCACACTGTGCTCAGCTGCAGCATAAGGATGCTGCCAGCAGCACCTCACTCAGCGAGTTTCAACACGAGACAAGCCACACTTACAGTGACCCTCTATGTGGTTTTGTTCAGAGTTAGACTGAAATACTTCAGGTGATGATGCAGTCATGTAACAGCAGGCAAGGCTATCAATTTGCAGTAGAAATTACAGAAATTTTGTTTTATTGATGTCTTCCACAAATTTAGTGGTTCTGTATTTGATTTTGTTCAGTAAGTACACTTAATGTCAGTTAGAAAACTCCTATTTTTAAGTATCAGTGGTGTTATTTAACAAATATAAGTTTGCATATTTCAATAATGTAATGAAATAAGAATGCATTTGCAGCATGTTGCGTGACTTATGCTACTACATATGTTTACAGGATCTCTTTTTAGGGGACAGCTATAATTGAAAGGTGCTTATTACTTCTTCCAATCATTTGGGGTCATAAGTTGAACATAAATTGTTTGTTCCCTTCTGAGTATTTCTGTCATACTTGACTCTCCTAATTTTTTCATTCATTTTCCCTGCAACACAATGAGTTAAACCTTCTCAGTCAGTTTATCTACAGAAAAATATCATTCTTTAGCAGATTTTTTTTAAAGTGCACTCCTAAGGTCATCTTAATAATTCTTCATTTGCAGTGTGGATATTCACATGATGTTCAGCATTCCTTTGAGAGGCCACATCTCTCTCATTTGTTCCTCTGTACCCTTTTAAAGTGTTTATCTTGTGCAGTCATACAGGAAGGTTGAACCTATGTGATATTTTAGTACTCTCGGAGAATAACAAAAAATTCATACTCTTTGGAACTTTATTTAAAAGATACAGAACTAAACCTTTTCTACCAATATCTTACTGTTTAATCCATGGCAATGAAACTATTTTTATTTAAAGTAAATGTGGAAATGTTTTTATGATCTTGTTAATCTCCATAGATGAAAACTATTCTGTCTAAGTTCTGGTGATGCACACATCATCCAGTGACATGACCCAGGGAGAGGGACCTAAAATAGCAGGACACAATTCTCAGCCTAGAAAAAGTCATTGGAGTTGTTTCCTGGACAAAGGAGAGGTTTCATACTATACATGGAAATAGTCACCTTCTGCAATGGGTGATCAGTTGCTGTATGAAAAAAACATACTGAAGACTTAACCTAAACAGTAAAATAGAACTCATGATAAACATATGCAGGCAATTTTTGTTTTCAAATCCAAGTTCACACCTTCTAGGATATTTTAAACTGTGTCTTTTAAGAAGAGATTTTCAGTTAGTGAAAATGAAATCCAATTGTATCACAAGATTTATTCTTAATACTTAGCTAATATAAACTATTTCTGTCAGGTCTCCTTGTACAGCCTAAGCAGCTCAGACATAACCACAAAAAAATCCCTTTTGGAGATTAATTTATAATCTTGTCTGGTGTGCATATGCATCTGTCAAAGGATATTTGTCACCTGATTACCAGGTTTCAACTATAGACTAAAAGTAAGGTTTTCAGTTCTGTCTTGAAAGCTCCAGACATACTAATATGTCAACATTATTTTGCTATTAACTTTGTAAATTATGAAGAAAAAGAAATGCAGAATAATAAAAAAAAAAAAAAAAAAATTATAAAACTGAGTTTCCTCAAGGCTTCCCAATAAAGAGGGCAAAATAGAATTTCACCACTTCAGAAATGAGGGACCATGATGAGCATGCTTATGCTAGGGTAAGAAAACGAAACATGAAAAGGCAGGAGGAGGAGTAGGCACGATATACCACCCTTGGAAGCATGGGAAAGTTGGACTGGATGACTACAGGAAGTCTTCTCCCTCAGCTCTGGAAGGTTCCTCAGCAATTTCCCAAGCCACTTTCTCCTTTTGTGTCTGAGAGAACCAGTAAAGTTAAAGTAAAGTTGGTTTTGCACCACTTACAGTACATATTGGTCATGTTAAAAAAAAAAAAAAAAAAAAAAAAGTCAAATCCCAAAGGTTATATCACAAAATAAGTTAGGAAATCTACATTCTGAAGTATTCCCAGGGAAAAGGAAAAGAATATCCTCTTGTGCTGTCCCCTACTAGTGAACTCAAATGACAAAATTCAAACTGGCTTAATGGGAAACAGAACCAGAGTCTATTTCATGAGGCGAGTTAAGTGTGTTGTACTGAAATTTTATGACTGATTTCCAAAGGTAATTTCAAAAATTAATTCTTCTGTTTTAGATTGTAAGGTTATATAAATACTCAGAAAGTCGATAATAAGAGATTATTGAAAAGATTCAAATAAAATAATTTTATGACCACGCAATTTTACTCATATGCACAGGAGAAGACAAATGCACCAGTGTTGTAATTATTAAGAAACACAGGAAGTATAGACAGATCTTGTTAGTACAGACAATGTACAATGAAATGTTACTCTATCTTCTCTCAGTAACAGGATGAAATAATATCAAACAAAGATTACTTTCAGAGAACTTTGTAGCAACAGTAAAAGGTCATTTGCACTTTGCATAATATGGAGAGAACAGACATCCAGTGATTTTTAACCTTTTTTCCCCCCCCAGAATCTAGTGAAAAAAAATCTTTGAAATAATTTTCTGACAAAAGAGCTGCCTTTGCTTAGCTTTAGCCAAGCTACGGATCTTGGCTTTTAAATGCCAAAGGTTTTATAGAACAAATGAGAACACCAGTGCTGAATCTTATTTTATCTTACCCTTGTCTGCTAACAACTGTATCTGGGTAATCACATTCCAAAATATGAGTGTGATATAGTTTTCAGAAATTATTTTAAATTTTGGGAAATTTTATTATGTTTAAAAACAGGCTGGGGGGCTCCAAACTTGTGTTATCAGCCAAGCAATGATGAAGATTCTCTAGTTCAGAGGAAAGGAAGAGTGGATTACATACATGTATTAATCTTCTTATTCAGAAGACTTTTTTGACCCTCAAAGAGAGGAATGTAGAGGAAAATACATTTGTATCCCTCCTTCATTTATATGGGGAGGAGGGGAGAGGGCAGGGGTAGAGTGAGGTCTTTTTCTCCTCCTTCTCTAAACTAAGCAGTTTTGCCTTTCCTGTCTATAAAGAAATGCATGCCTTCTAACAAAGTGTACAGGCTTATACAAAAATAGAGCAGCAGTCTGATACCTATAGGTTGCTGCTAGCATATGCTGAAAGCAACAATTGAAGGAAACACCTATTTTTTATATCCCAAAACTCAGATATTGAGTGAATCCGCTTAATTCAACAAGGAATTTTTTCATTGGGGTCATCAGGGCTTAGAGGAAACAAGTGAAATCTGATGGAATCTCAAGTTCATAGCGGACTTAAGTTAAATTCTAAAATTTAGACTCTCATTGATCACATAAGTTAGAATTTAGGGAAAATAATTCTTGCATCCCATGGCTAAAAGATTTTCTTCAGAATCTATTTGCCTTTCCTGTTAAAACATTCATAGGCAAGCCTCATTTTTCTTCTATAACTAGAAATAGCAAAAGTAATAATGAATCTGATCAAGGTCTGCCAGTAAGCCTGGACTACATGAGGCTTTCATACAGTGATTAGGAGTTTTGACTCTTGCCTTTGATCTCTAGTCTTGCCCTTGGTAGTTGAAACATTGCCAAAAGGACCTTGACAACACTTTGTGTCCACTCTGTGCTGATATGCTCAAGCTTCTGTGAAACTGTGCCATAATTAAATCTGTCTCCATCAACAGTCATAGGAGATTTTCTTAGCCTGTGGGGCAGGATAAAACATTTCTGACTTCTGGTCTGTTTATATAATGATCACAGGTTGAAATTAGATGTCTCAAGGATTTCCCTTTCTCTTGCTTATACAGAATCTTAAACTCACCATAAAATGAAACAGAAGATAGCAGATATGAATCACAATTAATACGAAAGCAACAAATAAAAGGAATGTCCAGCAAATTAAGGTCAAATCTTAGTGTTAGCATTAAAAACAACACATCTAGCTATTTCACAATTGAGCTCATTTTGATTAAAATAGTGAATGAAAATACAATTTTTAAATCTGCAGCTTCTTAAGTTATAAATTTTTTTTCCAGATGTTTGAGATAATTTTTCTTGGGATGAACAGCTGAACAAAAGAAAAGATTCAATTAATTACAATAGGTGACTGTAACCTGAGCAATGAACTATTATTTTCAGCTATAACTCAATGAGCATCTCAAGTAGTAGGATATGCCATGCATACCCATTTTTTACTTTATCAAAAATCATAATTTTTTGTATTTTTTTTTCCTCTTCCTTGCACAAAATTTTCTACAAGTTTACAAGGACAGAAACCTGTTAAAAAAGAAAAAAAAAAAAAAAAGAAAGAAAAAAAAAAAAAAAAGAAATATCAGTAGTCCTGATAGGGTAGAGTATGAGTTTTAATTTAATTATGTGTAATATTTTTGCTGTGTTCAGTCTCCCCAAGTGCTACCAGTCTACAACTCTCAGTAACTTATTGTTCTGACTCAGGTTTTGCAAAAAAGGTATTTTTATACTTTTACTTCATGCTTGCCGTGTAAAATAGTATATGTGTTTACTTCTTCAACTTTTAACATAAAAACTCTTAGCGCTACAATGAACTCATTACTCTGGAATAGAGCAGGTGTCCATCATAGATCTTAATATTAGGATTTTGTGTACTCAGAGTAGAAAATTCTTAATTGGCTTTTCCCATGGATTTTATCAAGGTGATAAATGAATTTGAAAATCTTCATCACTACTACATGCTTATCATCTCCAGGATGCATTACTATAAACCATTACATCTCTAGCTGTAGCTGGGATCAGGGCAGAGCTCCAGCTGGGTGAGATGGGACAGGCAGTTCCTCAATTAGGTGAGTTACTACCTTTATCCTGTAGCTCTGAGTCATCCATCAGGTTGTGATCATTTCCTATTCCCTGTTCAAGAAGTTGCATTGCTCGGCTTCCTAACAAGTTCAAGAATGTATCAACACTTTGCCTCCAGAAACAATATTTCCAGATTTGCAACACATTTCAGGAGTCCAAATGGAATGACCTCTGCTTTTGGCAGGGCGGAAAGGGGTGGTTTGGGAGCAATGGGAGGTTGAGAGTGGGGTTGTGTTATAAAAAATAAGAGTACTTTATTTCCATTTAGTAAGCAATAGTTTTACAATTATCACACTTGTTGATGTGGGACAGGGCTTGTAATTCTGTTCTTTCTGTTTCAGAGCATAAAGTTTCTCAAACTACATACATAATTTGTTTGGAGAGGGATACTGACCATAGGATACTGAGATGGTAGAAATACAGTTCGTGTCCTCATTTAAAATCATTAAACCAAGATTTAAATTTAGGACTCCTATTTTATAGTTAAATGCTTTTACTACAAGTCTATGATCTGTAGGTTATGGGTATTCAATCAGTATTTCTGAGTCATATTTAGACAGGATCTAGGTACATCAATGACTGTACCTTCTCTTATGATACAACGAGGCAAGAGGGAAGTACAGTTAACTACAGTAAATACAAAGTACTTGCCACTTGGACATATTCTTTTATAACTGCTTATAAGACATAGAACTTCCACAACATATTCAAATAACTGTTGAAGGGGTAGAGTGCCTCCTCAGCAGGTTTGTTGATGACACAAATCTCTGAGGAGCAGCCCCAGAAGGCTATGCAGCCCTGCGAAAGGATCTCAACAGTCTGGAGAGATGGGTAGTGAAGAACTGTCTGAAGTTTCACAAAGGCAAGTGCAGGGTCCTGCATCTAGGAAGGAATAACCCATGTACGAGCACAGGCTGGGGGCCGACCTGCTGGAAAGCAGCTCTGTAGAGAAGGACCTGAGAGTCCTGGTGGACAACAAGCTGTCCATGAGCCAGCACTGTGCCTTGGTGGCCAAGAAGGCCAGTGGTGTTCTGGGGCGCATGAGGAAGAGTATTGCCAGCAGGTCAAGAATGGTTTTTCTGCCCCTCTATTGAGCCCTAGTAAAGCCAAATCTGAAGTGCTGTGTCCAGTTCTGAGCTCATCAGTACAAGAGAGACATGAAGCTCCTCTAGTGGGTCCAGCAGAGGGTGACAAAGATCATTTAGGGACTGGATGAAGAATATCTCATACAGGCTAGGCTGAGGAAGCTGGGCCCCTTCAGCCTCATCAATGTCTGTCAGTATCTGAAGGGAAGGTGTGACAGACGACAGAGCCAGGCTCTACTCGGTGGTGCTGAGCGATAGGACCAGAGGCAATGGGTGGAAACTGATGCACAAGAAGTTCCACCTGAATATGAGAAAGATCTTCTTTACTGTGCAGGTGATGGCACACTGGAACAGACTGCCCCGAGAGGTGATGGAATCTCTCTCACTGGAGATACTCAAGAACTGTCTGGACACAATCCTGTACTATTTGTTGTAGAATGACTCTGCTTGAGCAGGGAGGTTGGACAAGATGAACCTCTGTGGTCCCTTCCAACCCTACCCATTCTGTGAGTCTGTGAAATAATTTGAATGCTGGAACTTTGTTCATACTTAAAGTTTAGAAAAATTGGAATGTGCTACTACAGAACAAAAATAACATTCTGCCTCTCATGGAGCCTAAATGATTTCTTTAACTGTGTTAAAAAAGTTATATTCCAAGGGCTTTGGAAAATATTTCAGTCACTTCTTTATTAAAGAGTATCTTGATAAAGAAATGGAATCACTTCCATAAAATCAAACATTATAGAACAACAACAACAAAAAAACACCAAACAAAAACTGGACTTCTGATAATGTTAGGTTCACTATGTGTGGCTAGTTATGGACAGTGGATTTTCTTTCTACATAGAGTTTTCTTTTTATTGGAGGCTTCCTGATGGAATTGTAAGTATAATAGAGAGAAATAGCTTTCATGTGCCCTGGAATGCAGCAGAAATGATTAAAAGAATGCAAATTTAACCCACGATTTTCTGGTTTTTTTGGAGAGCAATAATTTCAATCGGCAATTGATTGCTTGTTATTCAAATCTGAGTTTATGCTCAATTCAGAGACTGCAACTATTAAACAATTTCTCACATTTGTCTTGAAGGGAAGAAAGAGAAGTCTTGTTTCTACATTGCTTGCCCCTGGGTAAGTATACATATCCTGTGGAGTTCAACTAGAGAAAGAAAATGTGTGAAATGAGACAACTGTAACATTTCAGTGTGAAAAGTGAGTCCTCTAGTCTTCCTGATATCACATTGCCAGTCTCACCTGTAGCCATGTAGAGCCTCAACTCCATACTGACATTTCAACTCAGGCATTTTGAAAAGACAGGGTGTAAGGGGCTATTTTATGATGATTACTAGGTGTGATGAATTGTGATGACACATTCAGCTGAAATGATAAGCACCATTTATTGAAAAGCAGGATTTCACATTCAGAACATACTTAACATTTTTTGACATTAGAGAAAAACAAAAAATATTCAGTATTCGCTCCTCCCCCAAAAAGGTTACATACTTCTGGTTTCTGTATTGTTCTACAGGTTTTCAGCATTCTGGAATCTATCTTTAGTCTCCTAATAGAAACCTCAGCAGCCCACAGCCCCTACCATCCCCACTCTGGGTAGAACCTTTTGCCCTCTGTAAGGACAGCCAGATCTCCTGGGATCCTCATACCACAAATCACCTGCTGAGAATTCTTCGAGTGTCATTAAATTTCCTGGAAGTTGGTGAACCTGAAGGTATTTTGAAGAAAACATTACAAGTGATCCAGTATTAACTAATTAAATAAATATTTATTGATACATCATGTTGCTACTTTCTACTTGCATTCTTATGCCTTGGTGTGGAACATAAGAATGTAAATCTGAAAAAGAGATTTTTTTTTTCCCCACTGTTACTGTCTGTGATTTTTGTGGTAGTGACAGAAGTTCATTTCAGAACTGGGTCTTGTATTTCTGCCAATGCACAGCATGCTTGACCTGCATTGCCCTTGCTATTCCACAGCTAAGCCTCCCCTGAGCAAATTTTAATAGTCATGCAAACTATGGCAACGTTTATCTAGCCAGTTAACAGGAAAGCAATATTAAGAAATTAATTTTAACTTGTGACCTGAAGCAATTCTCCAGATAAGATAACAGAGATGTAACCTAGTGTTCCCCAATCTATAACACCATTGCCTAATAAATGGTGTTCAGCTGACTGTAATTTTGAAGCAAATACTCCAAAACTATAATTTGATGATAAAACCAAATCTGAAATACCTTTACAACTTGAATTAATATAGTCACAATTTTGATTAGCCATTTACTCCTTCCTTTTAGCAAGTATATTACATTAACAAGGAAAATATTATTTCATTTTTTGACTGGCACCAGTTCAGTTCTTCAGAGATCATGTGGTCTTGATATCAGATAAAGAAATTCAGGGAGAGGCCATCTAAAGCTGTGGTATCTCAGAGCTCACCATGTGACATGTGGGTCCAGCTCTTGCCCGCTGCAGCGTTGCCCATGGCAGCAGGGAAGCATGTGATGTCTCTGGTGTGTGACAACCACTCAACAACAGCAAGAGCTCAGGTTTGAAAGAGCGGGGTGGAAATATTGATTTGGACAGCTAGAGTTTCCCAGGGCATTGCAGTGATAATGCACATTGATCATTCTGATGCAAAAGAGGACAAGTATAAATAAATCCTAAACTCTCTGAGTAGAAGTACCAATTAATTTTCTAAGATGTATGTCCAAGAATTATATATATATATATATTTTAAAAACTCAAGGAGATGCACCTATCTAGGATTAAAAACACTAGTTTGGATTAGCGTGGGGTTTTTTTTTCATCTGTGGCAACTGTACCATTATGTAAGAAAAAAGAATGACCAAGACAGTTAACAGAGAAATCATCACATATTCAGTAAGGAAATTCAAGAATGAAGTAGAATGTATAAAGCTTCAAGAGGAAAAGGTAATATTTATTAGTTTCTCAGAGTCTTTTTGTGCCCAATGTTAGGTAAGATAAATGCATGTTTCACTGCTTCAATTTTTTTCCCTTATATTTGAATTTTTAATTTTTAAAGTTTTATTTTTGATTCGATTACCTTCAGTGCTGGTTAAAAGCACTTTTTAGGTATTTGAGTAACTTATAAATAATTTTGAGAATTCATTTAATATAAATTAATTTTTTTTTATTTTTCAAAACAAAAAGTTAAAATTGTGAAAAGTTTGTAGAAGTTCAAATCCTTTCCTGCTCATAACCTGATATATGCACCAAAAATTTACTCATTAATTTCTAAAACATAATATGTTGTCCTTTTTCCCTCTTCTTTCTGAAAATGTATATATTCGTCAGAAATACCTTAACTCTGCATCTTTGAAGTTGTCATAATTATATGCCACTAAGCACATATTACAATAATTAATTATAGAATGTGTTCAAACAAGAGCAGCAGAAATCACTCTGATGTCTGATGGATAAGGAAAACATTCCTAGTAAAATTCTCCAAAGAATTGTATTGGAGCAATTTTAGTTCTTTGCATTCATCAGAGCTGTGTTTCTAATAGTAAAACCTTAGTAGATTTTAATTATTTTATTTTAAAATAGAAATATTTCCTGAGGAAATGTTTTTATTCAACAGCTTGATTCAGTCCTCAACAGGATCTTTCCATTAGATGCAGTAGAGGACCTAAGCAAGCAAATCTGAGATGCCTAAACCAAAAAAATCCCTTCATACTCCCACTCAATGGTGTCTAAAGGCTGTTAGGAGCAGTTGGCTCCTCTCTGATTTTAAACTTCTCTAAACTCTTGAAATTTTGTTTCAGTGCATACCCAGGGCTTCCCCCGGCCCCAGGAAATACTTATCTCCTGCCTAAACTTGATGAAGATGCAGAAATAAGCATTTCTCTGCCAGGCTCCAGTAGGATCTGACACAGGCTGGCATGACCTCGAAAGAATGCTGTGGCTGTTTTTTTTCCAACTGCAGAGGAGGGGAAAGGTAGTAGCCACAGTGATACAAGCAATCAACCAGGAAAGAGACACTGTATTGCATTCTCTCCTTTGCCTGAGGGGTTCAAACAAACGTCATTACCTCCCAGGAGAGTCATGTAAGAACGAAGCTGTAGGTTATTTGAGGGAACAGAAGCAAAGCAAGTATGTGAAGGGGTGTTCTTGGCATATTCTGCCTGTGTTTTACCTCTGAGTGTTTAAAACAGAAGGCATATGGGTTTATAGGTTTTTCATTGGCCATTCATCTGAGTACTGTGAGTCTGTGTTGTGCTTGATTTAAAGTAACAAAACAGTGTTTGGAGAAGGGACACAGTAAATCTTCCAGCACTCTTCAAGTCCTGGTCATCAGCTTATGGCACCAAGCCCCTCTTTCACTTGCCTCATGAATTTCAATATTGACACAGGACAGGGACACAGAAGTGGGATCTAACCATACATACTAATCATTGTTCACTGAACGTATGGCCCTGCTTCCATATCTGCTTCCATATAATGAAGCTTTATGGCTTCAAACCTCTCTTACTAATGAGAATTTTGAACTCAAGTGGATGACACTTTCCAAAAGGTGTAAAATAAAACTTCTTCATTTCTCTTTATCTTTCTGTCCCTATCTCTCTTTCTCTCTCTTCCTCTCTCTCTCTTTTTTTTTTTTTTTTTTTTTTTTCTGAAGAATAGTATACCCATGGTCATTTGAAAGACTACATAGAAGTGTCTGATGCCATTTCTATGTATTTACCTGGGTCTTTTGAAAATCAAGTGTCCTTCTGGAACCACTGTTCTTCATTTGCAAACCACTATTTAAAATGTACTGCTCCTTGGTGCAATGTGCAGACTGGCTGTCAGAATCCTTTCTGGATTCCATTCTGAAACAGCTAATTCTCCTCTTCCTCTTCACTGGAAGCCTAAGTGCCTCTCTCTAAACTTAATTTCTACGAGGAAAAAAATACCTAAAACATAATTAAACATGCATATTTTTTATCTATTAAACACAATTCTTCATTAAATGCAGAGATTCAAGAAATGGAAAGAACCTGGCTTAATGCTCAAAGTTTTTAAGTAATTAAAAAACCCCACCAAAACATTATTTTATATCAAAGCTAAATATTTGTGATATGAAAAGCCTTGCATTATTTTCTAATGTAGATAACTTTCTCATTATGCTTGCTTTCTTGGTGCCATCATTACTGGCAATCACTTTTTAGAGAAATTTGGTTGCTGCACATCCAGCCAGTTACATTCAAATGGATGGTTAGAGTGAAAATGAGATACCAGTTTGAAATTAAATTATTATGGGGTTTTTTTTCTTCCACATTCACTCAATCACCATAATATTATGTAGTTTAATTCTCTGAATCTTTGTATATTTCATGTCAAGATTACTCTCTGGATTGTTTGCAGCGCAGCAAAAACGGAGACTAAAGGAGTGCTTTGATTTTATTATACCATCAGTCCTTTCGTTAACATTTTCCCTGCTTCGTGGTATCATGTAGTTGAGAAAGTTAGCAAAGGAGGAAAACAGAATACAATTGTAATAAGTCAAATAGTTCTAAAAGTTCTACACAGTTTAGCACCAGGAGGCTGAATTAATTGCACTGGTAACATATTAAAATGCACAACAACACATGCATACATTTACAGAGATATATAAATGAACATATAGGGATATGAACATATAAGTACCTACTATATACAAAGAAATATATCAAAAGATGATGAAAAATACACTTGCATCTACTTGAAAGATTATTTCCTGTTTTCCTTCATGCATTTCTCTTTCTATATCTTCATATCTTTAAATAAAATCTCATCAGTTAGGTTTACATGGAAAACAATGTGTTCAATCCCCAAATATATTATTGAAGCTTGGCTTTTGACTCACCTTGTATAAGCACCATTGTGGACTTTTGGATTGTTTGTTGGTTGTTTTGGTTTTTTTTTTCACTGAAAAATAAAATTTAAAATTAATGAACAATAACCGTAGATATTTGAAGCGTCTACTGCTAGGCAGAATATCATTAAATCATCTTTTGTTTAACCCACTCTATTGGAAAACCTACAGATAAAATAATTTGCAAGAAAAGAACCTGAACATTCCCTGACATGCATTCTGAATATATTTCTCATAGCTTAGGAATTTTAAATTGTAGGGGATCCTGGCCAAACAATATAATTGTCATTCATATTTACATAAGCAAAGTGCAAGTTAGTAGACTTGGAGACTATAACCATGATAGTTGATACTTAGGACTACTCATGCCAAATGTTTGGAGAGGCTTAAGAACTAGATTTACAGTGAAGAATAGATTAATTTAAAAAAAAAAAAAATAGAAAAGAACATGACAGCAGAATTCTGTTTTCAGTTCAGAATTTCTACATCTTCTCTAGATACACAAGATTCAGTATGAAAAGTTAATTTTGTTCCAAATTCTACAAATTATTCCCAAATGTCTGTAATGTGAGAAACTGGCATAATGGAAAAAAAATAACTTCTTCTGGAAACATTTCAGTGACTTCTGAAATTCTCTAAGGCCATTTGCAGATGCAGCAGAGTTCACAGGCTGAAAAGAGACAGTTAAAGCAGTTTCAAACACCTGGAATTCAGCATGGTGTTTGCCACTGTTTGGCACAGCCTCCTCCTTGGCAAACTGGCAAGATAGAGGCTGGGCAGGTGGTCAGTGAGATGGGTAGGAAGTTGACTCACAGGCTGAAATCAGGGGGTGCTAATCAATGCATTTTACTCAGGCTGCCAGACTGTCACACACAGGGTCCTGCAGGGATCAATACTCGCCCCCACACTATTCCACATCTTCATAAATGATCTGAATGATAGGTTTGAAAGCACCCTCACCAAGTAAGCAGATGACACTAAATTGTGTGGTGTATTTATTGCTCAAGGATTTTCAATTTCTTATTGTAAGTATTCTACAGAGTTCTTTTTATGCGGTCTTTATGTCCAACCACTTTAGATATTATTAGTCCATCACTCAAGTCACAAAGATGCTACCCACATTTAGTCTGCATTAACTTTCAGATTTTGATATTGCATGAACTCTGCTCAGCAGTGGTGGAGAAAGGAAGAAACAAAGAGAGCAGCCATGTTGGATTTTTTTTCACACATATTGTCTGGTGGCTTTGTACTGGGGCTTGATACTTTATCTAAATCAGAAATCATAGAGCCAGTTTTCTTATGCAATTCTGTATGTGGTGTCTACTTAGGAGTGAAAGCAGTGTTTGGAGAAACTTTCCCTGTGACTGTTTTTTTTCAGAAAAGTTGGATTTCTATGAACATAACTGTTTTGAGGCTTCTGTTTCACTTTCATATTTGGTAACTACAAATTGATTTGAAAGAAGGGAACATGCTTCCACAAGCACACACACATTAGGTATGACATTAGTTATACAACATTTTTTCTTGAGGAAGTCGAAATCCCATTGGTGTGATAACAGAAGAAACAAAGAAATACTTTTTTATTATTTTTAATTTTTAAATATATATGGTATTATAAAGCACTTTTTTTTCAAATGTAGTTTATCCATTACTGTTGCCAAAAGTCAAGATCAAGTCTTGAGAAAAATGTTATGTTTGACTAGAACTCAGTGCTACATAAGATACTGTTTTATTTAACTTTATGGATAATCTGGAGAGCTCACCTAGTGAGAATCACTTCTCACCATGCAAAAGCTGCAAATTGTATTTGAAGTGAATATTTTTGATTAAAATTGGCACTTCTGAGCCTCCTGTTGACTAACTTCAGTTTGCTTAAATAGTAACTTTATTTCAGCTCAAAATATCTTCAGCAGACATGTATTTAAGTTCTGTATATCACGCTGCTCTATTGTTGCAGGACAAATCTCAAACACTTATTCCAGACACACCCAACTCAGCTGTGGAGGTGCCTTGAGTATTTTCCCTGCCATTTTTGCAACTGCTGTGCTGAAAGAGTAGCCAGTGGAGTAACTGAAAATTTCTGCTTTCCTCTCAGTTGGTGTCTCTCATGACTCTTCTGATTACCTGCTGTTCTACTACTGCCTTGTGATCACTGGCCATCTGGACTTCCCTGTGCCAGCCCTGTTATTTTATTTTATGACAATATTCTGATACATTTCTACAATTTCCTAGATGTGCTTTAAGATGCAGCAGCAGCCACACAGAGAGCTCAGTGCCATGCTTCTCATTGTGTGAATAGGAATACATTTCTATCCCAAATGTAGATGAATAATAAAAATGAAAAGAAAAAATTGTCAGTTTTTTAAACTATTCTAATTTTTTTAAGTTTGAACTACATTTGCAGTCAGCTTAAAAATTGTGTTCTCTTTGACTGACATTTTTACTTCTGAAACATTTTTTTTTCCTTTTCTACATAGAAGTAATCACTTCTCCAAAGTAAAAAATGTAAAAGAAATTTGGAAAAAAGTATGGCTTTGAAGTTTCCCTGTTCCAGTTTTTGATTTTGCTGCTTTTTAAGCTTTATATGTTTTGTCTCACCTTGAGAACCGGAAATGACTTTATGTCAGTGCATATTTATAATATCCTCTCAGAAACACTTTCATCATTATTGTTTTCTGACCTGACATAGTGTCAGAATTTTCATTGTGATTCTAAAGCAACACAGTCCTTTAATCATTATACTTCAGATCACCTGCAAAAGCAGAGAAATAAAATTGCTCAAATCTTACTATTTGATTTAGTGATGGATAACACTATTTATACTCAAAAAGAACAGAGCTTTAGCTACAAAATGGTTCTTCAATAGGACAAAAAGTTACTCTCTTTGAAGCATCTGCTTCTGCTGCATTAGTATAGAGGTGTAATTAAGTGACTTCATGAAAGTAATTTCCATGGCCATTTTCTTAAAACCCATTATAGTAAGCTACAGCTAACTAGTAACTCAGATGATAATTAGTTGGCTTAAACAACAGAACTATGCCAAGCCCTGGTAGTGTGAACTAGAGATTAATTCGGGTAGCTTTCCCTCAAAAGTGACCTCAGAACATTCAGGTTTCCTGGCATCACAAACAATAAATAGTAAGTAAATAGAATAAATTATGCTTTCTGTCCTTCTATGTGTTGCAGTTAGACAACAGTGAAAAGCTGCACCCCAAAAAGCACCTACTCCATTCAAACAGAAGTCATATTTCATACAGCCAGTGCTTTAATCACCTTAATATCATGCAAAGGTGGTTATCTTCCCTGGCAGCCATTTTTCAAATGATTAAGCATAACTGATCAGATGAATAATTTTCACACAAACTGCAACTAACTACTCAGATTTTCCCGCAGCTGCAGGAATACCAGCAGCTGTGGACTTAAATGTGCATTACAGAGATTACTAGTTAGAAGATGCCCTTACCCATATAATGGGACACTTTTGTTCACTGTATAATTGTCTAGAATAAGACATCTAGAGACCTATCAGACAAACTCAAAGATTCTAAATTATTAGAGTGATACATTTTCTTGGAAAGTTATGGATTGTTGCAGCCTAGATTGGCCCTTTGCCATAAACTCTGTCCTGGCAGCATGGTAGCCCCAAATGGTGTATAACCAACTACTGCCTGTGACAGAGATACACCCATTGCTCCCAAGGAAGTGCTGTGAAAGGGTTGGTGTGAACTCTGTCTGTGACAAAGCATAGTCATCTTCTGCTCCTGGCTGGCTGCCTTAGACCAAGTCCACATTCAAAAATTTGGTGGGCAGTGGAGAATCTGATGGACAGAGAAAAGTGAGAAAAGCACAATTATAAAAGCAAAGTTGGGCATTTATTGCTCAGTTGTTTTGTTCACAACAACAATTCTAAAATACCAGTTCATTACAAACAGGAAGGTACAGCATATTACTCCCATTGAAGTACCACCTTTACCACTACTGATTTGCAAGAGTATGAACAGTGGCAAAGTGTGAAGAGTGAAAATGGGATAAAGTAGTTCTGACTGTTTTTGAAAAATAGATTTAAGTTGTGTATGAAGCTTCTGTTGCTCTTGAGAATTTTCAAAGTTTCTTTGATAAATTAAAAATACTGCATAAAATACCTTTCATTGACACCTGTATCTTTGAGAGAACAGTAAGGAGACAGAGAGGGGAAACATAGCATACAGTGACTGCAATACAACTTTAGAAACATATTGCAAAGCTAAAAGATATAAAAGACCTGTAAATCATCCTTATTGCTTGAAATTTTGTCACCCTCGAGGAAAAACATCCATTGTAATTTCATTACCAACTAACTTATGTTTCAGTGAGATAACTGAATTTTAGAACATTAAGAAACATTTGAGCAACTGTCAGACTGTTCTTGATTCACACACCACCTTTGACACAGATCCTCAACAAACAGTCACAGATGGGTTTTGCCTAGTTTTATGAAATACTGGTAGCTATTTATTCTAATACCTGTTCTTTCAGGTCAGTGCCTATTTGGCACTTAACTGTCAAAGGTGAAGGCAATATGGAAGAAATATGTGTTTTTCACAGTACTTGGGTTTTCCTTAAGTCAGTCTACACCAATAAGAAATTCAGAGGGTTTTTTTTTATTACCTTGACCTTATTTTAGAAGATAAAAATAGCTGAAAATAGAGCTAAGAACAACTGAATAGGGAGATTTAGAGTATGTAGATGGCTGTCAGTAGAAGCAATACTGTGGGGTTTTTTCTCCAGGAAGTTACCCAAGGAGAGCAAGAGTGGAGGACTCTTTAGGTGTGAATGTCCTCACCAAGGTGATGCCTTCAAAAGAGAGACAGCTTGTTACTAATATAATCAATTCTGTCTCCAGACCACAAGGGAAATGTAGACATAAAATGTTGCAAAAGTGAAATGCAGAGGTGCTGGCTGTGCTGGTTTTCTGGCCTCCTCAACTGTGTTGCCCAGTCATGGGCATGTATAGCTCAGGATACTATAGGAAATATATCCAAAGGATTACTTTTTGAACCCAAAGGTTAATAGAAACTTTTTGACCAGGAAAAATTTTCTGCAATGTAAAACACTGTAAAAATCTATATACCACTTTTAAAAAGCTCTCCTAAATGTATTTTCTAAACGTTAAAAATTCTTTTTTAAAATTATTTAGAAATCTTATTTGTTTTCTGTTATCTATGAAGAGAAGAGGAACTGAAATTTCCCCTCAGTTAAATATTTTAAATTGATAAACTTCCAGTAAACCTAAATATTGGAGAAGTATTTTGCCAACACAACATGAAAGTAAATGGTCCAAATGGGCCAATGAGTAGTGCCTACACAGTGAATGTTACTTTTGTAGTACTTTCATAGGTAAAATGTATACAGAGGTAGAATTAGCCATGTAATGAGTCTTACATTTAAGAATTATATATCCATGTGAATATGGAGACAAAATTTTAAAAATTCTGTAAAAAATCCTTGTAAAGATCAAGCTAACAGTCACTGTGTCAATTTAAATCACTCTATTAGAGCAATAAACCTAAGAAATCAATAATTTGAAAACTAAAAGGTCTGATCCTGAAGTATAGCCAGCTACTACTGCAAGAGTCCTCTGCACTCCAATCTAAGTACAGCAATGACTAAGTACTCAGTATCCTTAAAAATACATTCAAAACCCCATAGTTTTTTCTTGTAATCCACAGACAGCCACATTTACACCGTGTTAAATGTTTATACTAGTGAGGACACAACTAACTAGTTAAGCCCCCTCATCCTACTCAGTAAATTGAACAAAGCAGATCTGACAATGCTGATGAACCTAGACATTTTCAAGGGTCATAGAAGTTAAAAATTCAGATAAATGTGTTGTAAAATATAATCTTTTAGAGAAATAAGAACAACTCTTGAAAAAAAAAAGCCAAGAAACTCAAACAAACAAACAAACAAACAAAAAACAACAAAACCAGAGGACTAGCAAAGAGATTGTTTTGTAGAAAGTGACTATTACATTTCATGCAGCCTTAAGACTTGACTAGATTTAATTGGTTCATAATCTGAGCTATAGGGGCTCAAAACATAAATGTAAACTATGTAAAATTCTAAAGCCCATTCTCAGTGAAAATATTGAGGGCTGAAGTCCTGACAGATGCCCAGGTTTAACAAAAATTTGATTCTCTACTGAAGATCAATAGCTAAAATTAACTGAAATTCCATGAATCCTACAGAAAACTAAATATTTCTGTAGAAAAACCACTGCAGATACACAGAACATGAGATCACAGTGTATGGACACAAACATGAGGATACCCTCTTCAGTCCATTTAGTAATTTGTATATTTGATGGAGACAATTGGTGTTTAATATCTCAGAAACTGCTGTTATATTTCCTAGCCCCATAGCTCCACTCAGTTACTCTAGGTCTCCAGTGGCACTTCTAATACAGAGCTAAGACATTCCAGTGGAAGTGTATATAATGTGACAAAAAGAGATGGCTTGTGAAGTGCTCTGAAGAAACATCATGATCTATGCTGGGAATATTCCTGGGATAGCATAATTAAAATTTAGGCTTGAGGAGGTTTCCATCCACAACTGTAGCACGAATGAGTAGTAGCCAGGAAGGGCTGAAAATGACAAAAACTCTTTGAAGCTCTTGGAAGGATGAAGCAGTTTGGGAAACAGTATGGGAAAGCACTCACCCAGTCCAAGGTAGTACTTAACTCATCTTCCTGCACTACAGATACAAACAAAAAGGTTATGACTTCCCCACCACTGACACATTTGGAAGCTTATGTTTGCTTAATCTTTAAGAAGCTATAGGTTTAATATTTTATTCTTTCTTTCTCAGCAAGATAATGTATTCTTGTAACACAATTCTTTTCAGTTCATGTTACTATGGCACAAAATGGAGATGTTTATTAAGTCTGACCTTTCTTTCACTTTTAAGCTTCTCTGTAAGACAATAGATCGTATTTCTCCAGGCATGATTACAGCATTATTACATGAGATTAAGAAGATACTTGTAATATAAGTGTAATATTTATTTAGAACAGTCTATTGGGTTTCCTCAAAACTTGGAGTGTTTGTAAAACCATTCTTTAAATTCATAACAAAAATTTGATAAACCTCTAATTCAGACGTAATTTTAAGTCTAAACGCCTCCTAAAGCAGAATTTCTTTCTAGTTAATGATGAATTTGAGGTAAGTTTTTGATGAATATTTCCTGTATTCTTTTCTATAGAAGTGGTTCAGAAATACCTTGGGCAAAGCCACTTATATTAGTGGCTTACTCCAGAAACCTAGCATGAATCTTTTTTTATAAACAATAATTTTAGCTTTGAATGTTGCTGATTTCTATATTTCTTTTGATTTCTCATATATGCTGCAGTTTCCATATTTGTAGCATTCATTTGCAGCATTCATTTACAAATGCTCAGGATAGTCCTGGAACTGACTTTTGGGACCACTGGTATCATCCCCTGAATATAACTACCATTTTAATCTTTTTTTTCCATGGAATGATATCACTAATTTTATTTTTCAGGATCAGTGAGTCCTTCTCCTGCTATGAGCATATGAAAATTACCCACTGTCTTACAGAGAAGACATCAGCTTCCACTTGCAGGTAAAGGCAGAATGTAAGAGGAACTTGATTCTTCACCAACCTAATTCACCAGTAACTACAGCTCAGTCAAGAACTAGAATCAGTAAATAAGCATCCCCAAACACATATATACGCAGAAAAGAACATGAATCAAAATTTAACATAAATACTGGTATTTTGGAGCCAATATGTTCTCTCTCATAAAGGGCTATAGTTAAGTATTCAACCTACCATCACGCTATTCATCTTAGGACTAAGGACCGCATCTTCTTGTGCTTTTATAATACAAACTCACACACTCAGATCCAAACATCTTCTCGGGATCCCAAAGAAATTGATAATATATGTTGATGGATATACTTCCAATCCTTGCAGAAAAATATCTGTATTTACATAAGGTTTTTCTGCATTTGTGTATGCAATGAAGCAATTTTATAAATATTTATTGTATTTTGACACACTCAAATCATTGCATCATTTAGTAAAAATGATTTTAGGAGAAAAATGAGGACACAATGAGTTTATTTAAAATAAACCTGTAGCCATTTTGATAGTGCTCATTTAAGAAAGTTTTCATTATGATAAGGAAATTTTGCCACTATACTTTTTTCCCACTGTTAACTAGAAAGAGTTCTGTAATTAGGATATTGAATAATGCTTTCTTGTACATTCTTCCTGTAAATGTGGGGACCAATAGATTATGAAAAGAATCATAGAACCACAGAATATGCTGCATTGGAAGGGGCCCACAAGGATTATCGAGTCCATCTCCTGGCCCTGCACAGGACCATCCCCCAGGAGTCACACCATGTGTCTGAGAGTATCATCCAAATGCTTCTTGAACTCTGGCAGGCTTGCTGCTGCGACCACTTCCCTGGGGAACCTGTTCCAGTGTCCAGCCACCCTCATGCTCAACCAGGGCCCCCAGATCCCTTTCCATGGCACTGCTTTCCAGCATCTCAGTCCTCAGTCTGTACAAAGACCCAGGATTGCCCCATCCCAGGTGCAAAATCTGGCACTTTCCCTTGTTGAATTTCCTGTGGTTGGTGATTGCCCAGTCCTCTGATTTGTCGAGGTCTCTCTGCAGGGCCTCCCTGCCCTCAAGGCAGTCAACAGCTACTCCCAGTTTTGCGTCATCTGCAAACTTGCTTAGTATCCCTTCCAGTCTTGTCTCCAAATCATTTATGACGATGCTGAAGAGCACAGGGCCCAGGATGGAGCCCTGTGGAACTCCACTAGTGACAGGTCACCAGTCTGATGTTACCCCATTCCCTATTACCCTCTGTGCTCGACTCATGAGCCAATTGCTCACCCTCACCCACCACATGATATGTTTATCCAGCCGTGTGCTGGACATTTTATCTGGAAGGATCCTGTGAGAGACAGCATTGAAAGCCTTACTGAAATCCAAAAACATGACATTAGCTGGCTTCCCTTTATTAGCTAGGTGGACTATGTTGTCATAAAAGAAAATTATAAGCAGGACTTTCCTCTCATGAAGCCATGCTGGCTGTGACCAGTGACTGCATTGTCTTCAGGTGTTTTTCAAAACTTCCCAGAATAATCTACTCTACAACTTTACCAGGCACTGACGTGAGATTAACAGGCCTGTAGTTTCTGGTGTCCCCCTTCTTAGCGTTCTTTAAAAATTGAGACAGCATTTACCAGCTTCCAGTCAGCTTGGATTCCCAAGACCACTCAAAAATCATCAAGAGAGGTTTGAAAATGGCATCAGCCAGCTCTTTGAGACTTCTGGGATGAATTGCATCAGGCCCCATAGATTTGCAGGGATCCTGCTGGAGCAACAGATCTCACACAGTTGCAGGGTCAGCTGGCAGTTCATCATTGTCACAGTCATGGTCCTTCAGCTCAAGGCACTGAGATCCCCTTGGCCTATCACTCGTGTTGAAGACAGAGACAAAGCAAGCATTAAACACCTCTGCCTTGTCTCTGTCCCTGTTTGTGAAGTGACTATCCTCATCTTGTAATATTTCTATACTGCCTGTTGTATTAATATATTTGAAAAAAACTCTTTCTTGTCCCCTGCATTTCTGGCCAGCTTCAACTCCAGTTGAGCTTTGGCCACACAAATTTTCTCCCTACAGCAGGAAGGAATTTTACCACAAATTGATTCTACTGATTTAAAATGTAATCTGTTCTGTTGTACTGCTGGAAGTAATTGCTCTGGTACTTAAGGTAGCAGAGAATATCTTATCTGCTCTGGGTTACAGATGCGGATGTAATTTTTCTATTCATTGCTGAAGCTGAAGTGTATGGGACAGCCTCTGAAGGGGAGCAGGAAGTATGCTGGTCCCAGATTCCACATCCTGTTCTCTGCTGTGTCTTCTATAAGGACAGGCAGGTGCAGCAGACCATGGGACAGCTGCCAATGCCTCAATAACTCCAGCATGAAGACAATGATGTCTGACCTGTTTTCTGCCGCTGTAGTCACGGGGGGAAAGTTCAGGGCCAAGGACAAGACTGAGCACCAGGGAGCTAGCTTGTAAGACCAAACTTATGAAAAGAGATATTTTTTTATTCTGATTTTGCAGAGTTTCCTTTAAGAGTGACAAGCATATTTTCCCACTTCTCCCTTTTTCTGAGACATCAGTGTACTGTAGTGGTGATAAATTGTCCCCTTTTCTTGACATTTCAGCTTGGCTTGAAGCCTATTGGTCCATTCTCTCATATCACATCTTCCAATGCTTTATTTCATACTTCATAATATTCTTTTAGTTCTCAAAAATTATATGATTAGGTGAGAATTTAAGCTTTTCTTTTTAACAATACAGTGCTTTAATCCTACCATGTATGGAAAAAAAGTAAACTGTAGTCTAGAGACTCAGAAAGCATAAACCATAAAGAAATGAAATCTGTTCCATAGCTTTTTTTTTTTTGCTTTTTTTTTTTAATCTTGTGAGCATCAAGTCAGACAAAAGATATTATCAGGCCATACTCATGATTCTCATATGCTTGGAGACAGCAAAATTAACCTTTCTTACCACCTACCCACATCCTGACCAGCTGCATCAGCAGACCAAGGGGACACAGGTATAATGTTCTCATTACCTTCAGGACCCAGCATAATATATGTTGCCTTGCAGGGTCCATGCGATGTTCAGTTTCTTTTCCTGATCCCAAGTGGGTACAGATTTCCTAAAATGTAGACTACCTTTAAAACCTGAGCAGAGACAGGGTATACAGTTTAGTAGGATATTCTTCTTCAAAATATTTAACATTACTGCCCTCTTGTCTTTACAGGAATAGCTTGTGCTTCAGAAACTGAGGAAGTCTGTACTATACTGTCTTAGTGAATAATAGCTCTTCCTCACACACCCTCTACATCTAAAAAAACTGCAACAAAGTTAAAATTTGTTCCTGCAGCTCAAACTGTAATGCCTCACAGTTAAATCTCAAATACACTGTGCAGGAAAGTGAAATAGCCAAAGCTGAGAGACTGAGTGGCTATTTTTTCACTTTATTTAACACTACCTGAATGCACTTGCTTCCTCTTGTGAGACAATGCTCCTGAATCCTTTCCTAAAGGTAGTTACCTCTGTACTTCTATCAAAGATGAAACAAAGATTGTTCCTTCCTTCCAAAACCCAGGTGTAGATGGTGATAATTAAGTGGTTTGAGTACTTAGACTCATTTGCCTGAGGGTTGTCTTATAACCTACCAATCCTCCAGCTGTATCTGGGTCCTGCCTGACACTCATTAAGTTTCCAAGACTGTGCAAGGAGGCAAACTTCACCTTTGCCTTTGGAGCAGCAATGCTCTGAAACAATATGACAGCAGATTCAGTGGTGCACAAGCAGGCGACGAGTGAAAGCCATTAAACCTACTTGTTTACTTCCACCTACTCTGCATCTCATTCCAGAAGTGCACACCAACTCTCTGTACTCATTTGCATAGAGAACTGCGGCTGCTCTTCTCCTCCTCTCTCTCATTTAGAGAGAATTAGCCATTTAACGTGATCAAACTTCTTCAGCTGAAAATGAGATTGATTATTCTTTTTATCTTTCCCTTCCCCTGTTTGAACTCTGTTGCACTTGCTTCATGTCTCTATTTTTGAATTCAGTCTGAGATTATTGTTTGCTTCCCTTTCAGATGCCACTTTTTTATGGTAAGAACAGACGCAAAGAGGAGAAAGGAGAAAGTTGCTTATCTTGTGCTAAAAAAACACCAGCTCATGACCTTTTCTCTGTCCCATTTTGCAGAGCTCCACTCCCTAATCATATCTCCAGCATACCCAAATGCAAGAACAAACAAGTCCTTCCCATGCTAGGTGAGTGTACAGATGCATCCACAGATTTCCTTCCCTGGAGTCTCACACAGCGAGCTCTGAGGGTTAACTGCTTAGCTGGCTGGGTTAAGCCCCCCAATGGATAAGACATCGCTAGAGGATTCTGATCAGGCTTAGAGACAAGCAACAATCTGAACTTTGGTTATGGGGATGGATGCAGCTCATAAGTTACATTTAAACAAAAGAAAACAAGAAGGATTTTTCAGACCCATGGCTTTGCTTTTCTATATGCTTGCTTCTTTTTTTCTGATATTAACTTCAGCTAAATATAGATGTTTTTATCTGTTTAAAGCTTTGATTATTGTGTCATTTATTAACCTTAGGGCACTCACCTAATTCTGTAAGCCTGGTTATTGCTTGATCTGTTCAAAAATCAAGATTTTTCCATTACTTGCAAGTGCTATCCCTGTAAAATATTAACTGATATGCTGAACCATTCTGAAACAACCTATCTCATCACATGTTTGTCAGTGGATATATTTAACTGATTTGGGTATTATATTTTTTACAAATAAATTGCATTGCCTAGTCCTAGTTCTTTATAACTGAACATAATTGAATTTTAATTAAGCCTTATCAATCTACTCCAAGTATATATACGAGACTATCAAAACATCTTTAAAAAAAAAAGATAGAAAATGTACTAAGAATAGGAGAATACTTTTCTTTGAAAAGTACGAATAAAATCAGCTACTAAAGTTATGAACCCTCTCTTGGATATTCAAAAGTCAATCCAATATTTGTTTTGAACTAAATCAATTGGATTTTTTCAAATCCATTTAGGATATGTAGCTCTACTGAAATCAATAGCAGAACTTTCTCCCAACTAAATAAGTACTGTTGCCCCCTCAGTCAGATATTTATAGCTTGATCTCTTATGTTCTCAGGTAAGCATAATTTTTTATCCTCAACTTCTAAACATTAGGAAATTTGTTGTTGACCTCTGAACTGATGGTGAGCAGACACCAGGACTGTGGAAGAAGGATCCAGAGAACAATGTCCATGCATACCTGATTTCAGAGCACCTCGGGGTTTATTGGAATTTCCTGGACTCAGTGGGAGAAATTCAGCTTATTATTTCATATTTCAGGGACCTGGAGTATTTACAGTCTTTCAGTAGATATCCAGAGATAACTGAAACTTGTGGGTTTAATGGCTAAGCTTGTTGGAAGAAAGTCTGATTCACTGTCAGCAGATCTCCAAAATTATCAGTATCCACGTGCCTTCCTGCACCCTTGGATAGGTAAGTCATATACTCAGGTTCAACAAAATGTTGTGGAGACTGACACTCATTGTGCTAATGCATAGGGAAAGTATAGTGCTATTCATTTCAAAGTGATTTCTAGCAAAGCTTAAATTATTAGTTGTGGCTTTAATGGCAAAGAATCCAATAGCATTGTGGCAAATCTGATATGTGAGTAGAAATCATGAGGGAATTCTAAACCTCTGTATTACTGAGCATGGAAAAAAAAACAACAAACAACCTGTGTCTTGTTGAGTTAAAGGACTTGAAACTAGAGCAGAAATGTAGATGTTTCTCTGTTAAGCATGAAGCCTGGGCCGAATGTGGCCTCATCTAATTCAATGGAGTTGACCTTCTCATCCTGGAGTTTGTTTCTATAGCTGCTGATGCAAGAAAATCGTTGGAAGCTACTGTTAGTCAGCTGCCCTTAAGGCTGGTTTATAATTACTGAAGACAATTACAAGATATGTCAAACTATTATATGGTGTTATCTGAACAGGTTAAAACTCATTAGAAACCACATTAAATCTTTTTTCAGTAATGCCATGAAACAGTCCAGTACCTCATTTTTGTGTCATCGGCAAATTTCTCTGTTTTTATGTACACACCCTCACATACACAGTATTGGCCTACAATCATGGCCAAGTGGACTAAGTACAAATTCAAAATCATTGGATTTGTATTATAATGCCTTTCATTACCATTAATGTAGGTAAGGCAACAAACTCCTCACAGGGATGGTCTGAATCTCTTTTGCTTCCTCACTCCCTATTCAAACCTGCTTGCTCTTGCTGCCACATTGCTTGCTGCACTCTGCCAGCTGCAGTCTCTTGCATAATGTGCACCCATGGCTTGAGTCTCTGTGTGTGATCTTATAGAAATCATTTACACCTTCTGAAACATAGTTCATAGTCAGCAGCCAGTGCAGGAAAACTTTTTAAATTATGTGTATTTACAATTTGTCTGCAAGTTTGGTCTTTGTGGATGACTATTGAGTGCTTAGCTGGGCTGACCTTCCACCACAGCTCAATAAACTGTCCTGTTGAGTTAGTTGCTGGCTGATGACTTTTCTCACATTTGGAAGCTATATTTCACACAGATTTCGCAGATGTTTTTTTCATTCTTCATGACGTAAAAGTTGTTAGATTAAATACATTCATTTATTCCATGAAACAGCATGCTACAGTGCATTTAAATACCAAAAGACAAAAATAAATGTTTTAGGTGAAGAAAATAAAAATTCATGTCTCTATTTCTTATGCACAAGAATTAAAAAAAAAAAAAAAAAAAAAAAAAAAAACTCAGTCATGCCATGAATTACAGTAAAGAACTTGAAGGTACAGAGCTAAGAAACATAATACTTATGCACCTCTGGTTTGGGAAATATTTGTGCTAATGTGCCACTTGGCACACTCAAGGCAAAGAGTACATAAGTAAGCTTATAGCACTCCATTAGCTATACAAGTCTTAGACCTGACATTATGGCAATAAGTGTGTTCTAACAGTAAAATTTCCACAGGATTACAGTTACAGTCTCTTCGTTGTTGCATCTTGAATTCTTGCTTTACCTTCACCTTGGATCAGATAAGTAGAAAGCAAAAAAAAAAAAAAAAGTGTTGGCAGTTTCTGTCTCGAAAGTGGCAGAGCTGAGCTGCAGCTTTCCATTTACCTGTTGGTGTGAGGGTCTTTCTGGGATCATGTATTTCTCTGGCTGTAGAGACAAAAAGTATGTTTAAGAACTAAGAAAAAATCCAAATAACTTGAAAGATGAGGTCAAAGCTTTTCTGATTTGAATGAAATCTGGCCACTATTAATGGAATCTTTCTAGCAGGGTTAGCTGATACATAAAAGAATTTCACAGTTTGTCAGTGTTCATACTTCCAGAGTTGTTCTCATGACTCAGCAGTCGTCTATAAAAATAATGTAAACCTAATTAGCTATGACAATCTTTAAAAATTGCATTTTAGATAGCCTAGCTGCCCCAGCTCTCCTGCCTTTAAGGTGAAATTGTCAAAAATATTAATAATTTCTATGAAACTTAAGGTCAGAAGTCTGACTTAGGCTACTGACAAGGCAAGAATTCAGATTTTCAGATCTGTGCCTAGGTTAGTTAAACATTCAAATGATCTTGTTCAACAGAATCCTCTGTCAGCATGGGGATACTACAATCAATAATCTCTATTGCAAAAGTTCTTTAAAGGCACTTTTGCATAACAAAGCAAAAATAAACAATGAAACGGCTAAAACCAATAGAGATTCCAAACAGGAACCATAACATAATCTCAACATTTTCTACGCTGTACTATCATCTGACAGTAGATGTTTTAGAAGCATTTTATTTTGTGTACTTTTATAAACTCCTTGCTTTTCTCTGCCAGATGCTAAGGAAAATGTCCACAGACATTTCCCCTAACAATAAAGTAGTAAAATGCATTTGGTAGAAATACCTTGTTAATATAAACAAAAATGCTATCCAAACTTGTGTCTTTTTAGACTGGAATTACTATTGATGGTATAAGCTTTGTGCAAATCTGTGGATGAAGCTGTCTGGCCCTTGTCTGGATTTAACTGGCTTCAACAAAAGAGCTGAACACCTTTCTCACTGCTAGAGAGCAGAAGCACTGATTGTTGCTAATAGGAGCAGACATAGCCTGCTGATGGCTGGATTTTAGGCAGCTTCACTTCAATTTTATAAATTACTTTATTGTGATCCTAGCATGTGAATTTTGACTTTTACCACTGGATAACCCAACTCAAGTAAGCTTATTAGTAACAGTGAAACTATTATTTATTACACTAGTGGTCAGTGACCCTCAACAAAGCACACCACACAAATATACAGAGCTAAAAATCAATCCCTATATCCAAAAGGCATAAAATTTCAAACAAAGAAGTCAAATGAAGACAAAAAGGAAGTGTTCTTATTCCACTTGGGGGATTTAGATGAATAAGAGATGAAAAGATTTGCCAACAATGACCCAATATGTCAGTGGCAGAGAAGAAAAATGAACCAAGAATTTCTGAGTCTCTGACTATTGTCTTAAGTACAGCACTTCAAAGCTGATTTCAACACTTTATTTCTAAATCAAGATTCAGCTATGGGTGGTCTTGAATACCTTTTTTAGCTTAAACTTCTTTCTATTTACATTTCTTATAACCCTCATAGTAGTCTATCCTATATATACATATCCCATTCAGTGTATTACAGGATATATTTTATAGGAAATACAGTCTAAAGGAGTTCTCATTGCATTTTCACACATGAATATTCATCTATTCTTATGAAAGCAGCAAAGGGAATACATACCTCCAGTTCTTTAGATATCTCTCTTCTCCAAAAAGCTGGAGAAAGGTTTGTGATTCAGAATTTGTTCTTGCTCACATTATTTTCCATCTTGAGGAACACCACTAAACATGTTGGAGTAAGACCCATGTGAACTGGTGAGAGGTAAAGAAGAATCTGGCCTTTCTATTCCTGAAGAATTCCTCTTTGGTTTTTAGAGCTATATAGGATACAAGAAAATGTTTGCAATGCAAATAAGCCAGTTACAGCATTATTTGAAAGATATATCTTTATATATTCATGATGCACTTTAAATCAACTTGTCTTTGAGGGAGAGGAAATTGAAAAGACTATAAATAAACATGGATAAATATTCTAGTGGCTCTTTGCATGTTTGCAGAGCCATGCCAACATCCTAAATATGTTTGCTCTTAGATTTTACATTTGTGATTCTTATGTCTGCAAAACATAACAAGTATGTGTAGAAAAAAAATCATCCCCTAGAGGTTTTGAGCTCAGGCACCGAAGCAAGAATCGCTAAGAAATCTATGATCTTTAGCAGTGACATGACACAGCACTTTAGAAAGAGAATACCAGTGAGTCTGCTATTTGCTTTTAAAATATTGGGCTAACTCTGTTAATTTTAGTTTCTATAAAGTGCCACTAATTTCTACTACATGGATCAGACTCTTAGTATAAATTTTCATAGATGATTGAAATTACTGAGGTTATGTTGAAGATTTGGAAATTAGTGCACACAGCTATTTGTCAGAAGTAATGAAAAAGAATAGTTTGCTTTCTAGTAAAGGAAAATATTATTAGTGTTGCAAGCTGTTTACATACAGTCATAACCCAGTGAAATGAGTGTGGAAATCATGTCCTGCAGAGGTATAGCACAGTGGACTTAGGAAGTGTGCTAACAATCTAACTTTTCACTGTCATTTCTTGTGAGCATGAGACCTCCTTGCATAGCCATGCATTAATGGTATGCCTGTGTAAGCGCATATGGGCACAAGTGTGCATGTAGAGGTAGGCAGACACATCCTTGTCTGAGTGTTCATTCCTTCCCCAGAGCTTTTGTATTTGTTGCCACTCTCAAGCAGATTTGCCAGAGGAAGGTTTGAAAATCTTAATATTCCTCCTACAACACAGAAAACGGATGACTGAGGATAGGAGAAAGTGAATTAGAGGAAGGGCTGCTACGTAAACATACCCTTGATTAGAAACGTAAGACTTGATACAGAAAAGAAATACAGCAAAGAGGATAGGGGTTGCTCCATCCAGCCATTTGAGACATCATTGTATTCTTTATTCTACATTCAACAAAAAGGGGAGTGAGGTACACTTCCCTACAGTCGCCATGGACACCATAAATGCCTAATACTAGCAATCTGTTCCTCCAAAGCTGTTTCGCCCTTGGCCAACCCTGAGAGGCCCCTTAAGTTCACCCTGCACTTCATGATCTCTGGGTATACTGGAATGGAATTGCATTTGAGTGGAGTTAAACTAATTTTATAGTTACTTCCCAATAGTTCAAGATTTTGAAACTGCCAATGCATAAACCCACTGACCTTTATTTGCAGACAGAAGTATTTTTAAATGTCATTTAGGAAGCCCCAAATTCCAGTAAGTTGCAGGGCGGGGGGGAAACTAATGTCTTTTCAGGGTATTGAAATGCTTTATCTGGTTGATCTAAATATTGATATTTAATATTTGGAAATTCTTTATGTCTATATTAAACAATTTGATTTAGTTAAAAATAGTTCAGACTGGGGAAAATTGAACTGTAATCATGTGTTGTTTCCAGGGGGAAATACACAATGGAAATTTGGCTGGGAAGTTTTGTTTTACAAATATGAAATATACAGATCATTCTAATCACCTTATGGTCACGAGGGATAAATACCATAAGTTCTATGATCAAAGTACTGTGCAGAACTGTCTGCATTTGAGTTTAGCATACTTGAGGCTTAAGAATGTTCTTTAAAGAAAGAAAGGTCTCCTTTCATTTTGAAATGTCTTTAAATCACTGGGATCATATGTTGATGTCTATATCTGTTAAAGCAAAAAGGATTTTATTTACTGCACTTTTTAAAAGTTCTAAATATTTTTATAAGAATGGAGGAGGTTGGGTACTGATTATTAAAAGATCTAGCAAGCTTGATTCATTAAAAAAGAAAAAAATAAAAAAGCTGCTTTCACCTTACTTCTTTTTTTATATATTTATGTCCTAACTACTAGTATCCTTCTATTAAAAAGTGGCTTCAAGTTTTCATTACAAAGATTCATCCTAGAAAAATTATATCTATGATCTGTCCTTTTGAGTTCTTTTGAGTTTGGATCCTCAAATTCTTGGATGTTCCATCTGAAATTATCCAACACATTCTAGCCCAAACTAATATTTAAAATATACAAGCCACTTCCCCATGACTTTTTTACTGGAGTAGCTCTATCAATAGTGTTATGGGAGCTTCCCATTCAGAACATACACATGACATTCACAGAACTGACATTGATTACATTAGTTTTGGATAAATACCAAACACAAATTACAAATGTCCTGTGGGAACTGCAGATTCTGTTCCCTTGGGAGCTGAGTGACATAATTGTACACCAAATAACTATAATTTTTACTTCTTTCAGAACATGAAAACAAGATAACCAGGTGGCATTCACACTGCTACTTTTCTAGAGCTGACTAGCCTTGCAGACAGGCATATAGTTCATTTGTGTCTAAGTTGTTCAGAAGTTTTCTGGAGCTTCAGTCACTATGCAATTTTAAAGTGTCTGCTCTATTTGTATTTACCATCTAGCTTGTACCTGTAGCTCTATAAAACATCAAGTTAAACTGAGAAGCGTAGGATTTATTCAGTGCCACCTGAACTCTCCTTAAGCCTCCTGGAGAATTCCTCTAATATTAGTGAGCACTATGACTATTTGTTTGATGTAATACTCATTGCGATCCCATTCCCTTTTATTAGCTAGTATTACAATAATTGGAGAACCAATTACAGGGACAGGTAACGTGTTTTCTGTCTAATTCTTCTCAAAAGGTTGAAACCATCTTAAAATTTCAAATCATGAGACATTGAGAATGAGATCCAGTGTCCTTTTACTGACGATTAACCATTGTGCATCCAGGCATATTACCAGGGTGGAGCAGATATTAAGAGAGCAAGAAGGAGCTTTATTTTAACATAGGGATTGGAGCACTCTGTATCCAGAGAGGCAGAACAGAAATTCCAACCCCTGAAACATATATATATATATATATATATATATATATATATATATCTGTATATTATAGTAGACACGGGTTGAGCAA
>JAWWEV010000043.1:40643013-40656779 GCA_035583235.1 Hafferia zeledoni
TTCCATTATCTTGTTACTTTAAAAAAAAAACAAAAACAACAAAACCAAACAACAAAACAAACCAACAAACCAAAAACCTAAACACATCACTATTTTATTGCAGGATTATTTTTTGTACCACTCAGAGCCTTGAACCAGTTCCTCACAAAGATGCATGGCTACAAGTGCCAGTGCCTAGACAGGGATGGGAGCAAGGCTGAGGACATGAAGACAGTGGGACCCTCTCTGTAGCAGGAGAATGCTTTTAGGCTACATGAAAGTGACTGTTAAACCACAGTCTCTGTTTTCTCTCTGTACTGAATTTTATAGAGAATTTATACAGTTATGATTTCCCCTTGCACACTCACACTGATAATCCTTTAGGGATATCTAATTTTTGTGATATAACTTTTAAACTAGCTGAACTGGATCCACTTATTACCTTATGGAGCTTTACCACAGCTACAGAGTTGTTTCCTATGCCATTCCTTTGAAATACACTGCCTGTGAACATAATTTTCCCTTCACTGCAGTGCCACATGGTTATTAGCTTCAGACTGATTCAATGAAGTGTGGGCTATGTGTAAGGTGTGTATTTATGGCATTCTTCAAATTTTATATTTATTTTTCCTATGTCCTGCGTTATTCTTAAGCTCCCTGTGTCCTCTAGTGTCTACTGATAAGAATTGCACAAATTGTCAAGCATGGCCCAAGAATACAGGAATGGATGCAGGAAAGCCAGTGCTCAGCTGAGTTGAAACTATAGAGGGATGTGAACAGTGATAAGATAGGCTTCTGTAAGTCAACAGACAGCAAAGCTAAGTAAAAGAAAAATGTGAGCCCATTACTTAAAAGGATGAGGAACCTAGTGGCAAAGGGCATGGAAAGGCTGAGGTACAGGCAATGTTTGTCCTCAGACATCTCAGGTCACTGAGCCTGGTGGAAGGGTCTTGAAGGAGGGAAGAATAACCTAGAGTACAAGAAGCTAGAGCTCTTCAACAGGTTGGACATTCACAAGCCCATGGATCCATATGGACCTTGCTTACATCACTGAGTAGCCACCCTCTATCATCTTCAAGGAGCTGGGGAAGATTCCTGATAGCTGCAGAGAAACAGTAATGAGAGACTTTATTGCTGAGTTCCATAGATTTTTGCTGATGGTAGAATAAGAAATGTAAGTTTGGAATTCAGATTCTGTTCTAAGCATGCTGTTCACCTTTGAATTGACACATTTCTTGTATTTGAAGTTCTCTGAATAAAAAATTCAGCCTGTGACAGGCACTTGAAATGAAATTCTACTCATTCTAAATACAAAGAAGTTACCAAATTCCTAAGTATCAGAAAATGGATTACTGAAAGGGAGCTTTAGGGAAAAAAAAAAAAAACAAAAAAACAAAACCAATGCTACCACCTACAGTTGTAAGATTCCACCTTCCTCAGTTCTTAAGATGTTTCAGATCACCTCATTGCCCAGAGAATAAAGAATATTTTATGGTTTCAAACTCACTCCACTCTAAACCACTACAGCAACTTGATTAAATTAAAGGTAAGAGACATTTAGCAAGACCAGAAGATGTCTACTACAACACTTCTTGGAAAAGAGCTGAGAAGTCCAATATTTATAAGACTCAGTGAAATTTTATGAGACTGAGTTACACAACAGACAAGGACAAAACAGAGAAAGATTGGAAGGAAAGCAAAGCTCAAAAGAAGGAATGTTTACTAAATTTTTTTTCTTGACAATCTGTTAAAGGGTTCCTTCTGTTTCACAGTGCAGTATACTATACAGTACTATTTACAACACTGAACAAGTTGTTCCAGAGACTCAGGAAACTAGTATTAAGCTTACCTGAAGATTTATTAACCAGCCAATAAATGGCATAGTACTTCAAGCTTTAACATACATAATTTTGTAGAATACTACCATAGCTATAGTCATGAACAAATGCCAAACATATTAAGGCCCAGATGCTGATATCATTCTGATTACTACAAGTAGAACCTGATCCAGATTTTAGTGGAAGTAATTTCGTTGACTGTCACAGAAACAGATCACAGAACTCTTGCACCACAGCAACACACAGAAGCAGTCATTATTCATTTGCCCAAATATTGTTCTTTATGACGCTTCTAAGTAGACCATGAGTGTGACCAAAAAAACTGAGAAAGGAAAAAGAGAGAGCTAAAAACAGCAAAGAAAGTATTGATACTCACTTATAACTGAGTCAATCTGACTGCTAACCTGATTCCTATGAATGACAATGTAGGGGTAGCCCCCTAGTCCCGAGCAGGGGCACAGCATGAATGACGGTCAGAAGAGCTCAGCCACAGCAGGCATCAGAAGGCTTTGATCAGAAGGCTTACAAGACTTTATTCAAGATAGTTTCACAGACAGTTCCTCATAGCTCATAGTAGTAGTAGTAGAAGAAGTAGTCCCTAGTAGTTCCAGTTAGATCTGGTCTCATTCAGTAACATCCACACCTTTTATATCCCCTCACATCCAACATGCCATGACATTATTGGTGAACCAATTCACCTCACATACACCAAAGCCTCTCATTGGCCACAGGATCACACACACACTCCAGGTAGCTCTCTTCTCTTTAAGGTGCAGTCCAAACAGCTTTCCTTAAGGGATGCACTCACAGTCACCCCCGCATGACAATGCAGAGGATATAAAGGAGAATGATCAGGCCATATGTCTGAAGACACAAGCAGACTTGCTGTGTGACCTCCAGCAAGTCACTTGGGCCCACATCCATGGAAATGTCTTGAAATCTATTTTAAGTGGCACATAACACTTAGTTAAGTGTCAAGTTTCAGTACTCTGCAAATCCAAATATGGTTGGATTCAATGATCTTAAAGGTCTTTTTCAAATGAAATAATTCTATAATTCTTGGTCTTTGCTCTTGAACGGGGATAGAAGTTTTTTCCCATCTGACAAGAACGTGCCAGTGATAGTACACTGGGGATTATGAGACAGTCATGTTCTGTGCTGTGTTCTTTTTCATTATTGAATTGGTTCACTCCAAAGCCAGAATGCTTTTATTACTTATATCTATGGCAAGGTACTATATGTGGAAGAGGTTAAATAGGTCACACTTTTAATTTTCTGAGTAAAAATGCACTGATTTCATATTCAACTTCACAATTTTAGATATTACCAAAAATTTTTCTGTCTGTGTGATGTTACTGAACCTTCAGGGTGCCTGTGGAGTGAACAGTCAATTCTTTTTACCATTATTCATAAGATTTTGTTTTGATATTGAAAGCTTTATTTCTTCCTACCCAATAAAATTTTTTCACAGGCATGTGGAAGTTGGAGTTTCATGGCTTTTTATTGTTTAATTTAACATACTCATGCAGTAGGTTCTGCACAAATAGAGGACAAAAGATGTCTTTTTCTCCAGGGAGTTTACATTCTCTTTAACACTTCCTGTCCTTGCAATGCTATTTGCTTTCACAAGTCTGGTCAAACACGTCATTTAACAAACATTTGACACCATCATCTCTGATGGTGCTTGAATATTTGGGAGCTTGTTGGTAAACAGTGCTTGATCTTACTTCTAATTAAAATTGATGGAAAGCTTTACAAACTTCTGGAGAGCATGCCAAAGCCAAATGGCATTGAATTGATTTTTCTACCAGTAGGATATCAGTATTGTGTGGATTTTTATTTTTCACTTAAAAGAACTCTCACCTGTGTAATTAGTAGGCTGATAGTATGTGCAGTTAAGAACATTGTTTTCAAACCATGTATTTAAATATTCCTGACATCCCTAGGCAAGTACAGATGAACAGATATCAAGAAAAATCATGTCAACTTTGGAAATCATATTGCATCTTTATAAGAACATACTTATAAAATACATAGAATAGAACTTTCTGCATGGTACGATGGATTCTGATATTTATTTGCCAGAAAGCAAATATAACAGTAATGTGTACTGTGGAGCATTAGCTATAGAACTTTTTTAATTATCTAAACTAAACAGAATATTCTTAAGGAAATTTGATATTTTGCATGGAAATGTTCCAGAGCTTCTCACTTAATCAAAAAGGAATTTGCTTTTGTGTGAGTTTAACTAAGAGATTACCTTACAAGTAAATGCTCAAAAAAATATTTTAAAGTTTTCATTGAGTCTCATCCTGAAATACATGCGCATATTTTCTATGATAAAATCTATGCTTATTATATTTTTTAAAAAAGTTAATTTGTAGATTAAAATAGCTATAAATATAATACATATAAATAAATATATAAGCATATGGTAAATGTTTTCTATCTTTTGAAATGATCTTTTAATAATTACAAGAGTTTGGAGAAACAGGGAGAAATTCCGAACTGATGAGCAAAAGAAAAGAATAGCAGATGTCACTGGACAACATCCTTCCTATTATTTACTGTTCTGAACTGTCAAGAAAAAAACTTTGACCACTGTATATTGTCCTCGTCGGATAGTTCTATTAACACTACAGAGTTCATAGAAGAGGATAATATGTATCACTTTAGCTCAGGTGGTGATATCTGATGGTTCTATGCAAACTGGTCCCTTGATATCAAGACACATAAATGCTAACACGAAGTTGTGTTGGAAAACACATCTCATATTTCAGTGTCTTGCTCATTCCTTTTATCCTGTAAAGTATTGGAGATGCTCTGGAAACAGATAATGCAAACAGGTGGAGATATTCTTCACATTCTGTCAATAATGAATAGTAATTACAAGTGGAAAATGTACTGTACACTTTTTCTATACTGTCACTTTACATTGTCATCATTCATTTGCACAGCATGGATTTATGAATGCCACGATGCTTGCTAATTCTTAAACCACTTCTAACTTTCCCATGATATTAATCAGGCACAACTTCTGTTTTATTGAAGTATCCTTGATTTAGAACTGCCTACATGACTGACAGCTAACAAGTAAAAATCAAGGCTTCAGCATGAACAGACACAAAGCAATTAATATTATGAAAACTTTGGCATTCACAAGCCACATCTTGATAGAAACCATATTTTATACATTTTTTCCAGTTTATTTAGTAGCAAAAGTTAAATTCTTCAAGACAAATTTTTTATATCTTACCATACTCTATGTTGAATTCCTTGGGACATCACAAAACCATTTCTTCAACTGGATTTTGTGCATGAATATGGGATCTGAGTGCTATTTTTTCTTGGTTTTATTCCTTTCCCACTGTGTGGTGTTGTATCTTCCACAGCATTCAATCCAGAATAGAAATTTAGATCCTGTAACTCCAACACCTATAAAGACTGTTGCACACAGAAATTTCCACCCAAATGAATGTTAGCTCTTAGTTAGTTGATTAAATTAGTTGGATATTTTCCCTCTCTATTCAATACATAAATGTCTCAGCAGGAGATGATTCACCTTTGTGAACGTATCATTTTCTGTGACATGCACTGCATAGTACAGACAAGAACAATATGATTTTAAAGTATACTTTTGAAAGGAACTGCATCCAGCTCCGGGATCCTGCATCCAGCATCCATCCTGCATCTGGGATACTGCACTCAGCTCTGGATTCCCCAGCATAGGAAGGACAAGGACCTGTTAGAGTGAGCCCAGAGGAGAGTCATCAAGATGATTAGAGGGATGGAGCACCTCTCCTATGAGGAAAGGCTGAGAGAACTGGGACTGTTCAATCTGGAAAAGAAAAGGCTTCAGGGTGATCTAATTGCAACCTTCCAGTACCTGAAGGGAGAGTATGGGAAAGCTGGAGAGAGGTTTTACAAGAGCATGTAGTGGCAGGACAAAGAGGAATGACTTCAAACTGAAAAAGAGTAGGTTTAGATTAGATATTACAAAAAAAATCTGTACTGTGAGAGTAGTGAGGCCCTGGAAAAGGTTGTCCAAAGAAGTTGTGGGTGTCCGTTTCCTGGAAACATTCAAGGCCATGTTGGGTGGAGCTCTGAGCAACCTGATCTAGTGGAAGGTGTGCCTGCCCACAGCAGGAGGGTTGGAACTAGATGATGTTGAATGTCCCTTCCAGCCCAGGTCATTCTATGATTCTATGGACTTTCTTTTGGACTCTAAATTATTCTGTAACACATCTAAATAGGAAAAAAAAAAAAAAAAATGCAAATCCAGAATAAAGTAAAACATTTTGACTATAACTCTTAGCCTTAAAAAGTAATTTCAGAAAATTGTGTGCAAGCAGTAAGCTAGACTAAGGAAGTACTCAGCTAGACTAAGGAAGTACTCACTGTGGAATAGAACTAAAAGAACAAATATAACTGTATATTATTGGGAAAAGCATAATGAATGTGGCTTCATAATGAATGCAGTAAATAGGGACAAATTTTATAAAGAATCTAATTAAAATAAAAACACAGACACTCTGTTTTACTCAGATCAAGAAACTTCAATAAGGAATGCTTACTTATTCTTTTGTCCCTTTTAACAACATATTTGCAAAAATTCGCCCCTCTTAGAGGGAGATCTTTGGTAAGTCCCCCTATTCAAACTCATGTTTTAGCAAGAATTGATCTCTTGTGAACACATAGCTCAAACGTGAAGCACAAATCAGCTAGTTCTTCCCAATAATCTATTTCAATACCAGTAACACAAAACCAAATTAAAATATCAAACAGCCTGGAGAATGGATTTTTTTTCATGTAGAAAATTCCAGGAGATTTTTATTGTGAATCAGGATGAAACTTCAGAAATATTTGAATTGTTCTGTGGGATGAAAAGTCTTCTATATTTTAGCTCAGAGATGCTAAAAAAAAAAATCATCTATCTCATTTTCATATTTCATAGTCAATCCAAGATACAATGCTGCTAAATTTTGTAAATTAGATAACTTAGTCAAAGATGTCCTTTCTCTGTATAAAATTCCATTTTAACAACTCTATTAGTTCAGTTAAAATAGTCACAAGCTTTAAGCAGTACATTAAATATCACTGAGAATATAAAAAGTACAGTTCTTCTTTAATACTATTGATGATCTTAGGCTTTTCTTCTTTTTTTTTTTTTTTGTTTTTCCTCTCATCATATATGCCAATGATTTCAGCAGCAAAATATCTCAGGACTTTGAGGTCTGACACAATTGACACATGCCCACCTGTGTAGGTAGTGAGTAGGTAGCTTTGCTGAAGTCTGTGCTCCTAAAACAGTTCAATAAAACTGGTCAAGTACATCAGCACATAGTCTAACTGCACCATTGACATAATGGGGTCACCATTAATCACTTGAAAAACCATGAATACAATTAATGCATTTTCAAAGAACAGATTTTAAAAATACATTACAAATGCATTTGTAATCTTGAGACTAGACATATATGCTTTGTGAGTTATCTGGAATAATAAATTATCTTCAACAGTCATTAAAAGTCAGCAATAGGACAAGGGGGCATGGGCTTAAGCTCTGCCAGGGGAAATTTAAGTTAGATATCAGAAAAAATTTCTTTATGGAGAGAGTAAACAGGCATTGGAATGGGCTGCCCAGAGAGGTGGTGGATTCACCATCTCTGGAGATTTTTAAACGGAGATTGGACATGGCACTGAGTGTCATGATCGAGTAAATGGACTGGAGTTAGACCGAGGGTTGGACTTGATGATCTCGGAGGTCTTTTTCAACTCAATCAATTCTATGATTCTATGATTCTAACTCATCTCTGCAAGAAGTCATATTAAAGGCCTACAGCTGATCTCCAGAAGCATATTAAACCACATTAAAATGTTGAGCTGTAGTGTTTGTAATTAAAAGCTCATAATGCAGAATTAATTTCAAAGGTGAATAACAGAGCACTGGTCAAAAACCTTGCTAACAACGCCCAAAATAATTGATACTATCCAAATGCGTTAAAGGACTTTTCTAAAAAAGGAAACAAACTACCTGCTGCCAGGCCAGAAAAAGTACTATGATGAGTAATTAACTATGTGTATTGAAAGTGCTGATTTGCAAGCTCATTTTAGACTTTAAGCATTATTTCTGAGAGGGTCTCAGTGCAATACCTATTCAAATATTCTCACAGTAGGAGCTCTACTTTGACCTCATAGCATCTCTGCTTGTCCATGGTTCACATCAGTCTTAAGACCTAACCAGTTTTTTGGTATCCAGCACCAGAAGAAACGCTGGGACACTCATTAGTTTTCCTAGCTGCAGGAAACTTCAGTGACCAGAACTGTCATCCCCTATACAAATTGTCAAGTTCGTTAAAAGTCTAACCTCTTCCATAGTAACCCATGTAATAGCAAGCAATCTGCCAACCTGCATCAGATAGTAAGAGCACATTTTGGAAAATAATGATTTACTAAATTAAAAGGTTTTTTTAAACTAACTTCTCGTTGGTATACACATTTCTGGTCAATGCAGTATTTTTGGAGGTGATAATTTTTCCTTGCATTGCGCTGCATAGCACTGAAAATGTTCCACACATGTTCCTGCTCAACCAGACTCTCATTCCCACATTCAGAAATAACTTCATCTATTCTGTTGTTCCACTAACTGGGGACCTGTTAAAAATATATATAACATTTGATATATGCATATTGGTAAGAATGTGGATGGGCAGTACAATCCTTGATCTTTAATTGATATTCAGACTTCTTCAAGGTTTACTTCAAGCAGCAGCATTTGCCATCAACCAGCCAAGTATGATCTAAGACATGTCCTAGCCATTGCATTAATGGAAAAGTTGGACCCAAAAGGGAAAGGTAAACAAAGCAACCCAAATCACATACACAGCACAGGCAGACAAGGTGATTAGCCCAAATGGAGCAAGAGCCAGGAAACAGTTTAGTTGCATCTGATCTGTCCTGAAATACTAAATTGTACTTCTCATACTTACTTTTAATAAGCACAGGACATGTAGTGATAAGCATAAAACAAAAGTTGATTCTAGATCTAATGTGATACAAACTTGTGTGAGCACCATAGAATCTGGCCAGGACATGTATTGCTTTGTGCTAGGGGAGTTAATAGCTCATGTTGGTCCTAGATTAGGCATCTTTGCTGAGACTGTTGAAATACACTTTCAACAGTAATTGAAGTGGATTGAAGTGGACAAGCTCGTCACAAAGAAGGCAATTATAGAGAGTATAGAATACATGCAGAATACACTCTCAGGAGAACTCCTAGGCCACTGAAAGGTTTGATTATAAAACAAGAAAAACAATCAGGCTTCTCCAACTCATGTTTCCCTTGCTACAGCCATACTAAAAACAAAACTTCAAGGCTTGCAAAGTGAATGATGATGTAACCATCACTTATTATATTTCAGTAACACTTAATTAAGGTTGAGATCAAGTGCAATTACACTTGATATAAAGTAAATTTAACTGCAAACTTTCAATCCATCTTCCTAGCACAAATAGCTGACTCTAGAATGCATCATTCCTGACAGTTCAAGTATTTCAGTATGTAAAACCATCATATAAAACAGACAACTCCATCATTATACATCAACATTTAATAAAGAAATCTTGATGATACAGATACACTTTGAATGAGTAAAACTTATTTGTGCTGTACTCTGCCTGAATAGCAGCAGACTTTGGAGAACCGCATGAACCTTATGAGAACACTGGAGTTTTTCTCAAACTGTAGATTTTGAAATTATGGAATAGAGAAGTAGTCATACCAATGTGGAGTCAATACAGATTACCTTCCTTAAAACACTGTCAGGACTTCTCAAGCTATTGGAGTTGCTATATGTAGAAAAATAAATCACTGTATAAAGCTTTAAAGGGGAACGGTTACTAGTGACAACTTCTATGTTGGCATTTTTGTTGCTTCCGGTTGTTAAAACCAGAAATACGTGTTCCCTGGATTAGATGTCTGCTTGTACCTAAAATACAGGTTCAAACAATAAAGTTAGTAGTTCATTACTATACTTTGCATGCCATGATATCAATAACTTCTACTATCAATTGTACAGGGGACTACTGCTATCACCTGCTAGCAGAAACAGCTCAACTTCTAATACTTTCTTCCACCCCTGCTGATATCCAGGAAAAAGATACTTCCTGGGACATTCCTCAATAAGAAATAAAACTGTCCCTTTCACTGCTGATTCCACATTCCTGAATAGGAAGCGTTTGGTTTTTTGTAGTGGAGAAATTGGAAATATATTTCCATTTACTGTATTGAATGATGCTGAATTCTTCAAATTCAGTTTTCCCTATGTTCTGCTATTCCTGATGAATGTGTAGAATACTCAACATCAATCAAATAGTAATAAAGCACACACTGAGAAGTGATTATTAATTTTTTTAATTAATTGAAAGAAACATTTTGAAATGATCAGCAGTCTCACATAATTTATGTACATACCTCTTCTTTCTTCATAATTATCACCACCAATATTGCCATCTGGGTAACAACCACCAGGACAAGTGAACAATACAATAAAAAATTCCAGAAGCTCAGGTATAATCCATCATGACTATTATTTAGAGTGATTCCAAGAAAAGTAAGAATTTATTTTTTTCTGTAAACCTGCAGAAATTGACATTGCAGTCTGAGAGGCAGGCTTCAGGCAAAGCACAACTCACTACGTTGGGCTTAAAGATGCAGGCATAACTTTCTTGGAAGTGAAGAACAAAAGTAAGCAGCTTGGAATTATGATGGTACCTAAGTCTCATGCCTATTTACAGACTCCTTTGAGCTATAAGACAGAAATTAAAAAAACAAAACCCAAAAAACAACAGTTTTGTTCATTTTCAGTGAAAATAAATTTTCATCTATGGTATCTAGATAGTGCGATGCTAAATGCTTGTATGGAAGTTGGAAATGAGACACTTCTTTTTCTTCCATCATCTAATAAACTGTGAGGTAAACACTACATGCCTAGGTAGTAGCAGGAAGGAAGAAGGAATAAGGCTCCTGGTTATTGCACTTGGGCTCCTCTCTTTGCTGTACAAATTAATATTGTAGCGCTTAACAAATGAATCAGTAGCACAGTTCACTGCTTCAGCCTTCACAGTCTAAAACAGATTGCTCAAAAGGGATGTCAATAAACAAAAGATAGAGAAAAAATTGTAATACAAGTGATCATAAAAATGTTTAGTTACAGTGCAATTTTTCAGAAATCAAAGTGTTCTTCCCTTAAAAAGCAGGAATTGTATATAAATACGGAGTTTCCAAGTGGGTACATAGGTTATATAGGTAACAGCTTTCTAATCACATTCTGCTGTTTCAGTATTGTAGCCACACTGTACCTACCTGTACCTTCAAGCTGCAATTTTCTGGAGCAGGCATTTCTTTATTTCTTCAGCACATACTAAGCATGTGAGCACATAATGAGACATAGCTATTCGGTATAATTTCAACATTAAATTAACTTTAAAACATCTAACGATAAATGCAGTTGTTAAAATCTTAGCTGCATCAAACTGCAAGTGTTTTGCTGTTGAAAACTTTCATGTAGTGATATGGAAAGATCTTCAGTTTTACTGAGATTTCATTTTAACCAGCACTTTATCCAAATATTTCTTTCTATTAGCAAATTTTAAGCACTCTATGTGGAAATCACATCAACACAGGATCACACATCAAGACAGGATCACATTTTTCATGCACACAAGATTTCCTTTCATTTTACAAGAATGTTGGAGACTGATTTACACTTCCTGTAACTAGTAGACATTTGATTTCCACAACACTTCCAAGGAATCTCATGGCTAACATAAAAGTAACAACAGATCCAATGCCAAGTATTATACAAGAAATATATGTTATTAGCAGGTTCTGCCCTGAAGAAACTGTAACACAGTGCTTTTGTAACTATTACTTCTTTTGCTTTTCTCTTTTTCTTTTTTTTTTTCCTGAGACTTTTACTTAAAATACTTATTCCAGAAAAATAATTAAATCTTATATTTGCATAAATTCAGATGATGGTAACAACATACAAGATGTAAACAGAGCATTCTCAATTGAACAATGTCAACCACTCACAGTGAACTCAGATAACAATTAGAAATTTACAGATTTTTTTCTGTTTGCCACAAATTCTTATCACATGTGCAAATCCTATGAAGACATAGATATAGTTGTCACTAAACCTAGCCTCAGATTCAGTGCTATCCTTCCTCTTTGTGACTGGCCACTTTCTTCTTTCCACTTCAACAATTTTTGCATGGATATGGAAAGTAGCAGGGGTTTTCATTACTTACAGCTCAAAGGCTTTGTCTCAGCATTGGATGAGATCCCATCAGTTTGGAACTGATATTTCTTAACATTGCCAAGGCACTCAAATCTTTAACAGCACAGCTGTTGTTATGCGACTAAAAACTTACTTTTCTGTGAAAAAAGTTGACAGATACCCTTCACAAAAGGAATGTCCATATGGAAAGTTCCAAGCTCTCAAACTTTTATTCATTACATCCAAATATTCATTTAAAGGATCTAAAATCTTGCCAAATACAGGCGAAATGCAGTCTGGTAAATTATATAAAGAAAATATCAATAGAGTCAATTTATTTTTCAGTGATTCATCTATAAGCTGTACACCAGGAGAAATAATTAAATTGCATAAATTACAATAATACATAAATTGTAGACATAGTGATATATGTTTTCTTCTATTTTGATAATCATACTGTCTAATGATGGAAAATATACTCAACAGAAAAATACTTCTAAAACTATGCAGTTCAATCCAATACTGACACCTTGTGAAAATGAAAATCTATTACCATTTCTGTTGATTACATACAATCAGATAATAAAATGGTCTGGGTTGGAAGGGGCATAGGCATCATCTAGTTTCAACTCCCCTGCCATGTGAAGGGACAGCTTCCACTAGACAGGTTGCTCAAAGTCCCATCCAGCCTAGACTTGAACACTTCCAGGGATGGGCCTTTTTTCTTTACCAAATTATTTAAAACAAAAGAAAAATCTATTTGTACTCATATAACACCCTGAATAAATTGTTTCTGTCAAATATAAGCCACAGGCCAAATGTCAAAAGCCTGGGAAAGAAAAAAAGAAAAAAAGCCTGGGAAAGAAAAAAAAGAGAATTGTTGTTTTAATTAAAAACATCTTGAAAAAATATTTTGAATTTGCTAAATGAAAGAAAACAAACTTTTTTTTTACCCAGCAAATTCCATTGAAGACACTTAAATAGTATTTCTGTATTAGTGTTTTATGTATTCTTTTAATTTTTCTGTTTTCAGTTTTGAATAACAGCTGAAAATATAGTCATATATTCAGTTCAATATGAAACAAATATGACTAAGCCTACAGATTATAATAGTATCTATATTCTTCAGATAATGCTTTATAGCTTTAAACAGTCATGTGATGCACTGAACAGAAAATAGTAGCAACAGATCAATAACCCGCCATGTAAACTTATGGGCTGTATAAGGTAACTGGCTTCTCACTTTCCCTGAAGAAGTCCTACCACTTTTAAGAGTAATAAAATTTCAAGAAAATTTTCAAAAACAGAATGTATAAAAAATAGGTGTAATGCACTGTTCTAGTAAAAAAACCCTGAAAAAAACATGAAGAGTTACATATTTCATTTGAAAACTGGCATCTGCAATAGTTCTGCTGAAATAGCAATGTGGTTTCAAAGCTTTTTTTTTGAGACATTTTAATAATAATTCAGTTTATCTTAAATTATTTATCTGAAAATTAGAAACACTATCCTTCACAGAATCATTGAATTGATTGGGTTGGAAAAGACCTCCGAGATCATCAAGTCCAACTCCAGTCCATTTACTAGACCATGGCACTCAGTGCCACATCCAATCTCAGTTTAAAAACCTCCAGGGATGGTGAATCCACCACCTCTCTGGGCAGGC
>JAWWEV010000043.1:40658203-40678516 GCA_035583235.1 Hafferia zeledoni
CCAGTCCCTTCACCAGCCTTGTTGCTCTTCTCTGGACCCGCTCCAGCCCCTCAATATCTTTCCTGAACTGAGGGGCCAAGAACTGAACACAATACTCAAGGTGTGGCCTCACCAACACAGAGTACCTTATATTTTATATTACATTGTTTTGTACATGAGAAAATACAAGCATTGAATATTTACATCCTATCTCACAGAGCACAGTCTAATACACTTCTTCCTGAAGTCAAATGTAACCACATTCTTACAACAGAGTTTTCTTCTGTTGACTCGCCCTGACTTGCTGGACACAGGGAAGAGGCCCCCAGAGGCGCCTCTTTTATTGGCAAAGTTGTTTGCTATATGGGTGCCATGGTCCTCCTTCGCCATGGCTACGGCATAACCCGTGGCAAACAAGGATCAGGTGCGCATTCAGCTCAGTGCTGGAAAACTTCCACATGGAGAAGCTCAACAGTCACACCATCCTGCAAAGTGGTGGGTCTCAAATGGACGAGTTTCCATTGTTTTAGTATTTAAATGTCTTACTCATCCATAACACTGATGAGAACAGGGCAAGGCTGCCCTTGAATTCGGTATTTTGTGCTTTGCATCCGTCAGTCTTTCAGAAAGGCATTCGGTGTATTCTGAAGACAGTGGAAAGATCTCACCATTACAGTCAGATCTTTCCCGTTTCCCCCAAAAGACACGTTTTCTAAGTAAAACCTGACTTTACATTTCGGGTGTTACTTTTTGTTATACCTGTCTTTGCATCTTGATATTCCTCATCAGGCTTGGGTTCAGATGCTATCCCTGTGAGCACCATTACACAATAAACTATTAAACCACCTTTAACTCGTCTTTGGTCCGTGTGTTTGTTTGTTGGGGTTTTTTCCCCACGATTAATTGCCTATTCCAGTTCACTGTGAGCACTACATTCCGCTCGATTACTACAAACAAACAAAAACACCCCCAAGAAAGCACCGCGAGCCGCTCCGTGCCCCGCGGGGAGGCGCCACTGCCGCCGGCCCCGACACGGCCGCTCCCGGCGAAGTTTGCCTCCTCCCGCTGTCCGTCCGGGCCGCTGTTTACCGTTGCCGTGGTGACGCGGCGGGACTCCCGTGCTCTGCACGGAGCGCCGGACCGGCCGTGGTTGGCGGCTGTGGGTTTCAGGGCGGAGGGGCGGCTGGCCGGGCTGCGGAGGCGGCCGGGAAGGCGGGGCTACGGGACAAGCTCGTGTGGACTCAGGTTAGCTCAGGTGAGCGGGTACATTAAGCAGGCAGAAGGCAATTAAGCAGGCAGCAGGGAGCGGACGGCTGCAGGTACCCCGACGAGTGGACTACATCTCCCAGGATGCAAAGGGGCGGCTTCGTCCGTGGGGATGACTGCCTTTTGCCGCGATGCTTTCTGGGAGGTGTAGTTTATCCCCGCGCTCTGAGTGCCATCTGTCCTGCAGCAGGAGCCTGCGAGGGAGCAGAGGGGAACTGCTCGCTGCCTCAGATAGGGCGGATCTGGGCTGCCTCCCGTGTCCACTGATTGAAAAGGGATACTGGATGTGGAAGGAGGGAGGTGGGAATGACGAGGGACCCCTTTTTCCCCTGCCTGCATCCGATCCACAAGTCACGTGCTTCTGGGGCTTACAACATTTTTCATTTTCTCTATATCATTAAAACTTCATTGAGTGCTTTCCCGATGCTAAGTCTTATTTTACAGTTGTTAATGCTTATTTATTTGTTGTTCAAAACTTCTTTTTCCCTTTGTAACTATTCGGGCAGGAAAAATTCCTTGTGAGTCTTAGATTATAGAACTGATACTGACCACAAGGAATAGAGGAGGCAGAGGTTTTTAATATTGAAATTGGGTAACAGTTGCAAAATTCTGAGGGTAGTATGAGCTGGATTCTCTCATCACTAGGTAATGTTTTTCTTATTTTTTTACTCGTTGGCATCAAGTGAGGTGTTTGTGTTATAAGCCAGCTGTTCAATAAATACATCTGAATGAACTAAGGTTAAATGAAGACTCTTTATTTTGGTTCATACTGTTGTGAAAGATATTATTTTCTTTGTGTAGCTTTGAAAACAGATAAGACGCTTTGGAAAGCAGAATGTCAGAAGATATTGAAAGAATTGAAAAAGAAATAGAAATTGAATTAGGCAGAATCAGTGTTACTTCCTTTGAAGCAGATGATCCTGATGCAGATGTATCAGATGAACCTTTGAGTGACAGTGAGACAGTAAGTATTCCATGAGCTAAAACTGCATCTTTTTTTGCTTCAAAGTAGTAAAGGTATTGGAATCCTATCTGATGAATGAACATTCTCCTGACATACCTAATCTGGGAGTTTCTCCTGTAGTAGTAGTCTCAGTAGTATGTTCATGAAAAATGTAACCTCTGGTGGTGACAAGACAATAAGAGAGATGAATATCAGCATTCTGCTTGAGTGAGAAAACCAGACCTGGAAATATTGTTTCAGAAACCTCTTAAACCAGAAGATTTGATTTAAGCTAAGGACGTGGATTAAATCTGTATGAATAAACCAATGATTCTTCATTTAAATCTGTATTTAAATCTTACAAGAGACTGCCTTATGAGGTTCCTTGTGAGACTTCCAGATATTAATTTCATATAAATGGGTGCTTCAAGACCTCTTTTTGAATGACTTCTTGTTTTGAGGAGTGATTTTCCTCTGAAATACAATCAGGTTTCTGTGTCCTTTTCAGCTTCAGACTCATAGCAAAAGTATTGGTTTCTAGGATATTAGGCTAGATAATGTTGGTCATTTGTGACCATAAATCATGTTTGATATGATGTAGAGATAGACGAAGGCATCAGTGATGTTTATGCATTCACCTACTGAATGTCAGCAGTGCTTACTGTGATTTGCATATCTGAGAGAAGGCAAACCGTTTTCCCAAATTTTTGCAGTAAAAGACAGTCTTTGCATAGAGGGTTTCTATGTAGTAAAGAAAGTTGAAGCATTGAATTTACATGCATACTTTAAATATTAGTAAATTTAATTTATTTTTTTAAAGAGTCTAAACATTTTAAGAAAAAGATCCTGTGCATCATAGGTATTTGTTAATTTTTGCCCTATGCTTTTCCTTAATTTCTTATAAACACTGTTAATTGAAACATGTTTATGAAGATAGGCCAAGATAAGTTACTAAAATTTGATTAGAATATAATTAAAATTAGAATCATTAATTGTTAAGTGGGTGGTAAGACAAAGGAAAGAGTGTATGAATTGGGGAAAAATTTGGTGGCAACTGCTATTAAATCTCCATCAACACTTTATAGGTGAAGCCAAAATGAGTCTTTATTCTTTTATGTCAAGTATTTAACTCTGGTCAAACCTGTGAGATGAAAATATAGAATTTATGTCAAAGGTCATGTTTTTCTAGATTTCAGATGGCTTACCAGAATCAGTTCTCTCCTATTTAAACTTTATTAAGAGCAGGAATCAAGATGCTGAAAAGCTTATACTGCAAGACTTAGAAAATGAACAAACTACAGGTAAGCAGGGATCACAATTAAAATGTTTGTACACCTCATGTTGCCATCAGGAGTTAGACTAACAATCATTAGTAAAATAATGCAAATTTTTAGGTAGAGCAAGCTGTGAAACTTATTCCATCAGCTTCTGAATGCATGCTGAAAATATCTAGGAATAAAACCATTCAATGCTATCTTCTAGGATTAACATCTGAGTATGACTTGAACTTTTCTCAAAATTCATCTAATGCTGAAGAAGGCTAGTTGCAAGATCACTCCGAAACAGGGCCTCAGCCAGAGTCTTCATGAGAATCTAAAATGAAGTCAGTAGGTCCTGAACTTCAGAGTTTTGATACAATTGACCCCCATAGGATATGTTTAAAGTCTGTCTTGAGAGTTGCCCCAGCTTAGCATCAAATGGAATGGCCTTGTAATTGGGAACAACGTTGCTGTGAGCTGTATGACTGAAGCCAAGCTCATGGTTTATACGCCAGAGAGCTGGCATTGTTTATTCTATTAGTGCAGGAGTCTTTGTGAACAGAAGTTCAGTACTGTCTGTAAATTTTGATATTTGAGGAATGTTCCTTTTTATCCTTTTTGTAATGCAATCTTTTTCATTATTTTTTGTAGTTCTTTGTCTGTTTTTGACCTGTTTCATGCAAGTTCTACTGTATGTTTCTGCACAGAAAATGTTGTGCTGTGCTCCATGCTGTGGAATTCTCTTTCATATTTGCTATCACTGTATTCTTACACTATTGTTGTGTGTATTTCTGTTGCCCACATTTTCTGCTTGTAATGTAGATCGATGATTCCCATGTATATTTAAGTAAAACTGGGGGAGAATGAAAGAAATAAAAAGCAACTTTATTTTAGTTTAAACAAATCGAGTAGCTAAGCAGTACAGACCAAAACTGAGCACTGGTAAGGGATTTTTCTCTCTGTGAACTAAATTATATATTTATTTTTTCTTTAGGTGACATTTATGGAGTAGTTTCTTGTCATGCTTTTGAATCAAATGAAGATCCAGAACAATATAAAGAAAAGGTATTTTTTATTTATACAATTTTTATAGTGGACAACTTACACTTGCTTTGGCGACCTCCTAAGGACACCTATAAATGGGGTCAGTTTTGTTTCTGTAGGACTGTCCACAAGGTATTAAGATGAGTTTGTATATACAACTCTTTAGAACTGGGACATCAGCTGTAATACATCATGTCTATAAGCTTTAAAATTTGAAATATATTCTCTATATAAGTACTTGAGATATTTAGCACAAAAATCAACAAAATTTAATAAAACTGAATAATCCCTTATTGCTAATTATTTGCAGTATATTATCCTAATAGTATGATAACACTTTTAAGCTTCTCTAATCTTACTTTTTTATGATTATCTGGAAGATGTGCTACTATGAATCCTGCTCCTAATATTCTCCATTATTTTATAGAAAATGTAAACATAATAATGTCTGTACCTTTTAAAGACAAATCAAGAATTATGAACATGAGTTCTTCTGTATTTTCATAGGATTTGACTGAATAACTTGCTGAAGTTCTTAGAAAAACAGAAAACTGTATTTAATTTAATCACTTTTAATTTGTTGTCTGGCTTTTATTAGTGAGCACTCTTGCAAACATGATTTTTTGTTCTCAAAAGACCATTGTTTAGGACAGCACAATTACTTCATGTGACTTCAGCTACATTGCAAGTATTAATATATGCTCCAGGCATGTGATGAACAGATGATAAATGAGCAGGAATAAATTACTTGCCAGTAAAGAACAATGAAACAAATATAGCAATCTTTGTGCCCATAGTATTGTTTTGAAATAGACTTCTTTAAAATTTGCTCTGTTACTAGTTCTTCCCCTGTGTGGATAACAGTATTAATGCATAAATATAGTGCTTGGTTCCACAATAAGTAAAATAAATCCCAAATGCAGAACATTCATTTTTCCAAGTAAAAATATAAAATATATTTTAAAAAGAACATAGAAATATTAGGTACTTTGCGAAATATTGCAATATTTATTGCTCTAGATGACAATATTTTCACTGATGTTTTTGCTTTATTCCATGTGTGAGGATTCCAGTCAGTAGCAAGTTTCATATTGTTTTACTTGTCATATGATAAAAAAGCTTATCCTTGTTCTGGAAGATTTTTATAATTTTCTGCTTTTAATTTTTTTCTTGTTTTTTAATAACAATATTAAACTGTTTTAGATACCGTTTGACATTGAAAATGAAGACTTGCAGATCACTAAAACACCTAGTTATAGTCAGTCCACCAGTGACAAACTGGTCACTGATGACCACTTCCTTACAGGTGAGCAAACATGTCAGTCATTTGGTTGAGTTGATCTTTAGTATCATATCACTATTTCCTGATTTTCTGTTTTCATAAGTACCATAACATTCTTTTTAAAGAGTTACACATTACACTATACAGCAGGGCTTGGTACTTGATGAATTGGGCATGAGTAAACACCTGTGCTTTTACCTCATTTCAAAATCACAAAATCATCATAGGAATTTGTATAAAAAATACCACCCAAACCCCAATTTAAATAGTTATTAATAAAAATTGTATGTCAGATTGGATGAGTTGAGCTGGAGTGCATGAGTTGTAAACCTCCCACTAATATACACAGAAGACATCTTTAATCCAGTAGTATACATTGTTAAAATAAACATAATAGTGGCAGAGTTAGTTAAGTGTACAAAATAATAAGACATCTCTTACACAAAGGAGTCACGCTGTAGTTCTGATTTCCTCGGGGCTCTATATTGCTGGCTGAATCCTTTCCTTGTGAAATACTTTAAGACTCTTTAATGTCCCCTAATGCTTATTAGAAAAATAAATAAAAGGTTTGCTTGCCCGATTACAAATTCATAGCTGGTCTTGAAATGAGCATAAGCCTTACTCGTCATGAAGTAGAAGAAAAATGTAGACAAGAATTTGAGCCTGAAGATGAGAAGAGAAAAAAGTGGAAGGCTGAGAGAGAATTACGGGAAAAACAAAGTGAAGAGGAACACTCAAGAAGGGTGTGGCATCTGGAGCAATTTGAGGCTGAAAGAATAAAGTTAGACCTTCTTCATAAGGTAATTAATGATATTGAAGCCAATCTGTTCCCATCTAGACTATCTGAATTCAACATCTAATGTGAAAAAGAGTACTGTCTTAAACTGTGTGACTGTTTTAAACTCTGTCTACTTGTGTAAGCAAAGTGATTTGTTAGACATATTTAAGTATAGTCCATTGTTTTTTATGTGTTTACTGCTTTGATCAACAACAAATGAATTTTTTATGCTAAATGTGAAAGTATTCTTTAAGTTCTGCCCTTACAAGGTTTTTTTATTATGACAACAGCCAAAGTATTGGAAATAAGAGTTGTGCTGAATTAATAAGAAATGGTCACTGTGCTTTAATAGAAAATACTTAGCTACTTTGGATCTCCAGCCCCAGTTTCACATTTAGATGTAAAATCTTAAGTAATCAGAACCAAAATCATTCAGTTCAGCAGTGCTTCATCTAGGTAAAAGTTACAATACTTCCTTTTCTTGTCTTTATCTGGGAAACTGACTCAGGCTTTATCTACTGAGTTCTGCCACAGCAAAACATGACTCCACATATTAACTGGTTACATTCTCAGAATATCTAGTCATGTTTTGCTATAGTGTGTGGTGTATACTGACGGATAAAATTTGATAGCTCTCCACAAAAGTGCATAGGAATATGAAAAAATGTAATTCTCAGATATTATGCTTGTGAGGCCAAAGTATTTCATTATTTAGTCTAAATAATTGTGTTTTGAGAGACGCATTAACACTACACTTTCCGGTAACTAATTTGTGGCTTTCTGAAGAGGTAGGCACCTTTTTCCCAGCAAGGTAATTCAAGTCACCAAAATTAGGGAAGGGTTTAGTGAGTGGAAAGACCTTTGGTCTTTGAAGACCAGTTCAGTGTCCGCTATAGCTCGCTTTTCAACAGGCCACAAAAGTGATAGGTCCTCTTGGCTCTTTGATGTCACAAATAATTTTTGGATGTAGAATAGTTTTTTTTCTCTAGACCAAGTCAGGCATGGCTGCATTTACACACTTTAGTATTGCTGTTGCTACAGCACTCTTTTTGGAGATGAGAGATAGACACAAGATAGGACCTAGATGTCTAGTTTCCTGTGGCCTGAACAGCATGCTTCTGAATATCTGTGAAAAGCAGTGCTTAGAAACCTGGGACACTTAATGCTCCAAACTGGAAGTGCTAGTTTGCTTATTCCTTCTTCATATCCTTCTCTATATTTGATTTGGCTGAAACTGATACATATCTTGGTTCTACCAGGAATTATGTGGTTCTAGATCAGTCTCTGTTTTTTCATTAATTACTGTCTGCTAATGTTTCACATGTAATTCCAAGTAGTGTGGATTTCTTTTTTCTGTTTGAGACTATACTGAGAAAAGAGGAAAGTGCTATTTATTTGCAAATAGTGAGAAAGTAGACTTGAACTTTCATTTTTTGTGAAAAAAATTTCTTTAGCTTTCCTGAAAAAAATTGCCATTTGAAAGATTTTGATATTATCAGTATATACCACTGCAATTAAAGGGGGATTGTTCATGCTACTGTTCAGATATGTTTCTGTTATTTACCTGTACTTTGAATGGTTTCCAAAGTGTAGTTTTCATCTTTAACAGTAGTACAGAATTTGGAGGGAAAGGTGGCAGTTTTTGGGTCAGTACCAAGATGCTGACTCTGAAGGTATGCATGCCTCAGTACATGACCAAATTTGAATTACTGATGCAAGTGTCCTGTCATTTATTTAGATCTACACACTGCTGAGTTTCTCATTTAAATTCAGGTGTTCACAAAAGTGGATTATTGGAAAGTCAAAAGATAGGTGAGAGTGGAGAGAGGGTGTTTTGTGTTGTTCTTGGTTTTGTACAATATTCATTTATGTTCACTTGTGCAGAAACACCAAGCTGAGATAGAAGATGAGCTACAGAAAGAAAAAAAAGCTTGGCAAGACAAAATGATGCAACACGAGGTAAGGTAACAATGAGCTTTGGTCAAAAGACTGTGAGATTGCTGTCATATGTTTGAGAATAAATGTTATCCTGGATCAGTTAATATACCAGATTCTGTTTATTAATGATAAATATGTACCAACACCTGTCCCATTTTACAAGTAGTTGAAGTCTATCATAATTGTTTTGGCCTAGGAACTGATCATGAAGCTACAGTTGCAAATGGAAGAGGAGAAAAAGGCCTTGGAAGAACAGAAAGCAAAAGAAAGACAACAACTGGCTGAAAAACAGAATATAGCCGCTGTGAAAATTCAAGCTAGATTTAGATCATTTTTAGTCCAAAAAAAATATGCTCCCATTTTAAAAGAATGGAAATATGAAATGAGAAAGAAGCAGAAAATACTAGAAGAAATAGAGAGAGAAATGAAAGAAAAAGAGGAAAAACTGAAGAGGCAAATGGAAGAAAATAGGCTAAAAAGAGAAGAGGCAAAAAAGAGACAAGAACTTGAAAGACAAGAATATTTGGAACAGGTGAGGAGGCGTAAAGAATACGAGAAAAAGAAAGAAAGCCTGAGGCTGGAAAGAGAAAAACAACTGCAAATAAAAAGAGAAGAACAAAGAAAGCTAGGAGAAAAAAGAGCAAAAGCTGTGATGAGTGAAAATGGAGAGAATGACAAGGAAAAAATAAGAAATGATAATCAGACAGAAAATGCAAAAATAATAGGAGAAGAGAAGAAAGAACTAAATGAGCAAGGAGAGGAACAAAAACATGTTGAAATGATGGATGAAGCTAATAATTGGATGATTTCAGCAGAAAGAAATGTGACACCAACACCAAGTATGTTAGGCTCTGAGAAGGAACACTCTTCTCAAGCAAATAATGAGAACACATACATGAATTCAGTAACACAAGTAGAAGAAAATTACTCACATACTAGATATCTTAATGAATCTCCAAATAGTCATACTCCAAAGGATGAATCTCTTTATCTTGGAGTTAATGGCATGGTAGAAAATGAGGCAAGCAGCATATGCAGCAGTCCACCAAATGTCCAACCAAATGCTAGTAATATAGAAGTTAAAGATCAATACTGTCAGTATGAAACAGAAAAGAAAACTGTGTTTCTAACGGAAAATGCTAATGAGGAAGGCAGAGACACCTGGGACAGAATTAAAGATGTAACAGAGTCTTCCAGTAAACTGATTTTTCCTGATGATATTGAAAAGAAGAGAATAGACTGGATGAACACATGTAAATCTTGGTCTAAAATATATGAAGAAAATCAAAGAAAGGAAGCAACTATAAAAAAACGACCAAGGAAAGGTTCAGTTAGCAAGATGCCTCCATTAAGTATAGAAAAGATAATTCATAGTGGCCCTTGGAGTACCTTGCATCAGGTATGGAAGATTTGGAATGGACTGGGAAGCCATACTACCACTTTTTTTTTTTTTTTTTTTAATTTGGTATGTCAACAGAAGGATATTTTGGAAGAGAATGAGGTTGTTGATCAGGATATAGATCTGGTGAGACTTCCTGTGCCCAAGTGCAGAATAAGAGCAATGACAATGACTTGAATTCCTCTAAGTGCCGAGGAGCAGACTGGTGTGGTATTAGTCTTCAGATGATTGATAGTATTTTAAGCCTGTGAAAGTCAAGAGCTCCTATTGTCTGCTAAATTTGCAAGGTTTTGTATGAAGGCCCACATTTCAACTCCTGCTCTACTAGCCCCTTCAAAGGTTTGAGAGGGCTCGTTTCTTCTAGAAGCAAGACATTACTGATCAGTGTATAGGTGGTATTCCCAGGACTTATTTTTCTTACCACTTACTAACTCATCACTGTATACTTGGTCTGTGCTCTCATCTTCCTATCCACTCTGAGATTACATACTAGACTATACACACTTTTTAATCTGAACTATTTTTATCTGTTCTTTTACACTTATTATTTATTATTTATGATACTGTGATAATTGTTTTCCTACTAACTTTTCCCATTCAACAGATCAAACTCACCACTTCTATCCTTTTCTCCATGCAAAGATTACCATTAGTTGCTTGCATTTTCTAAAGCATTAGTAGATTGTAGTTTTGGTCTCTTTTTTATCTTAAAGAAAATTATGATCATGTGACATTGTACAATGAATGTTCAATATAAAAAAATTAATTTTACTTTTCAATAAATGCATCTAGGTCACAATACTTATGCTTGAAGATTTGCCAGCTTGTAGCCTCTCAACGTTATCTGAGTGTTCACATCTTCAAGTTCTGACCCTGAGGCGCTGTGGACTAGTTGCACTGGAAGGACTAAGTAGCTGCAGAGACCTGAAGTATATCAATGTGGAGGTACCAGGGATATTTGATTCTTTATTGTAACATGGGGAGAACTGCCAGGTGTGCTGCTTAGTTGTTTATATAGTTGTATCCAACTGAATATATAACTTTTTAGTGCCTTAAAAGCATAGGAATATCAACCAAATACTCCCAAATGTGAACAAAGTTATACCAGCAGATTTATCATGTGTATAACAAAAAACTACATGCTGCAAATTAATCAACCTGTACTAAGAAAATATCAGTCTAGGATGAGCATTAGCATGGCACAGTGATAGATCTCCTTTACTTTGGTCTCTCTGATTCATGAGTGTGCAGATGCTGTTCAGCATTGCAGGTGCTCAGCTTGAGCAGCAATAGGTAGAAGGAAGAGTTCTTTGCAATACACACCTTGAATATTAATTAAAATTACATATATTATTGCATATTACATGAATGCTCAAAGAACAGCACAGTGAGTTACACTAGAGGCATAATATCTAGGTATTCAGTACTGCATAGTGTCTTACACAGCCTTATGTCATACCTAAAGAAAACTTTTTCCCTGTGATTCATCTTCGTTCCAGCCCTGACAATTTACGTGAAACAGCTATGTTCAAATTTTTAATTTCGCGTTTTAACAACACCTAATTCACAAGAAGAAGAAAAGACCAAGCAAAGTAACTAGTGAAATAGAAATTTGACGTAGCATGATTAAAATGGCCTGGAGAAGGGGATGTTAAAACAGTAAGATCTCTTGAGGGAAGAATATTAGCTTAGAACAGTGTTAATGTTTGTGACCAAAATATCTCTAAATGCAGACATTCACTATGAGTAAATAGGATTCCAGCAAAATTACAGGGGTCTTCATTAATGTCTAGTAAATATGATGGCTTCCTTGCAGTTTTCAGTTCAGTTTCCCATGATTTGGGAAGCTAGGAAACTATACATGGAAAAGACTACTCTGTCCTTAACTTTTTTGGTTTAACTTCTGGGCATTTTCAGAGCCAGAATGAAGTTCAAGATGTATTTTTGTGCTATTGCAGTGGAACACAAAAGGCAGTTTCTATGACTCATCATTTTATTTTCCTAATAGATAAAACAGATGCCCTTACTCCTAGGTAGAAGTTTAGGACAAAGATAAGCAATGATGTCAGTCTGCCATATTTTTACTGCTATTTCATTTCAGATGCTATTTAATATGCTCATTTTCTTTCATTGCAGGAGAACAACATTCAGATAATTGACTGTGAAAATCTAGAAAATCTCCGCATTCTCATTCTGAATAAGAACCATCTTCCATCAGTTTGTGGCTTAGATGGATGCAAAAATCTTCAAAATCTTGAACTTTCCAACAACAGAATCACTCGAATTGGTAAGGAAGTGATTCAATAACCATATTTATGTGTAACATAACAATAACATATTGTATAACAATATTTATGCAGTTTATATTCAGAATTATGTTCCCCTTGGATTCAGAGCTAGTCAGCTGCTAAGTTCAGGGAGAGGAAGGAGATAGAAAAAACCTGTATTTTAAAGCATGCTAAACTGCACATTTATTTCTAGTATGGCCTAGCTTTTGCCATGTATTCCATCTACTGGGTCATGTAACTATTGTCAGCCAGAGCATTAAAATCTTTCTGGAAGGGCCACTAATTATGTGCACTAACTTAGCTGGAATATGTGAGGAGCCCAAGTTCAGTTTATCTACAGACATAATGAATGTAAAGCCTAACCTTGTGATTGCAGAGAATTTCAGTGTGTTCTCAAGTGACACAGTAAGTACTTAGAAATCATATTGTCTGTCAGTCTGCTGGACAGCAGGAAAATAATTTAAAACAATTATTAAGCTTATAGGTGAAACACATTCACATAAGGCATTTATATAAAGAAATAGTTTCCACTGTTAAAAAAAAATAAGACTGAAATACTGTGAACATGGATAATGCAGTTCTGCAATAAGTCAAGGGCAAAGAAAACAGGAAATGGGAAAGCTTAAAAAAATCTATAGATGTAGAGGCTGTAATGTTGATATTTTCAATATTTTTTGCTAATATGCACAAATGTTAGTATTCATGAAGATACCTAAGAATAAAAGTGCTAGGATATCAATGTTTACTGTAAAAGCTTATCAGTACCCTAATGAGGTAAAAATAAAATGCTTAAAAATCTTCATCTGTATCCTTGTGGCAAATATTGCTTGATAAAATTCTAATTCACATTTATCTAATTTGATAAAAATGTCTGTAAGAGTACTGTAAGAATGACATAGTATTAATGGGTGCCATTTAAGAATGTGGCATCTGTGTGAAGTGTAGTATCTTTGTACAGGCCAAGTGGAGTAAAATCCTCTTGTACCAAGGTTGTCTTTTGTGCAGTGCACTGCTACAGTTACTGAGCCTCTGACAAACTTCAGTGGGTAAATAAATGTTCGCAAAAATCATCTTGGAACCTGTTTTTCTCCTCTCCAGAATTGCTTTGAGGATGTTTGGTTAAAACAGATGTATAATATAGGATTTATTTCATACAATAACTTATTGGTTGTGAGTAGTTGCACAGAATACACAAAAATGGATTTATGGGTTTTAACAATTTAGCATATCCCTCCCATCTGTAAATCTTGCAGAATGTCCCCTAGAAATTTTGGAAGCTGCAGTACTATGCAGTAAGTCTTGTTTAGGTTCGTAATACTCAAGTTTTAAGAACTTACTGTAGGAAACTTCTAGCATAATATGATTCTTTGTATTCTCTTTTTTTTTTTTTTTTTCCCTCATTGAAATATAGCATCAGTAGGGGAAAAATTAGAGTTGCCAGAAACCCCTTAAAAATGGCACTAAGAAAAATAGTCTCAGTTATGCTTTTCCACTAAAGAATGCATGATCACAAATTAAGTAATTGTGACAGTAATGCACTGAAGTTCAGTACATATGTTTATATTTGGAAGATGAATGCTTTATTTAAAAATCTTCCTACATCAAAAGTAGCATTTTGACTGGAATCATTGAATACGCTTCTGTAGGGTGTCTATATTGCCATAGCATGTTGCCTAAAATCTGGCAGCTGGAAGAATAGCGATGCATAACCACGGATAATTGTAAATGCTGCTTTAGATCTACTCTTTTTTTCAACAGCACAAAGAGGATTTTTTTTTTTACTAAAAACCTTTCAGTTTTGATTTTGTTGTTCAAGGTTTATTATGTGGGTTTTTTTCATATTTATATCCACTATCAGCTTTTACTTAGATCGTTCACCTCTTCATGCATAGAAGTGACTTCAGAACTGCATCAGTAGCTAACAGACTCCAGATGCACTTTGTAAATTGTTAAGAGCTCCTTATATAAAGGCTCCCCTCAAATCTTGCTGAAACCGTATGTTTGTCAAAAAATGCTTTTCCCATACACTACTATAACTGTTCTTTGTTGCATCATATGTAAAACAGACAACATCTTCTGGAAATTTGCAAAGGACCTTCATGCTTATATTCAACTTTGCATGTCGGCAAAAAAAACAATTTAAAATACCATCTGTGTGTATTTAATTATTCTCTCTTCTACGTTTTTCTATTGGACTACATTTGATAATTCCAGAATAGATTGTGATCTTGTTGTATGTAGCATTGGCATGTCTGTTCTGAATGACACTTGGATGAGGAGATGTAAAATGGATGCTTTGTGTCTCATGCAGAATAGGAAATTTCCAGATACTGTGTTACCTCCTTGCCTTTTCTTGCTGTCTGTGCAGTCTCTCCTCTCTGTTCCACTCCAGACTCAAGCAGTCCTTTTAAGACTTCCAGTACGCCTGTGCTGGTAACTGAAAAGTGGAGATTGAAGGACTTGCTCCTATGAGGAAGTCTTGGGAGCTGTTAACATACTCTATAACAAAAGTGTTTTGAAACCACTAGATGGTGCTGCTTCTTTATTTTTATCCAAGTACGAAAGAAAAATACTGGCCAGGATCTTGCAGTCAGGATAGTATGTCATGGGTATGTTTGAAATTCTTTCAGAATAATTGAAGGTTTGTATATTTATTTACTAAATCACAGTTTTGTAGTTACATTATAGGACATTTTTGTTGGGATTTAGGACGACATCACTTAGACAATTGTATTCTTTTTACTAGGTGCTATCCATTTTAAACTAAAATGATTTGAAGGCCTATGTTTGAGATTTATAAAATGTACTACTAGTTTTGGTATTTATTTTTTACTTCAGTTTTTTCCTTGTCATTTTTTTTTTCATTTTGAAGACCTCTTCTGTATTTTCAATACTCTGTGATGCAAACTAATCTCTGGTTTCACAATCCAGTTTGTTTTCAGAGGACAATCACAAAGAAATTTCCTGCTGTAAAGCTCTCCCAGCTTCCTTTTGGGAACTTGGGAAGTTTGGGGTGAGATAAAGATGAGACAAAGTATTTCCTCAAATAATCCTGTGAAAAATACATGAAAGAAAAGTAATACCAGAAATTTCTAATTTTAGATATGTTTTGTAAAGGGTGTCCCTTCAAAGCAGTTTTACTACAGAGATACAGAAAAGCTTCTTGGACCTCTAGCAACTAAGATTCATCAGTGCCGTTGCAGAACATCTGGCATGTGTGAGACCAGGGAAAGATAGTGTGATTTTTGCTGTTGCAGGAGGATGATTTGGATAACATTCTGTGAAAGAAACAGATGCTGATAGGAACCCTTTCCTTTTGAATGGAGATCACACACATTCTAGCTCTTTAGACTAGCTGGCAGGAGTAAATTTGTTGAGAATGTAATGGCTATAGTAGTATAGCTTAATTCCTAAAGGCACTAAATTTTCTTTATAAATTTCTTAATTAAAAATATTTTATGACATAATTCCTGAAACAAGATGAACTTTAATAATAGAGGCCGTGCTGGCCTGAGTTTTAACATAATTTTTTCCTAACCTTGCTGATACATTGAAAAAAAAAACCTTTAAAAAATGAAATAATGAAAATTAACTTTTAAACATAGTGTTTTCATTCTGAAGGATGATTTTAAGAGGGCTAATAGTATTCACAGAGTTCAGAGCAATTATAAAGTGGTTAAAGCATAGTAAATACAGTATATCACCAAAAGAATGTTCTCATCCAATAGAAGTACAAAAGTGATTATGATCTGTTATTATTGATTGATTAACAGAATCAGAAATTTGTGAACTGTATGCATTGTATATTTCATAGGGTCAAAATACAGTAATTCTTTTTAAACCTTTTAGAGAACTAATATTGATACTACAGGCAATATACAGAAAGTTCAAAGGTTTTTTTTAGTACTTGAAAAACAAAAAAAACAGGTTGTAATTTCTTTGTGGCTTAAATCTTTAATTTTCAGGTGGTCTGGAGTCACTGAAAAGTCTTCAGCAACTAATTGTGGACCATAATCAGTTAATCAGCACAAAGGGTCTTTGTGAGGTGCCTACTCTCATTTACCTAGACTGCTCTTTTAATCATCTCACACAAGTTGAAGACATTGAGAATTGTGGCCTACTTCAAGTTCTGAAGTTGCAAGGCAATAATCTCCAGGAGGTAAAAGCTTTGAATTTAGTGGTTCTTGTACATACATCTTTGTTAACAGCCATATTTTTCAGCATTCCTATCATGTATTCTTTGATTGGTGTGGGATGTTTCATGCTCTTAGGTAACATTTTTTCCTCCCTTCTTAGTGGAAAATTTTTCAGATACACAAATGGCTAACACTCAAGTATTTTCTTACTCCTAAGTACTTGAAAAATGAGCCCCTCATTAATTATGGTTCCTCCTTTATGTATAGCATCTAGTCTTCAGTTTTTATTACATTATTCTAATTTTTCTTTAAAATTTAACTAAATATTATTATCATTACTGATACATAACGTGATAAAATCATTGTATCAGTCTGATAATAATGATGTCATTTTCATTACATGTAGGTAATTACTTATTATCATTATTTGTAAGTAATGATAATAATATCATTATTATCAGCCTGATAATAATCAGACTGCTTTGATACATGTTGATTGTCCAAAACTCAAATTTTTTTTGCAGCATTTAAAATAGGAAAATTGTTTCCTAACTGTATGCTCAATCATATTTACTGACAATTATGCTCTTACGAATTTAAAAGAGGAAAAGCATTGTCAGTAGGCAGCAAATAACTGCATGAATGAAATAGTAAGACTGTGCCTCTTGAGCTCTTGTTTTTTTTTAAGTTTATTTATAATGACTATTCAAACTTGGTAGAAGATGTCAAAAAATACTTATCACCTGATATGTAGAGATTATGTGTGACAACTGGTTCATACATAATAAGGAAATAATGCATATATCCAGAATGTGTGTTTTGCTTGTACTCAGTAATGATTTCTGAAAAGCATCTGGTAAGCATTCCATTGTTGTTTCTCAGATTTATACTAATTTTAAATAATAATCTCTTTTCTGTTTAGCTTCCAAGACTGGAAAATCATGTTCTCCTAAGAGAACTATATTTGGATGACAATAGCATTACTGCTGTGAGAATGCTTTCTTTGTACTGGTTGCCTCTTTTGCAGATTCTTTTTCTTTCTCAAAATAGGTAAGCAAGAAACCTTCTTCTACTCACAAAACTGGCAAAAAGGAATTTACTAACATAACACTTGTCTGAAAATTATTATTCTCAGTATGATTGAAATTTCTCTATCTTTGAGATATTCTTTGTAAACAAGTGGTTGGCCTGCAATTACATTGGCTACCTCTAGCTGAGAAAACTTGAAACAACATTAACTATGAAATTAATTTTTTTTTTTCTTTAAGATGTTATGTGAAAATAATTTTTGAGCACTGTGGCACTGTTAAAACCATGGGCGGTTGTTTTTTTCTTTCTTTAGCAATTGTTTCTAGAATATATATGTCAAACTTCTATTTCACAGCTGGCTTATTCAAAACAGACTTTGAAGGCTAAGTGCAAGTACTAGAGTGAAAAAGGACAAATAACTATGTTCTTTACTTTACATATGTATGTCTATGCCCTCCAAAACAAGTATATTTGCTTTAATTTTTCACTCTTATGGTTCAGTTTGAAAGATAATAAAACAAAAAAGATCAAGGCAAGAGGCATGAAACTAGGTCATGCACTCAGGTACTCTCTAATTAGCTTCTGTTTGTTTTCTAAGCTATTCTATACATCTTTAGCGTTTGAGTGACCAGATATTCTGAAGTCAACATTTTTAATTTTCCCCATCCCCTTTTCTCAATTTAAATTCTGCTAAAATATTATGAAATATTTATTATAATTTAATTTTTAATTAATATTAATTATTTTTTCTATACTGTGATAATTTTGTTCTGAACAAGATTAATCTCAGCTAAACAAATAGAATATACTCTGTTCCATACCATATGCAGAATATGCACTCTAAGCAAGTCACTTTCCTGTTAGTGAAGAGATGTTGTTAACGGGTGATTCATCTGCCATTTTTAGCTGTTTGCTTTGAGTCTAATCGTACCCTACAAGTGCCATTCATGTTCCTGGGCTATTAACAGAGACCAAATGACCAGCTCATATGTAGGTGTATACATTTAAACAGATGAATCCTGTCCGAATGACATATATGACATATTCCTGACATCAGGATTCAGCAGAGCCAATTGCATCTGGGAGCCTGTGGGAGAAAAAATCTGTAAGACTGAGTCCTGTTCCTATAAGGAATGTCCTTCATGAAAAATTAGTATTATTTAAGTATATACAACCAATATTTTTATATAACTCTTCAATCATTTTCATATCATTTACAGTGAAGTACTTATGTATTTATGTAGATTCTCATATGTAAATATAATACCTACAGAATGTAATCTTCAAATTTCTACCTGGGCTTTTAGGGTTTGTGATTTTTTTTCTCTTAGTAATTCTTTTGGAGTTTGGAGAAGGTGCCTCCTGCCTGTGATTAACAAGAGCATTATTTGTTAAACGTTAGATTTAGAATCACACTTGCTGATTTAATTCATCTGCTTTTTTTTTTCTTCCCTTGTCCTGTTTAAGTTTTCTGTGGAACACACCATAATATGGCTCTATATTCCTGTAGTTTCCTCTTCTTCCTCCAGTGTAGCTGTCCTGTAATAAAGTGTTTGCAAAACTCCTTGGAGACCTCATGGACCTGCTAGGGACCTAGGAGCACAATCTCAAGCTTAGCTTGAATGCTGCCTCTGGATCTAGGTTGTACTTGACTGGCCGTGTAGATGTGCCTTAAGTCACTTGCCTATCCCATATTCTTACAGTTTTTAATGTCCCTTATAATGCTTCCTTGGGTTTCCATTAGCCAAGCCGAGACGCAGTGTTTGATCCACTGAGTTTCTTCTGCTGGACTGGGAGAGGCACATATTTTTGCATCAACTGGCTGGATGTGCTGAAAATAAACATACATCTCCTCCCTGACCAGTTCCCTTTCTTCCCTTGATGTATCTATACCTTACCTCAAATCTTTGTGACAGACAGGACAAGATAGCCTGAAATTCATATTAAAAGCCTCAAAATTCCTGGCATTTCAGTAGCCTGCTCTGGTGCACTCATTTTATGTACACTTATAAGCAGGTCCATATGTGTGCGCTATACCATAAGTAACTTGATGTTCTGTAGAAACAGTGAGTGTAATGGAGTAAGCTGTTGACATAAAAGCTGTTTCTTTTCTTTTATCCTACAGTTAGTGGAGTTTTGTGATTTTTTTCCAAGTGTGCACTGAGTGCCATTTCCTTTTTACTGTTCTCAGGAAGCCCATGTAATGGTAACACTCTGTATTCTTTCTAAAAGTGAAGTACTGTGAAAATTCTTACACTAGTTTGCAGGACTTTTTTATTCCTGAGATGCTCTGTCTGCATCATAAACCAGAAATTGTCAAAGATAAAACTCCAAATATTAATTGTTTTAAACCTACAATCTAATAAGGAATTATAGCAGGTAGTGATTGACTCCTTTAAACATGAAAATGAAACCTATTTCACCACCTCTGCTTTCACATACAAAGCATGTTCTTGATCAATGTGCAATTGGCCAAAGACAACAATGAATATTCTTTTGATATGGTTACTGCAGAACTGGGACTATGAAGATCCTTGCTATATTTTATAGCAGCTGGAGAACGCAACTGTTAAATTTAGTTTTTAAAAGGCAGATTTTCTTTATTCTTCTGTTGTGGATAATGATTTAGGTATAGGAGAGAAAAAAAACTTGTCCTTGCAACTAAAATTAATGAATATTTAATAAGTGTTAAAACTTCATGAAGCACCATATTTTCATGTAATACACTTAGTTATGTAGCTTGCTTGTTAATGTCTTTTTCATTTAAAAGTTTGGCAGTGAGACACTAAATCAATGTGCTATTCAGGTAGCCATTTTTTTTCAACTTCAAAATAGTCAAAATCCCTCAACATTTCTGTTTTGGTATGGCATTAATGAAACAAAGTTCTTTTTTTTTTTTTTTTTTTTTTTTTATAAATTGCTTTTCATTAAGTTAACTTTGTAAATAAATAAAAGTTTAATTTTTAAAAATT